>VXBL01004255.1:904363-980707 GCA_013400195.1 Aramus guarauna | reverse complement strand
GGAAGGGGAGGGGGGGGGGGAGGGGGGAAGCGGGTGGAGAAGCTGCCGTAAAAGCGGCAGCGGCGGCTGCGGGAGAGAGGCGCGCCCAGGCCGGGTCCTTAGTGGGTTCTCCGCGGCGGGTGGCGGCGCGGCCTGGCTGCTGCCCCCCACACGGCCCTGCCTCCGCGCAGGGAGGCCCCGCAGACGGGATTTCCCTGCTCTGCGGAGCTGGGGGAGGTTTTCCGCGTCCTTGTGCCCGGTTCGCGGGGCTCGGCGCTCCCGCTGCTTGCCAGAGCCCGGTGGCCTCGGGCAATGGGAAGGCTGCGGCTTCGCTTGGCCGGCAGTGCGTGTATGGCGTGAGGGTGCCGGGGTGGTGACTAACGCTGAGATCCAGAGACGTTACCCCGTGAAAATTCCTCCTTCAGCGGGGCAGGCCGGCGGGGAAGCACACTGGTATTTCACGTAATTCCCAGTATTCAGGCGGCAGCACCACACAGAGCACACAGAGTTACAGCTGATAAACCTCATGTCTCTCAAGGATGTGGGACACAGAAGGAAACCTCATTTTTCTGCTCTTCTGTCAGTCACTTGATTGATCATGAATATTTATTGCTATGCATCTTCTACTTTATCTCATAGGGTGTATGGTAAGTCCTCATGCTATTCAGGACTTAGGGAAAGTGCTCTCTCTCCTGAAAACAGCTGTAGTCTATCTGGGATCCCAATTTACTAAGGGGACCTTGAGAAACTAGTGGAGGGGGGCAACCTCCAAGTTTCACTGCGTGCAGTTCTGTACCTGGGGCCACGGGCTGTGCATCAGTGATGGGCTGAGTAGCAGCCTTGCTTTAGAGGAGTTGGGGATACCCGGCTGAATATGAGGCAACGGCACGTTCCCTCTGGAAGGAGGATGACCAGCAGATCAGGCGAAGTGAGTCTCTGCTCAGTGCCAATGAGGTATTGTGACCAGAACATGATGTTCTGGGCTCCCACAGTTCCAGATCCCAGCAGAGGACTACTAACACCCGAAGGCACCCGAAGCACGTGATCTACAAGAAGATGGGGGAGTTGGGCTTGTTTAGTCTGATAAGGAGGAGACTAAGGTGCAATGCAGTAACCTCCCATAAGTAGCTGAAGGGCAGTTACAAAGGCGATGGAACCGAACTCCTCTTAGTAGTGCAAGACTAACAAGGGGCAATGGCAACAAACTGCTGCAGTGACAGGTTTTTTCCTGTTCGGTGTGAACCTGTCACTAGGAGAGTAGCACAGTACTGGCATGGGTTGTCTAGAGGCTCTCTTCATACTGGGGTATTTTCAAGGCTTAGCCATGACTGACCTGATCCAGTATTGGTGATCCTCCTGCTCTGAGCAGGAAGATGGGCTACAGACCTCCAGCCAACAATTCCATTTCACTCCAGCAGGTCCTCAATTCCAGTCCCTGACAAAACTAAAACTTATGACTCTACTCAGTGACAGGGAGTTAAAACTGCCACTTGGAAGCCACAGATAGCAGAGTTTCTGTGGAATGGGGAAAAAACAATGAAATTTGGCCAAAGGTGTATCACTCAAAGAAAAGATGAGCCCACTAAAATGGAAGGAAGCTTAAAAACCACAAAGTTCAGGTGGATCAGGGTCCAACACAGTCTCTAGGTAGGTAGAGCTTTGCCTGTGCTGCAACATCTTATTTCATTCATCAGCAAGATTTCTATATTAAATACTACAGGATTATAAGAAAATGTTAGAAATTTTGTGGGTCTGATCATGCCTTCACCAGAAATAATACAAAACCTATTGTAACTTAAGATGGATCTAATTCTTTCCTTTAGTTTAGGACTTTGTTCTTTTTTCTATTGTTTCATCTTATTAATATTCTGTTACATCCTCTTCATAGTTTGTCATCACAGATTTTTTCATGCTATGTCCAAAGGAATGAGAAGGCTGCATGCCAGTCTCTATGTTTATCTTTTTATGTCTTGATACCAAGGTGATATACAACCTGCAGAAGGGTGTGGCAGGAGGGGCACAAGTGTGGACGGAAGAACTGAAAACTGATGCAGTCCTATCCATATCAGCTACTAAAACAGTCTCCAGATCAGTTGAACCACCAAGCCACACTGGCAAAATCGAATTCTTCTTTGCCAGCTGGGATCACAGGAGTGATTTAGCATTTTATGGTGTACAATTGTTTGAATGGGTCCCTGGAGAGAAACAGCTATCTCGACTAACAGCCACCTCTCTATGCTGAACATCTCAAATGGAGATGGGCACGTTCAAGGGCACAGACAATCCTGCTGTCAATGATTGACTGAAGTTCCCCACATGACAAGGCAATACTCCCAAATTATGTCCTGTGATGATTTAACATTAATATTGGAGGAAAAAATTCCAAGTACCACAGATTCTGAGTAGTATGTGACCTCTGCAGTAGAGGGGGAGGAGTTGGGAAGAACTGGTGATACAGAACTGGAAGTGTGCAAGGTTCTGGAAAAAGGAGTTGGACTCCTGCTGAGCTCCTGGAAACGAGCCATACCTGTTCCCCTCATAAAGCTGATCCTCTTGTTACAAGGGAGACTGTTTTTTCATACTAGCAGGAATTAATGTCCCATTCCTATTTACTATGGGACACCTTTCATTTGCCTCTCCTTTATCATATGTTTTCTACCCCTTTTGATAATTTCTGCTTTTAGGTTGTTTTTGGTGGGGGAGGTTTCCTGTCCATCCAGATAGAAGCAAGATGTTCATACGTTTAGAACCTCTGTATTAATAGAGTAAGCATGGCCAGGGTATGTGTTCCAATGCAACCCTTTGATCATCCGCACTGTTTAATTTTTGGCATGCTTCTGGGCACAGCTTTGACCCGTAATCACCACCAGTCTTCAGGACAATGATTAGGCATGGTTCATAAACCAGGACAACTCCCCACAGGCAGACCAGACAAGGACATTTTGGATTAGGGCCAAAGGCTGTTAAGTTTTTGTATTGGGTTTGCATGGCAAGGTTTTGGTAATGGTAGGGCTACAGGAGTGGCTTCTGCAAGAAGGTGCTAGAAGCTTCCCCTCTGTCAGATACAACCAATGACACTTGGCTCCAAGACGGACCCACCCCTGGCCAAGACCGAGCCCATAAGTGATGGTGGTAGCAGCTCTGGGATAACAGAGTTAAGAAGGGGGAAAAAAAAAAATAAAACAACTGGGACCAGCTTTTGCAGCCACCGAGAGGAGTGAGAAGATGTGAGAGGAACAACACTGCAGACACCAAGGTCAGTGCAGAAGGAGATGCCAGGAGGTGCTCCAGGCACCAGAGCAGAGATTCCCCTGCATCCCATGGAAAAGACCATGGTAAGGCAGGCTGTCCCCCTGCAGCCCATGGAGGATGATGGTGGAGCAGATATCCACCTGCAGCCCAGGGAGGACCCCATGCTGGAGCAGGTGGATGCCCAAAGGAGGCTGTGATGCCCATGCAGGACCTGTGTCCCCATGGAGAGAGGAGCCCAGGCTGGAGCAGGTTTGCTGGCAGGACTTGTGACCCTGTGGGGGACCCACACTGGAGCAGTCTGCTCCTGAAGGTCTGCTCCCCATGGGAGAGACCCACACTGGAGCACTTCGTGAAGAACTGCAGCCCGTGGAAGGGCTCAGGTTGGAGAAGTTGGTGGAGGACTGTCTCCAGTGGGAGGGACCCCATGCTGGAACAGAGGAAGAATGTGAGGAATCCTCCTCCTGAGGAGGAAGGAGCAGCAGAGACACCATGTGATGAACTGACCACAACCCCCATTCCCTGTCCCCCTGTACCACTGGGGGGAAGGAGGTAGAGAAATTGGGAGTGAAGTTGAGCCTGGGAAGAAGGGAGGAGTCGGGGGAAGGGTTTTTTAAGATTTGGTTTTATTTCTCCTTACTCTGCTTTGATTGGTAATAAATTGAGTTGTGTTGCCTGTGACAGTAACTGGTGAGTGATCTCTCCCTGTCCTTATCTCAACCCAGGAGCCTTTCATTATATTTTCTCTCTCCTGCCCAGCTGAGGATGGACAGTGATAGAGCAGCTTTGGGGGGCACCTGGCTTCCAGCCTGGGTCAACCTACCACAGTTTTTTAGACATGTGCTGTGCTATGCCACTTAACCTTTGAGTTCTGGTTCCTTCTCTGGGCCCCCATCCCATTTTATTTATTTGCTAGATGTTGCTATTGATGATAACAAGCAAGATTCCCACTGATTTCAGTGATTCAAAAATTTCAAATTACCAACTTCATGGGATAGCCTCCTAACAAGAGAAGGCACTGATTTAAGTAACAAAGATAAGGAAAGTTATACTGATACCAGATCCAAAGAATGGGGAAAAACGGGTTCTTCTCAAACTCTACAAAAACCTAAAAAGAGTAGAAGTATTCTAAGTACAGTTTCAGTGGAAACCTATTTGCAGAAACTTACTTGGAATGTAAAGCCACTCCTACAGCATTAATTATAATGCTGATTTCTATCAACAACATCCTGACCATTCATGTGGCAAGGACTGTATTTTATTACAAAATAAAATACATATCCTGTTATCCATTATCAAACTCTGTCTTTTACAGCTTATGACAGTGACCTTTGTAAACCTTAGGGGTTTTTTTCCTAATATCTAAATAAAAATACCCAAGAAAAGAGACTATATAGAAATTACACTGTCTGACTGAAAGTACATGTTCCAGTTTGTAGATACTCAGAAAAAAAAAAAAAACAAACCTTTTCTTTTTAATCTTGCTTATCCCTTTGGAAAACAGAACTATAGAAGCTGTGTCATCCTAGTGAAGTTAAAGGTGTCACATATTTGTTATACAGGACTACCATTAATGATTGTACATGACAATGTAAAAAAAAAAAAATCCATTAGACCTGACCAGGTGGGAATTTTGTAGCCATGGCAGTTAGAAAAAAAAAGTCTTTTAAATCTAAAATGATTGGGAGTGATTTGAGAATTTTTAAGTACTACATACCGAAATTCCTATGATAACATTTTTATAACCACTTTTCCAAACAGAACAGCATTTAGATTTAAAAATTCATATAAAAAATTGCCCTGTGGCTATAAACAAGAGTTCTGTTTGGTTCAGAATAAGGTCATATAACCCCTTACAAGGAAGGACATGCCATTAAAAAAAAATTGAAGGAATCTCTGCAACATTAAAGTATTTTTATAAAATAAAATGAAAGCCATTTTTATAGTGACATTTTCTTGAAAACGGAAAATCCTGTGTTGCAGAATGACCTCATATTTCTAGTAATTTAAAATAAGTGTGCAGTAGCAAAAAGAGATGGATGCAAGCCCCTTTCTTCCTTACGACTGTGCTTAGAAAGATGGAATGGACTCTGCAGTGGGAGCGTGTGGTTTGATAAGAAACAAACATTATTAGGTCACTAATGCACGAGGAAACCTGCTGCAGTACCGTAGCTTCCAGTGCAGCAAATAGCTTTCCGCAGTGCTGCAGGCAAGTAGCAGTGACTCAACAACTAGGTCTAGATTTGAGACAGTGCATGCCAAACATAAAATCAAAACTTTCTATGACACAGTAAGCAGTTACCTTCATTCTTAAATCAATTCCTTAAGTGTTTCTAGCAGATGTTTTAAACATTACATCGTATATATTTCACATTAGCTGGAGATTACAGATTGTATTGGTCTGTAGTCACTGCCAGGAGCTTGCTTTATCCTTGCTTACTAATGCCTTTTCAAGAAGTTTGAGAATAAACTTTGCCATTTGCTGATGACATATGTGCTTCTCATTGGAAAGCCATCCCTTACTGGAAAGCTTCTATTTTATTTTAATAGCTCCATTAACAGAAAGCAAGTAATTTTTTTCTTAAAAGAAATCACTGAAACAGCTATAGTCCTATCTAATACAAATGATGAAAAAAACCCCAAACTAACAAACAAACAAGAAAACCCTGGCCTGGCCTGTGAAGCACACAAAATGCCTAGTTTTGCCCTAAAATCTGTTACACACTGTAATTTGCTGAAACTATTTTATTATAGATCGGTGCAGTGAGTTTAAATCAATTCTCCTACTCTGCACACCTCGTGTGAAACCATTACAGGTAGCTTGTAAAGCTTCTAAGCAAAATATCTGTGTTATCATGGCCTAGACAAATATTAGAGAACTGGAGGAAAGTATTATCTTATTCCTTTTGCAAGCTGATGTGTTTCTAAATGTCACATATCAGAAGAACTATACTTTTGAACTACTACTAAAAAAACCCAAAAGATTTAAGGGTACAGAGGCCAGGAACAGCCATTTATTTCCATCTAATGATTTTGATCTCTCAGTTATTTGCTTTAATGTTCAAGCCAGTTCCTTAATGGCATTAAGCAAATGTTAATGGAAAGTACTTCAAAGACCCATAAAACTTGTTTTAGTTTATTCTTTCCAGATAAAAAGCAGAGCAAGAGGGCACAAATAAATGAGAAAATTTCCAAATCTTCTTGAATCACAGAATGGTTTGGGTTGGGAGAGACCTTAAAGACCATGGGCAGGGACACCCTCCACTAGACCAGGTTGCCCAAAGCCCCATCCAACCTGGCCTTGAACACTTCCAGGGAGGGGGCAGCCACAACATCTCTGGGCAACCTGTTCCAGTGCCTCACCACCCTCATCGTAAAATATTTCCTCCTTACATCCAATCTAAACCTTTCTTCTTTCAGTTTATACCCCTTACCCCTTGTCCTATCACTACACTCCCTGATAAAGAGTCTGTCTCCATCTTTCCTGTAGGCCTCCTTTAGGTACTGGAAAGCTGAAGTAAAATTTCCTCTTAGATCTTCCTCTAGGAAAAGGCTACTTTAAATTAAGTCCTCAAAGAGAGGACCTAACCTCACTCTTAACTATAGTACAGTAACCATTACTCCACAAATTTGAATTGCTAAGAATCACAGGATTTTCTATTCCAGATGGTACAAATAACAAAATACCAGTACAAAATGCTTGGCATTTCAAAATATGCAAAAGATTAAACCAAAACAGTGATAAAAATAAACTCTTCAATTGCTCTTTAGAGAATTGCATTAGGAGGGACTACAGTGGTGCAAGAACTGCTGTTGGCATACATTTTTTAATAAGCAAAATGTTAAATTACTGGTGGTGTTTTCTTACAGGCTTTGGTGTCAATGAAAGGGCCAGATTTAGAACACCCACTTTAACCTTGAAACATCAAAAAAGCAGAGTCTAAAATGGAAAATTGATTTTGGTGCCTAATGTAGCTTCCTAAATACTATAACAAATGCAGGGGTTTTGCCTCCATTTAGGACACAAGGCTAATCAGCTTATCAAAGGTATTTTTTTCCATACTACCTGAAGACATTTTTCTTATTTTAATTCCAGAGTACTTAATGAAGCTATTATCTTTCAATGTAAGTGAGGAAAATCCACTCAATAACTAGAACAACATCAGTGGCCCCACTTTACACATACATTAATCATTTTAAGAAGTATTTCTTCATCCCTATTGCTTCTGAATACAGCATCTAATCATGCTCCAAAGCTTCATAATATTTTCTTGGCATCAGTGAATGGAGCTGTATGTACTTGGAGAAAATTAAAATATAAAACAGAAGGAAATACTAGATATGCAATTTTCTTAAATTATGAAAAGCCACAACTTCAAGCACCTCTGCAAATATCTGTACATCAGATAGTGGATGATACCCGGTAATATCCCTTTAGATAATGCTAGCTCTTTACCAGCTCTGTATCAATTCTGTCTCCTTCATAGCAGGGTTTCATACAGAAATACAAGCAACAATTTACCCTTCAGACAACAGAAGGATGGGTGGCACAGAAGAAGAAACATGAGCCAAGTGTAAGGGCTAGTGAGAGGAAGGGAGGAAAAGAGGAAGAAACGACGCAGGGCATCATCTTCTGGGAAAACACAGAGAAGAAGTGAAAGGGGTTCTTGGGTTACGTGACGAGTCCAGTCACACAACTGTAATAGCTGCAAGGAAATACTGCTCCAAACACGTAAAGACATCCAAACTGCTTCCAGTGAAGTGGATGGTAAAACTTTCACTAGTTGTGGCCAGGGTGCTTTTGAAAAATGCCATCATTATTGTTTATAACTCTGTCAATGTGACAGGACAGATAGGATATGCCCCTTGGCATACCTCTGTATGTTTGCATACAAGAGAAGCAGGACATGTAGAAGTCAAAGGAGTTTTCTGCAAAGGTTAAGGAAAGTGAGATGGGGAACAGGACACCTACAGAGGGCATAGATCAGATTTTTAATTGTACAATAGACTGTATGCTTATTTATTATGCATATGTATTCATATTTACATATACACACTTATGGAAAGAGTTGATTAGACACAATATGTCTGGTATTATAATCTATGTAAAATCTCTATTTAAATATGGGTATGACTTAAGTGCAAAGTTAACAAAGCCTATCTTAACTTCTCTTCAGCTAGCCCACTTGTGCCTGTCTTGAACAGAAGTAGGCACACTGCAGAAAAAATAAATAAATAAAAAAGCAGCAGTTAAGAGTTTCACAGTGAAGACTGGATCAGCAGTTGGTGAGTTGTGGTAACAAAAAATGTAGGTGACTGTATCCCATCTGAGCATCAGCACTGCAAGAGCTGCAGTGCACTCCCTCCCTCCAGTCATGGACCAGTTTAAAGCACTTCAGTACCTGAAGATTTTTGTGGATGCATAGTAACCAGATTAAAGGCAGCATGTGTTGAACACAAACTAACATTGCAGCAAACCCCGTCTGCGCTGTAATCAATGAAGCCTTTATAGAAAAGAAATTATTTTTAATTAACTAGAAAAGTGTGGTGGTTTTTTTTTTAATATTTGTATTGCGTCTGCATGTTAATAAAAAGAGGAATGAGGATGGGAAGTTAAGGGAATTGCACCCCTATTACCATTAATTAACATAATAATACCAAGTATATATAATTAAGAGAAAAGTTCTAAAACTTCAAAGTCAAAACCAGGACTGGAAGTCTGTACTTTAGCTACTGTTTTTATATATATTGCACAAACTCCATGAACCTTCAACTGGGAGCACAGTCTTGTTATTATAGACAATATAGAAAAACAAGTAAAAAGCATAAAACCTTCTCCCTGCCCCAGAAAACATCTATTTGCAGTGGACTAAGGACATGCTGGACCAAAATCTGAGAAACAAACTACTTTGGTGTGACGTCACAAGAGCACAAGGGTCTACTAAAACTGAGATGTTTACTTCAAGTTAGGCATCGAAAGCCCTAATTTTGCACACAGATTTGAAAATTGACATTTAACTACCATTAAAAATACCTAGGTATGATATCAGTATTGAAGTTGAGTCTCAGGTAAAATGCTGTACCAAAATCTTTGAGACGTGTAATTTTTTATAATTGACTGATACTGGAATAAAAAAATTCCTGTGGGGATTCTGAAATATCACTACATAGTCTAACGAAAACTTAATTTAACTGAGACTTACATTTAAAAAAAACCAACCAAACAAA
Source organism: Aramus guarauna (assembly GCA_013400195.1). NCBI lineage: Eukaryota > Metazoa > Chordata > Aves > Gruiformes > Aramidae > Aramus > Aramus guarauna. Next base: position 971,251 of record VXBL01004255.1, on the reverse strand, counting down.
AAAAACCCACCACAAACTGCATGGAACTAAATGAGCAGAAATTACTGTATAACTGACATGACCAGATATTTGTCATTTGTGATCCTGATGGAACAAAGCCCATCATTTAATAGTATCCAAGGATGTCAATATTGAAATACAGAATTCTAACTTGTTGGCAGCACGAATAATGTTCAGTGCAAGAAATCTGCGTTTAGCAGAACAGATTGAGCCATTCACATGTAGAAGTCAAGTATGTGTCAAGCCAAGCCTGTTTGCCTCTCCCTGGCTACAACTCCCTGGCCTGATTTATTCAGTCCCACCTCTGTCCAGTGCACAGTCTCCAGCTTGACTATTGGCCCTGCAGCTCAATCTAGGACAATCCATGCTTTCCAGCTCTTGTCCCTGGCAGGTCTGTAGTTTCATCTCTGGTCCCATTTCAGTCCTTGGTGCCAACCAAGTTGACCATCAGACTAGGTCTTTACAAGAGACCTTCATGTTTTACTGGATTATAGACGAGCCTGTTGCATGGATAATTAGTGCAATGTCTAAACCTCAGAGATTTCCAGATGTACAAAATGTGCATTAGAAGGGCCTAGTTAACTGACGTAGAGGAAAAAGAGATTCAAACCCCCAAATTTTCTATCCCAAAATCACCTTGCAATAGAAATACATAACTTCCATGAATTCTCACAAAATTTCCCAGGAAGGCAGTGGAACAGACCCTGAAACAACAGTCAGCTGTTGCTACCAATGACTTTCTAACACAAAGCAAAGCCAACCTTCTTAAAAACAAAAAAAAAGCAGAGGCTGTACATCAGAGGGGTGCACATCAGCGGGGATTCTGCAGATTGCAAGGCTGGGGGTGGAGGCTGTCGTCTTCATGCAGACCCATTGATAGCAAGTAAGAACACTTCTAATTGTAACTTAACATCCAAATAAGCATTTATCTCATAAGATTTGTTTAGACACTGTTCACACAAGGAACTTGCTTTGCTTTTTAGCTGTTAGCAAGATTATACGTTCTTCCCAGTAAAGCAATATGTTGAATTCAAAGTAGGGCTAGTGCGGGAAGAAAACTTTCACTTGTTTTCAAAAAAAGCTATAGGGAATGTAGACTGTACATGTAAATTGAAAGTTAAGACTATGAGTCTTGTACTCACAGGAATGATTAAATTTTTTCAAGCAGTTCTCATTAATTTCACAGAGACAATTCCTAAGTAAATGCAGGAGAATCTGACACCTTGACACCTATGTATGATTTTGTAATTTAGGAGATTAATTTCACCTTTAAAAGTAGCAATTTTGTACAAACACTAGGCAAGTTTCAGACTTGGTCTTTAACTTACTGACCATGGGGTTTTGATCAAGAATATGTCAGGCTAACAGAAAATTATTTTAAGACATTTTTTATTTTTACCTTTTCTTATCCTCGATCTCCATTGTCCCTTTTTCTTTGATATCTTTCCAATAGGAACATGAAGCAGATATTGGATTTATAAATTAGCAAATTATTTTTTAATCTTCTTTGCTTGGTGGCTCATTATCTCTTCGGGGGACACAAGAAAGCCCAAGCATGTGAAACTCAACTCAGCGTTCCCTGAACTCCCAAAGATGTCTGTGTGCTTCACCATCTGCTACTTCTCCAGTTTTCTTTTAAAGCCTCTTGCTTTATTGTTCACAGAAGTTCATTCTCTTATAATCAGGAGCAGATTTAATAGGACAGGTCTCAAAGCAAGGAGGTCTTCTTTAGTTTCCTTAACTGAGTTCAGGCTATGTTCTTGTGCAATTGATTTGTATTTGTCTTCTGGAGAAGGAGTGGGATTCTGGAAGCTGCTGTTTCTGCTTTGTCTTCTGTTTTTCTGGAAGCAGGCACAGTTGGAGGAGTATTTGTGAGGGCCAAAGTCTGACTTGTCTTCTCCCTCACACCTGCTAGAAGCCACTTCTTAACATCAGCTCAGGAGTTCTGGAAGAAGAGACACAAGAGAAAAGGGTGGCTGTTCATACAGAACAGAATTGAACCGAAGGGTATGGAAAAGTCATTTCCTCTGAGGGCATAGTTGCAGTTACTAGTATTAAGTGAGTCATGGTCCTAATTATAAACTGCCTTATGCATTACAGTACTTGTAAGCACATGGAGAACTGAAAAAGAGCAGTGAGGTTTCCTGCTTCTCCCCCAGTGGAATATCATACCATCAGTACAATAACTAACACATGTAGCTGTAAGTATGCTGAATAAACGGGCAATTTTTCAGTTTCTTCCTTTGCATGAGTATCTGCCAAAAAAAAGTCCCTAGGATATATATTACAGCCTTAACATAAAATTATGCCATCAAAGAAAATAACAGGCTGGGCAGAATATTTATGGGGAAGGATTTTACCATTCTATCCAAATGGCTAGCAGCTAGGGGAAGAGATGAACCAGCTTGCAATGACTTTCCATAGGGAGGATTCAAAGTCTTCCCAGCTAATCCCCACTCCCAGCTATATATAGGTCAACATTTACCCTATGCTGCACATGCCTTTAGGAACTATTTCCTTCAAGCTGACACACAGAATTTTTGTAGTGCCAGAACAGTGTACAAGTGAGGCAAAGCATGTGCTGTCAAGCAGCAGGAAACATTTCATTCAATATACATTAAGTTATTACCCAAGGAAGATATGTTTGAGAGAGCTGGGAGGATGACAGTGGTATTCCATTATTGTTCTGCATCTGTGCAAATGTAAATCCTTCTCTGAGCCTCTGACAGTGCTGGCAAGTCTTTTCATAACGTGCAGTTGCGTATGTCCCTCTTCAAACAGTAATGCAGAGGCATTCTTTCCTGGCCCAGAAAGGGAAACAACTGTGGCTAAATTACAAAAGGCGAACTATGTGAGTATGATATTGAAATACAAATGGTATGAAAGAAAGGAGGGTAGAATTTGTGGCTTGAATATTTTTTTTTAATACTTGGGAATTTACCTACTCAATTAGTAAATGAAATATCAAAGTATATAGACTGAAGATGATTTCTGAATGCATGTTTACCATGAAAAGCATCACGGAGAATTTAACTTAGCATAATGCGTTATGAAATGGCTTCAATATAATTTTTTTCTTTCTACAGATGCTGAGGTGTATATATATCATGTAATCCAAAGAAAAGTTCCACACTTAAGTCATACTTCAGTAATACAGACTTAAGCAAACAGCCGTGCAAATCCAGCCTCATTTGCCCGGATGTGAATGATTCCACAGAGTAAAACCGTTGCAGGTGGGAGGGCAGCACCAAGGGAAGGCATTTTGGCCGCAGAGGAAAGCCAGGCTCAAGGGCCTCCTGGCACACCGTGGTGCAGCCGTAGGTGGAAGACCAGGTCAGCTTATACTGTTTCCTCTAAAACATCATTAGTAAAATCAGAGGTGAAAAATGTTTAGTTTTTTGAGCAGCATCAATTATCTTGGGGAAGGAAAAAGGAAAAATAGGTTTATAATAGAAAGCTAATTACGACTTTAAGAGATAGCCTCTCTGTAATTAGTGACTGACACACTTTCTCAGACTGCATCCTATTTCTAGGCTTGGCCTTTCAAAGATTGTCCTTTACTGTGTTGCTGGGGGGAACTCATTGCAATTTTATGCATGATTTCGCACATAGCACTGTACATGACTTGCATGCTGACAAGGTTCTGGCTAAATCCATTATCTCAGTCAGTCAGTAATTGCTGTATTTCTCTGAGGACACTGAAAAGGCCCTTGTTTCAAAAGTTACTTGCTCTTGGTACTGACACACCCTAGGAAAATAAAAGTATCTTCTAGGATTTCTAACAATGACACTTTGTCCAGAAAACGGATAGGTCCAAATTACCTGAAAGCAGCCTAAGAATTATTAGTTCAATAAATAGTTTGCTTAGCACAAAAGCAAGTTATACCCCAGCATGAAGTGACGTCTCTGCACTGGCAAATCATTCTGATAGTCCTCGAAGATGCTTGGTCTTGCCAGTATGGATGTGACCCAATGGCGTTGTCAGTTTGCTATCAGATCACATTGCAGCCCTAGAAAGATTTTGACATGGTCATCTCTATGTTGTCTCCCATGGTTAAGAAAGAGAGCCAACTTGGCTGTCAGATACCAGATACAGACAGACCGTGGCACACCAACTTCCTCACCTTACACTTCTGCAGTGCCCAAGGTGGTCGTACAGGTTACCTTATAGCTTTATTTAGTACTGAGCTGCAGCGCCTGAGCACATTCCGTCACTGAATTTAATGGTATAGACATAACCATAAATCTCTCCTGGGGGAAAAACACTTACAACCATTGCCTATGCCAATTTTCTGCTGGGGGATTTATTAGTTTTTAAAAGGAAGCACCTTTTGCTGGAGGATTATATGTGTGTCTGTAATTGATTTTGGTGGAGGAGGTTTAATAGCCAATCTGTAAAAACAATCTTCAGTTTTGTGGATGCCTGCGATTAGCTGTAGGGATGAAGCCACAGGCATGGGTGCTAGCACATAACTACGTAAATACGTAATTTTGCCTGCAAATCGGGTAGATACATATATATTTGAGTACTATTTCATAAATTTCTGGTGAGAAAACCATTAGTGATAGTCAGATGACTATCTATCTGTTCAGTCCTCATCCATCCTTTTAATATTGGGATCAGTCTAAACTACATATATTACACAACTTTCTTTCCTCGACAATAACAACTAAATCAAAGCTGTTAATACTCCATCCAGCAGCATGGGAAGCATGCAACCATCAGAATTACTGAACGCAATCCAAAATTTGGAGGAGAAAATTTGTGAACAAAGCACAGCAGTAGGAAATCCTCAATTTATGTTTTATACAGCTCAAAAGCACAATTTGATCACAAAACCATTATTGCTTATGCTGACTTCCGCTGGAATACACAAGACCACAGCAACAGGAGGTCTGTATCCTCAGCAGCAGAACTATAGTGAGCAGCATAGCACAAGAGCAAGCTGACCTGACCGGAGCTGGGATGTGCACAGCCAAAGGTACCCTGTCCTGCTGCTGCTCATGGGTTACTTTGGCTGTACTCAGCTTTTCTCTTCAAGGTTCAAGGATACGCTGTGGCGCAGTCACCTGAAGCTAACCATGGCTCCTTGCTGTACCTCAGATACAAACAGTCCATGTGTAAAGGGGATGGGGCAAAAGCACTTTTTGTTTTGTTTTGTTTTGTTTAGGACATTTCACTCTCCCCCAAAATGCTTTCTTAGAAAAGTGCAAACTGAATGAAAACGTACAACTCATATCTCATGAATATGACATGTGTGATTTTACCAATAACAGTTTTAGCAGCAAATACAGGAAGATGTGCCTTGTGAAATTAAAAACTTGCATTCTTCTATATTAAACCTGTGAGTGTGAGAGAAACACCCCTTTAAAAGGGAAAAAGCAAAGATACCCAGCAAAACAGAAGGCTGATAAATGAGTGCCAGCGGAGGCAGAACAAGCTGGAAACCGAGTATGCCTGAGGTCTAACCTCTGGTCTCAAGTAGTATGGGGTCATCTCAGGGCTAATTTGTAATCTCCTGTACACCGTTATAAATACAGAATGGCTCCACTGTTTCACTAAATTCTGCCTTCTCTCGGATTTATTAGGCAGGAGCATATGAGAGGTTTAACTCTCACAATTAAAATCCCGCTCCACAGAGTAGCAGCAGTAGGTCTAAAGGAGTCTAGACAAAACTCACCACAGCTACAAGGCACTGTGTGCAGTTCTGGAGCCCACAATTTAAGAAGGACATGGAGGTACTCAAGAAGGGCAACAAAGCTGGAGAAAGGGCTGAAAATAATGTCCTATGAGGAGCAGCGGAGGACTTTGGACCTCATGGCTTTCTACAGCTTCCTGAGGAAGGAAAGTGGAAAAGGAGGTGCTGAGCTCTTGTCCCTGGTACCCAGTGACAGGACGCGTGGGAATGGTGCAGAACGGCACCAGGGGAGGTTCAGACTGGACGTCAGGAAGCATTTCTTTACTGAGACGGTGGTCAAACACTGGAACAGGCTTCCTAGAGAGGTGGTCGATGCCCCAAGCCTGTTGGTGTTTAAGGGGCATTTGGACAACGTCCTTAACAGCATGATTTAGCTTTCCATCAGCCCTGAAGTGGTCAGATGATTGTTGTAGGTCCCTCCCAACTGAAATATTCTATTCTATAACAGAAGTGGTGCACAGAATGGACTGGCAGAGCTTTGTGCTGTTACATCATCAACTTTTGACATTATGTTAATGTGAACTCTGGCACTCTCACTATTGCACACTGTGGACACAGTACTCCATGTGTATATGCAGAATAGGATATAGAAACCTGTATAGAAGTGAATCTGTATGAATACCAACATATGTAACTGTTCAGCAAATTTAAACTCTAACCTTGTATGACCAAAACACTAAAGACAGCCTGAAACAGATCTGTATACAGCTGGCATTCCAGAGAAAGCAGCTAAATCTTGGGAAAAAAAAAAAAAAAAAAAGACCATCTAAGTATTGAAAATTTGAGAAGATGGACACCTCTTAAATACAAATTACTCCTGTCAATGCACAAATATACTATCCGGGTTTAAAATTCATCTCTATTGAAGGTTAAACTAAATTCAAGACTCACACAACTACAGGTACCACACAGATGTACAGAGTTGCTTCTCAGAGATAGCTGTTCTGCAGAAATTTGAGATGGACCTGATACAGTGTAATATAATAATGTGCTAGGAAGCTAGAAATGCTGGAAGTGAAGTAGATATGTCCATAATATGTTTATTGTCTAGACAGTTTTCATGCAGCAAATTTGATGAGTAGTCCAGGCCACCATCAGATATACATCAGTGCCATCAACCAAGTCTGTGGCTCCACATTTATACTGTTACGCACAACATGATATTTCATGCTCTATCACATACAATTTCAATATCATAATTCTTCACAATGAGGGTGGTGAGGCACTGGAACAGGTTGCCCAGAGAAGCTGTGGATGCCCTCTCCCTGGAAAAGTTCAGGGCCAGGTTGGATGGAGCTTTGGGCAACCTGGTCTAGTGGAGGGTGTCCCTGCCCATGGCAGGGGGGTTGGAACTAGATGGTCTTTGAGGTCCCTTCCAACCCAAACCATTCTATGATTCTATGAAACTGGAAATCAGTCATATTATAACAAATAATTTTTAGAGCTTTCATACTGTTGTATGTACTCATATTTCTTGAGTCATCTTTTCCATACGTGAATCATTAGAAGTGAATAGGGATCTCATCAGGTCCCATGGACTTGTGCACCTTCAGGTTCCTTACATAATCTCAAACCCAGTCTTCTCCTACAGTGGTCGGTTCTTCATTCCCTCAGTCCCTGCCTTTGCCTTCTGTGACCTGGGCAGTGTGGCTAGAGCACTTGCCAGTGAAGACTGAGGCAAAAAAGTCATTGATTACTTCAGCCTTCACCATGTCCCAGGTAAGCAGGTCATCCTTCCAGAGACAGCCCACATTTTCTCCCCAGTCTTCTTTTTATCACCGATGTACCTATAGAAGCTTTTCTTGTTGCCCTTCATCTCCCTGTCCAGATTGAACTCTATCAGGGCTTTAGCTTTCCTAACCTGATCCCTGGCTGCTCAGACAACTTCTCTGTATTCCTCCCAGGCTTCCTGCCCTTGCTTCCCCCCTCTGCAGGTTTCCTTTTTGTGTTTGAATTTGTGCTGGAGTTCCTTGTTCGTCTACACAGTCCTCCTGGTGTTTTTTCCTGACTTCCCCTTTGCTGGGATGCATTGCTCCTGAGCTTGGAGGATGTGATTCTGGAATCCTTTCTTGGGCCCCTCTTCCTGCCAGGGCTTTGTCCCATGGGACTCTACCAAGCAGATCCCTGGAGATGTCTGCTCTCCTGAAGCCCAGGGTAATGAGCTTGCTGTGCACCTTTCTTGCTGCCCTGAGGATCTTGAACTCCACCATTTCATGGTCACTGCAGCCAAGGCTGACCTTGAGCTTCACATTCCTCACCAGCCCCTCCTTGTTGGTGAGAACAAGGTCCAGCATGGCACCTCTCCTCATTGCCTCCTCTGTCACTTGGAGAAGGAGGTTATCATCAACGCATTCCAGGAACCTCCTGGATTGCTTATATCCTTCTGTGTTGTCCCTCCAACATATATCGGGTGATTGATCCCCCATGAGGATCAGGACTTATGAACATGAGGCTACTCCTATCTGTCTATAGAGGGCATCATCTACTTGGTCTTCCTGGTTGGGTGGCCTGTAGCAGACCCTCACTATAGTGTCACCTGTCCCTACCCCCCCTTTTATCCTGACCCGTAAGCTCTTGGTTGGCTCCTCATCCATACCCATGTGGAGCTCTGTGCACTCCAGCTGATCACTGGTGTAGAGGGTAGCACTCCTCCTCACCTCCCCTGCCAGTCCTTTCTGAAGAGCCTGTATCCTTCCGTCCCAACACTCCAGTCATAGGAGCTATTCCACTACATCTCCATGATGCCAATAGGATCACAGCCCTGCAATGTGCACACATCTCTAACTCCTCTTGTTTATTCCCCATGCTACAGGCATTTGCATAGAGGCATTTCAGTTGGGCCCCCAGTGAAGCTGACTGACTGGCTGGAGTGGCTGGAATTCCTTTTTGCTGCACTTCAGGTGCTCTCCTGCTGACCTGTGATCCTTCTCCCAGCTCTGGGCATCTATTGCTGGCACTGGCATCAAATTGGTAGGAGTGGGATGGGTTGAGGTTCCCCGCCCCTGGCAACTTTACTTTAAAGCCCTTTTCACCAGCTTGGCAAGCCTGTGACCGAAGATGCTCTTCCCCTTCTCTGACAGATGGACCCATCAACCCCCACAAGACCAGATTTCTCGAAGTGAGTCCCATGGTCTAAGAGGCCGAAGCCCTGGCTGTGGCACCAGCTTGAGCCTGTGGTATTTGATGATCTCATAGTAACCATCTGGGACTGCACGGATGAATTATGCATAAAGAATCCTTTCATCAGATTCTGGTGAAGTAAACTTAGATACTCAATGAAAACATCTCAAAGTGATTTCTCAACAATATGTAGCAGCTGGGAAAAGGCTTAAAAAAAACCCAAAACTGAGGGAGAGAGCCATGTGGTTAAAACCTCACTGCTGGTCTCCAGAGTCTTGGAACTTTTAAGACCTCTCCTCTGAAACTGAAAGCAGTGGGTGCTGCACAAAAGGACAAGCAGAAGGAGAACCATTTGCACTTAGAGTTGGTTCTGAATCATTTAATGGATTTTGCAGTGAAACAGGAAACTGAGGCTGTCTACGAACCATAATACAGAAACCTAAAGAGCTCTGCAGTCACAAACTTATGAACAATGGGGCTATTAAGCAGAGAAAAAAGTAGCAGGAATATGGGTTATGACCACATTTAGAGCAAGCAGAGCTTTCTTTAAATCAGGGTACATTAAGTCCAACCTGAACACTGGGCTAAATGCAGCTATATAATTTCTAGTATCTGAGCTAGTCTGGACCATCCACTGTAGCAACACGCTGTTCTGCACAGACTTCCCAATGCAAGAGTTTATCTAACAGTGGGATGTCAGTCCCATGAGTCCCTACGAGAAACCAGATGAAGGACATCTGGTTATGAGCCCTTGTACATAAAATTCTAAAATTTCAGAATAATCATTCCAGCAGCCGTTTTTGTTAAAGTTGGTTTCTGTAAGTGATACAGGGCTGGAAGGAAAAGTACTTGGTCAAGTGTTCTGAAAAGACAATTCCCCAGGACGGGAAGGGAGTACTTTCACAGATTTCCCTCTCTTTGTTTTTGTTCTAATTAATTTTGTTTGGATTGCTAAAATGAATCCTTTAGCTACAAAAATATGTCCCTCAAGCACTTTTCTTCAAGAGTAACCTGGAAAACTCACATTATTGTTTTGCAGTGTTCCTAGTGGCCAAAATACAAGGAAAACCAAATATCCTTCATGGTTACCTAAAGGCACTTTACAGTGCTGTACACAGAAGACTGTTAGACACATGAAGTCAAAGAGTGCACCTGAAGTGCACTTTGCAGAAATGCACTTAAGATGAAACATTAAATTAATTTATTTTAAAACTGTTAAGAATAATATTTATTTACCATAAAGTCAGTTATGTTCTAAATTCTGAATACCTAATCTTGCTTTATCTGTTTTGCCTCCTACCTTGTAAACTACTAACAAGCAGTTCAGGCTTAAGTAAACTGAATCAGAACACTGCTTGTGTTGTTATTTTAGATCATTCTTTTAGATGATCACAAATAATTAAGTCTTTGTCTCTGTTGAAATGTCTAAAGCAGGAAAAATACACTCAGGAAAATGTCTTACCTATTAAGTAAATCAGACTCCAAATAATTATCATAAGTAATGCATGTATATGGAAAGTTATCATTTCACACACAATGTTTTTAAAATAATTTTTATTTTACCTTCAAGTGAAGGATTTAGCTATCTTCAAATCTTCCTACTGATCTTACTTCAGCATTTAAATTAAGAGCAGATGGGTTCAGATCTTTAAAAAGAATTGCCTTTCATCAGTCAAATGAATTGATGTTTGGTTTAGGCATTACCATTCCCTGAACACTGTGTAACCTCAGCTGTCGATGTCACAGCTGGCCTCACTACCTTCTCTGGCCGAGCATCTTCCTCTCGGATCACCTCGCAGCACAGATGGCCGGGAGGGAAGGCTGTTAGCCTGCTCTTAGGAGCAGTTGTGTCCTTAGTTGGACTTTCTGTCTTCTAAGGACAGTTCAGGGTCGCTTTCATTATTATTGTTATGACTGCAGTGGAGATTGGAAAGAACTGCTTATCGCAGTAATTTGAAAGTCCTGAGGAGCAAAGCTGTTGCAAGTGCTGAATTCATTTTTTTTCTCTGATTAAACGAGTGTTTATTATTATATGGAGGTTTGTTTACAGATATTTGGATTCAGGCAAGACTGATAGCCACAAAAGACTAACCTGTATCAGATATACATAAATGTGATGTATTTATTTATGGCATGAATGTGTTTTGCAGTATCTCCTTCTTTAAGGTTTGAGGTAGATTGAAATTCTCAGTCCTACAACTCAGAAATCCGCATTTGACGGATAAAAGACTGATGAGGAAATTTCAAGTCTGCAATTACAGAATATTCCCGATACTTTCATGGAGGGGAAGATACTAGCAGCTCTCAAAGGGGCATTCAAGAAGCCAGGCCTTCTCCTAAGACTCACCCTGTCCTCAATTACTATTGCAAAGAACTTTTTTTCATGTTGAATTACGGGAGAGCTTATGATGACATCATCTTGACAACGTCATCAGCCTGCCAAATCATTCTCTCCTTCAGGAGGTATGAGATATGCAGCCAGCCAGGTGAGACAAGTGTGCACGCTGACATAACTGCATCTGACAAAACCAATCTGTGATTCATCCTGCCAGGGACCTTCACAGCAGTTTTGGACTGCAGATTGTGCGCCGTGTACCACTTCATCAAATGATGCATCTCCTACTCTGCAACAGCTTCCAAATGATTTCTGGGCACAATTTGAGATATGGCCTCCTCATGCACAAACTGTAACATGGGTAATGTCACAGAGGTGTGAAGCATTCCCATTTATTCTTGGCATTTAATATGGGGACCAAGATGGCACGGCCAGTAGAAAAAAAAACACGTAGAAACTGAAATCACTATAACTGAAGTAGGAGTTCAAGTTAACTCACTCTAGTTGGAAGAAACCAGATTATCTCTGTCCAAGAACTCTGGAACACAAAATTGCAGTTTTATTAGGAAATGGTTTTAATAAATCAAACTGATGTTAATACTATATGACTGTGAAAAAGTGATCTGGGCAACTACAGATCCTTTGTCCAACATCAATAGTGTGCAAGGCTTAAGAAAGGAAAGATTAAAGACATGAAAGCAAATGCAAAATGAGTTGAACTACAACAAAATATGCAAAATCAACCTAATATCTTCCATTGGAAAAAAATATTTTCCAGATAAAGGAAATGGCATAACTCTCAGCCCTTGAAGTTTAGAAACACTCAACATGTTGAAAACTGTTTGTTAAGGAGGAGAAGACGGACATAATTACAATAATGGTAGGCACAGAACCAGCTCTATGGCAGATGATAATAAGAAGCAAATGAGAGTTCCCCACAGACATGACTTAAGACCACAGAGATAGCCAAGGGAATCAACAGCTTGTCCTCTAAGAGGAGGACTAAGAGAAGCTGGCATCCTTAGCTGAGGAGAATGAAAGACAAGATAGCAAAGAAAAGGTAAGATTATTCTTTGTAAATCTATTAGATGGATAAGATGGAAAGGAAGTAGTTCTTTTTAACCTGTTAGATCCCATGGGTACAAAAATACATAGGTTTAAACTACTCTGGAATAAATTTAGCCTATAGTGGGGAAAAATTAATAATAAAAGAGATGAGGTTCTCAGGCAGCCCTCCAAAAGGAGATGCAAGCAGAGAAAAGTGTCAGCCTTCTTCCAAAAAAGGCTCTCACAGCCTATGACATCAGAGCATCTCGCTTCCAGGAGATCCCTTCCAACCCCACAGCTCTTCTCTGCGCACAGCCAAGCCCTGGGAATCACATGGGACATCTGAGCTGACAGGGCATGTTACCAGGTCACGGCATTCACTCCTAATTTCTCCAATAGTACTGGATAAAATGAAATGTTCTTGCGTTTATGTTTTAGGAATACTTTCGTGTTGTCAACATAGTGTCAGCGAAGCTTTATTTTAAAGAAAGCTCACTTGTGCGACTCAGATTTGCTAAATGTATGGGTCTAAACCAAAAGTAAACAGATACATGAAGTAAAAAATTGTTTTGGTGTAGTCTCCTAAAACAGGAGCTCACTCTGTTGTTCAGTCAGCCGGCAGGGAATTTCAATGTTGATGATTTTGTTCTGTTTGCTTGCACCCAGGCATACCACGGGACTGCCAAATTTAAGGCTGAAAAGTGAAACAAGTCCATTTTGCCTTGTACCCAGACATATCACAGGACTGCCTAATTTAGGGCAGGAAGCAAAATATTTTGTAATAGCTATTTGTTTGGTATAGTTGCATAATAGTATCAAAACTAGAATAAAGGTGCTCAATCTGCAACTATTAGAAGGAATCACGTAATCGCAACCAGCCTGCAAATATATAAACTACCTGAACGAACAGACCAGAGCGGGGAGGAGAAGTATTATTTGGGACCCAACTGGTCCTGACCTTTGGAAAAGTGTATATAAACTCCAGCAATACCCAGTGGCACTTGGGGAAAACAGAAGAAGCCCTCTTTAACTCCAGCTTCCCTCTTTGAAGAGCTCTCAAGTGTGGCCATCTCAGCCTCGGAGACTAAGCCATCAAAGATTGTGGCCATCAGGGCCAACCAGGCAGCATCAGATTTATAGTCTTATACCTAGGGCTTGACTGTCATGTGGGATTAATACTTGGTATTTAGTTGTTACAGTACTTGAGTCAAAAATGGCTTACTTGAAGCCTGGTGTCTCAGAAAACTCCCTTCACGGCAGTTCCCCGTCCCCTAACGATGACAGTCACAACACCCCAGTACCGACCCCAGAATCGTAGTCCCACAAACAGAGCCTGCAGTACCTGTTAGCAGGACATGGTGCTGCCGTAACACTGAAGTAGCTGAAAGACTGGTAATGAAGTATTAAAAATGGACAAACTAGAGATCTCTAAGATATTTTTGGAAGAGGACAGTAATGAGGAAAGGCACGGAAGAGATAAAGGCAACTACAATTTCCTTTCTTGCCATTAGCACCAGCTGGTAGGGACATATGGCCACGTTATGCGATGTGGTTTCAGACACAAGCTGCACAGTGCCTCCTCCTCATCCTCACTTGATTCAGATCAGCATGAACTTTTGTGGGAGAAAATACTGAGAGGTTCAATTGAAAAAAATAACATGGGAACATTAGAGACTGACATTACTAGCCGACCAAAAAGGAAGGTCAGCTTCATGGTGCTGGAGACGAGTATGCATGAGGGCTGCAAAAGCTTTGAAAGTAAGGACAGGCAGCTTACGCGTGATGCTTGGGAAAAGAGAGGAATCAAGAAAAGCATACAACAGGGCAGCCTTATTCTAGTGGAAAGTCAGGAAAATAATTTTCCCAATAGCATCTGGGTGAATATCAGCAGGGCAAGACTGTAACTGCAAAAGCACAGAAAAAGGATGCTGTAATATTTAAGATCCAGGACAGGCACAAAATTCACTTTATGCAACAAGTCAGAGGTGGCCATATGGCAAAGCAGAAGGGTTAAGAAGGGTTCCCACCATGCCCATAAAAGACCACTTACACTTACAGAAATGTATATAGCCTTTAGGCGAGCTGGACACTCTCTCTCTTTCCAACTTGGAAACATATACAGGGCTTAGACTGTGTCTACACTACTACAGACCTCTGCCCCAAAAGCAGGACTTGGTCCCCAGTCTAAATGGTGCGTGCTGACCCACACACGCTCAAGGTCAGCACCAGGCTGGATCTGGGCCACACACCCAGTGCACACCCCTGCTCCTGGGCCTCTGTGCCCCATGTGACATCCCTGTGGGCTTGGCAGATTTGGGGGAGTTTTGGGGGAACCATACGGTTCTTTTTAGATCAAAAGGCCTGAAATAATGATGGTTAGGTTGTGTAAAAATGGTACTTGCTTAGCATAAAGTCACTACAACGGACTTAATGCTGCATGCCTCCATCACTTGTGTCAAGGAGAGAAACAGGTCCATAAGCAAGAAGCGGGAAATATCTTACAGGCTTTTTTTCTCCAGCACAATCCCACATGGCAGCCAGTCAAATTCTCCTGCAAAGCACAGGGAGCTGTTTCAGACAGACTCGGAAGTGAGACAAGCTCCGATGCATGTTGTTCATCTACCTGGCAAAAGGTGTCATTTGGACCAACAGATAAATACTTCTGAAGTGTTTGTTGCAAGGCCGAATTTTATTTTCAGTTACTGATATGAATAAAAAATAAATACCCTTTCTTTCTTCTCTTCTGTTCCTCCAAGCCCAGTTTTGTATAAAAGCAGCAGGAAGGAGGTCTTAAGATCACTACGCACCTATACAACTATGGAGAGATTTTGACGGGCATGAGCAGAAGTATTTTCACCTCTATGCCATTTGTCAGACAAAATTGATGGCAAATGATATGGCATTTTCTGTCTATGACTAGTATGCTTTTAAGCACGGAATTAATCTATATACATTTCTTCTCCATAAGTAGGAGAGCTTGTCTCTAATTTGGGACACACTATGCTGAAAATTTTCGTCTAGGAATGCCAAATGTTGCAGAAGCAAGGAGATTAGCAAAGAGATTTGGCTGGATACAGCATGCCAAGATAGTGGGGAGAAAATAATTTCAAAGCTGAGGATACCTAACTCCTTTGCTGAAGCTGCAAACCAGTGTGAAAGCACTGAAATGTAGCCTGTTTGTTTAGCAGGTGTCATTCACGACAACAGCTGTTGTTGAAAAATACTCTTAGAAGAACTCTGGCAAAATTTGGTGTGCCCATGATTTGACATCTCTTCCTTTTCTTCTGTTGCTCCACAATGCACCTAATTCTAGATATTACTTTCTAATCACCTATTTCAATGCTCTTTTTTTTTTCCCCTAATTAAAAAAGGTTAAAAAGGTGGCCTAACACTGAAAGAAAATGACCAAGGGACTGAATATAGACATTTCAGCATAGGAAACAGAAATAACATTATTAACAAGCAGCTTTATTAAGCAACAGGGATAACATAAAGCTGCATTCATGAGTGTTTGCAGAGTGTTTTGAACTACTTGATTAAACAGCACCTTATTAGTGAAAATTATGATTAATGAGAAGCTTATAACAACAAAGCTCTCTCTGCAAGCACTGCAAAAGAAAGAGAGAGGGAGGGAGAGAGAGAGGGAGAAAGAAGCACATTTCAGATTGTAGTTGCTAAATTAATAATTAATAAATGAAGCTCTTCTGAAAGGGTATTTGTAAGACTTTTGTATTACAGAGTTTAGGTTGACCAAAAAGAACATGCACTTTGTTCTATTAATTCTAGTTTTTTATAAAACTTTACGAGCTTATTTTTATTCCTCGTAATCAAAGTAGCATTTTACAACATGATGAGAGATGCCAGAGATCAAGATGAAGGGGCAAGCTGGAGCCCCTGGGATCAATACACTCAACTGAGTCTGAGCAATTCCATTACTCCATTATGTTCCATAAAGCAAGCTGGTGCCTCTTCCATCCAGCTGTAACACCGATCCATTAGAGAAAGGGGAGACACAGTCCTTCTCATTTATTATTTATAAGACAGGGCATGCAACTTGTGTGACATCATCCTTGTCACAGCTAATGAGAAACTTAAATAAACCAGTTTTTTCCTCACAGAAGAGATGAAAAAGCCCTTTCAGGTCTAATGATCCATTTTTCTGCAGTAGGGGCGTGCTCTCTAACATATGCAACCAAATAAATTATTGTATGTAATTGTATATGTCCCAAAGCGATGAGCTTTCCACATCACTACCGCTGTTCAGGGAAAGTCCCTGTGTACATATACATACATTGTGTAAACATCCGACAACTAATACGATTTAAAGATATGTGTTTAGCTTTGACAGAAGTAACCAAAGGAAACCAGAAAGCACTTTAAGTTCTTCAACTCTTAAATCTAATTTGCTGCGGTGGATCGACACTTGGGATGAGATACTGCACGGCACAGGACTGCTGGGCTAACACGAGCCTGTGCCAAGAGCCAAATGTTTTCAATGTCAGTCCAACAGGAACATGAACGGAATGAGGTAAAAATGACTTGTTAGTGCCTGGAAAGAGACTCCACGTCACTCTACAGTGCAAAAAAATCACCCTCCAGTGCACAGCCTGCTCCACATCTCGTCCGTGGACTGCTCTGGACAGAGATCCTGGTGCAGCACGTGCTTGTGCTGGTCCCATGCAGGCATGGGCTTGGCTGCACCCCTGAGCACCAAGGCGAGCGCTAAGCCCCTGAGCAGATTTGTCTTCCCTGGCCCTTTTATTTAGCAGCACAGATATGGCCAGGGCCTCCAAATTCACCCTTGGGGCGTAGGAGAAAGGTGAGATGCTGCTGAAGGACTGGGGAAGGCCAGGGACGCTGCTGTTACAAACCTCATGAGAGTTGATCCGAAGGGGTTATTCATGTAGGAACTGGCCTGGGATGATGAAAAAGAACAATATAGAAGGAGAAACTTGAGAAGGAAGGGGAAGGTTTGCAGGGGGGCAGTTTAAAGGGAAAAGTGGAGGTAGCACAAGCAAGGATTGAGAGCACAGTACTGCCATTCCCCTTCTCTCCCAACAGCTTTCCAGACATCTCCTGACACTAGCAATTTCTTTCATAGTTCAAATGATTTTATGGAACAGGACTTGGCGACAGCTGGTGTCTGCTTCCACAGCACATCAGACCACTCTGAAGCTACTATCATGTTCTCCAGAATCTCAGCTTACGTTAGTTAAAACCTGACAATAATTCTGCTGTTAATGCTGTAAAGCTCCACCGTGTACCATATATACCTAACGAAGAGACAGCCAGGTAAGTTAGTCTGTCCTAAAACAAGGTACAAGCTGTTCCTTTTGCTTTAACGAAAACTGGTAGTTTAAATACCAGCATTGTTATTTCCTTCTTCATGGGAGGCCAGAATGTTAAAGCTCTGACCTTTACTATTTTTCCACCAGCTGTCTTATCTCAAGTAGGTGGTGATTGGGATACGCAACCAACTGTATCATTCTCCTGCAAGAAAAAAGAAGCCAAACCTTACCACTGAGAGGAGCCTGGGGCACGTTCATGCCCTCCTGAGAGGTCACCAGAGGAGCTCAAAACACCTGCTCCATCATGTCCTGAGTGTAATCATCGCCTACCAGAAATGCTGCCTTATTTTGGTTTCACCTGGGTGGAGAAAATTTCTACAGGTAAGCTTAGGGAAAACAACTAAGCCTCATTTATTTCTAGTCTGACCTTCATGGCCGCACATTTCTTTGTGCATAAACACATGTAGGTCTTCACAGGCAGTGGGAAACCTTCCTTCCTCACACAGCTCTGGTGTACCTCCATCACAACCAACAACATAATTGCTAAAAATTCCAAACAATGACTGTATTCTATTGAGCTGATCAAAAAAGAGATGAAAAATGCTGATAAACTAGACCACCCTATTTAAAGATTTAGTTCAAGACTGCTAAAATGCAAATATATCCATTAAATACACACTTATAAGAAAAACCTTAATATAATCTACAGAGAAATCCTACTGTACCAAATTAATGTGTGTGACTTGTTATATTTCTTAGTTGAGGCAGAAATAATTGCTGAATAATTGTGTGTACTAAAAAAAAATTGCTGAACAAATTAACGCTTATTTGGAAGAATTAATCTTTTTAGAAAAAATCAAATACTTCAAAATCTGACATGCATTTTCAATTATATGTGTTATTCCAAGAGTTCATACAAACTGGGCAGCTAGACACCATTTAAACACTTCAAGAAAATGCTCTTTTAGATTATAAAGCCTACACTTCTGTATATTTTAACATAAAAACTTGTCTAATGTTTCAGAAACTGTGCATTTGGGAGTAGGGTCCAAGCAGCCCCAAACATTTTGAAGTGCAATGACCACCGGCCAGCTTCAGGTGTGTGGTATATAAGTTTTCCTGGAAGTACTCCTGTGTTTCCATTGACTTTACAGGCAAGCATGGTCCTAACTTGGACATCTTAGATCCTCCATATTGGTTTTTTTTATTAATCTGGGCTTGTTGCCCTGGAAGCCAGAAAAAAATCGTGTCTGAGAAATGGGAAAACTGTAATTCTGCTGAAACAATGGAAGTACACAGGAGCTGAACTTTTCCCCCTGTCTTTGCATGACAGTAGGCTGCCTATAAAACAATTTTATCTAATTAGATTATGTCATGGTCCTGCACATTTTCAGTACGAGAACAGAAATTCTCTATGTGGGATTTGTATTCTTATAATGCTTACATGACAATGCAAATGATTACTCTCTCAATCTTTGGAAATCCTGTTTCCAACCAGAGATGCTGCTTGGTGTTGGGAGGGTGACAACCCTGACACAGGAGAGGAAGGGACAAGAATGAACACTGACAATGCCACAGCCTCAGCATTCACATTCACTGCTGGAGCACTCCCTAGGTAACAGTACTTTGTTATAAGCTCATTAAGGGCTAAATTTGGCCTCTTATAATTAAGTTTCTGGTAGCAAGCAATAGAATTTGTTTTGCAAATAAAGAGCTGATGGTGCTGTAATACCTCTGAGAATACAAGGCGAAGGCAACTCCAAAAGCAATGATGGGAAAACTTCCCTGTGGGTTTCTCAGTGTAAGGGAGGCTCTGCCTTACGTCCCCACCGAGGTCACCAGCGTGATGGGGGCAGAAGCGTGTAGCTGCCTGCAGGCATCAGCATCAGGAGCCTCAGTTCTGCCAGGTCCCAAAAGAGATGCACAAAAGACGACTCCTCCTTGCATCATCTACTCAACCTCCTTAACAGGCCAGCGCAGGCTGCTCATCACCGCTACCTCGCTGTCACCTCCCCTGCTACTGGAGTGAGATCTCCCAGCGGTTTCTGCAGCAGCTGGGTAAGTACCGAGGTACAACCGCAGAGGCTGTCAAATAGGGGATATTCTTTGGGTCAGAGCAAATCACCATGGCCTTAGGCAGTACTTAGACAGAGGAAAGCGAAATTAATACTCTCATAAAATAACAAAGAAAATACTCATTACTTAGTTTTTTACTCTGCTGACATGCATAATTTTCGCTACAACAAAGAATTTTGCCTGATGACAAAAAAAAATTTGCTGAGAAACACAGTACAGTAAACTTCCTCTAGCTCTGCTTTTTGACTGCGTTTAAAGCTGTACTAGATCATTAGAGCATATGCATCATAAAAAGCATCAAATAATTTGCCAAGGAACAAGATACTGGATTTCCATCAGAGCAAATGTTTACATTTAAAAATACATACATCTCCTTCAACTAGAAACAGTCAAAAGATAGGAAAATGTTCATTCCTTTGAGTAATAAATCATACTTGGCACTCTTTTGGGGAGAACTGCATTTAAAAAAAGTCTCCCAATGGTAACACGCAAAGCTATTGGAATTTTGTACGCTTTCCACAGCTGCATACATAAGAAAAATAAAGAATACAGCACTTGGCACAAAGTAAGTTTGTGTAACAAGGCATTCTAGGATTTTCTTTTTTTAATTAAGTCAGCCATTGTAGCGTGAAAAAATGTATTGTGTATCCCAGTGCTTGAAAGCAGCGCTGAAATTCAGCGAGGCCTTTGCACAGGGAGGGTGGTACTGCAGCAATCTGCTAGCGCATCTATAAAGCGGAGCCCAGACAAGCCATCGGGAAGGGAGAACAAGCTCATGTGCAAAGTCCTGCGCTTCACCCCCCTTTGCCAGCGCACTGCAGCGCGTGAGTCACCCCAAAATCCTGTAGAGACACAGACAATACAGTTATTTGCCTAAATACACTATTAAACATGTCGCAGTCGAGGCTTTCTCCGCCTGTGAGTGCTAAAATCACCGGGATACCCGTAAAACCTCTCCCACAAACAACTGCAGTGACCACGGGATCCGCTATTGAGCTGGTACTTACAGCATCGGCCGGGACAAAGCTCGGGATTTAACTATTTCTTCATAAACTGCTTCCACATGCTTGTCTGCTCATTGTGCCATTTCTTCCATTGGTTGCTTGTGTTTGACAGCATCTGGACCGCAAAACGATCCTTTTCTCCCTCTTTTGCAAAATCAGCAGGCTGCGGAGGGATGCGGGAGCTCTGCTGCAGCCGCGATGTATCTGAACAGCCCAATGCAGCACAGGCTGTAGCTCCCCCTTCCCAGGATGGGTTTTTCTTTCTTTGTGTGTGGGTTGTTGGTTTGTTTGGTTTTTTTTTTTTTAAAGAGATACGGTCCTGACCAACTTCAGGCTTCTGCAGGGCACGGGGTGGTCGTCGAACAGAGGATACTGAGACAGAAGGCAGAAATAATACATTTTCAATAGATGCTGTTCCAGGCATAACTTGTATTTGAAGTAAATATATCCTGTAACAGATCCAATTTTGTGCTTTGTTCTGTTTCATTCAAATTTACTTCCTAACATTATGCTGCATTATTTCTTCACTTTTTACATTAATTTCAGCTTATACAATAGAAATAACAGATTTTTTATCTATTTCATGCTTGAACTATCCAGCTGTGTCAAAGAATGTTTACGTTTAAACTGCTCACGATTTGAAGACGTGCTCTCTGAAAACTTCTGTCTGTATAGCAGCTTTAGTAAACACCCTCACTATTCTGCTTCTGCCTCTCTCCTTCACCAACAGTGTGCGATGCTCACACTCCTGCGGACTGCCTTAGATTAATTTCATTGGTGCTGATTACATCAAGACTCAGAAGTCCTTGTGCTACCAGTAGCATCCTGAGTTCAGTTTTTCTTTTCCAAGCTGGCGCAGGTAGCTGTTAGCACTTAGGCGTTTTAAAACTGAGATCCTTACGTACTTCACATTCATATTCCTATTCATGTGATCGACTCTACATAAAGCAGACCTCAGAAGAATCTTGGAGGATCTCGGATACACGCTTGAACAGGGACAAAGATCGGCCTGAACTGTTTAAGGCATTTCTAACATTTTTAGACCTTAGATGTCTCACCTTAGTCACCCATGTAAACCTATCAGGTTGTCCTCCAAGGAAAACCAAGAAACTTTTCCCTTGAGAGCTCCTCTAATCTTGACAGTCCTGCTTTGAATGCCGTGTGTCAGTGCAGTGCTGTCCCTCCCCATGGTCCAGCACCCCACCGCCAAAATGCACCCTTCCAACCTCTGTCAGTCTTCATTTAAAATGCTACAGTAATACAGCACTTCACAAGAGCTTCAGGACTGGCCAAAAGTATGAAATTAGGGATTTCTAGGGAAATGGAGCTCTCTTCTGCCTCTGCAGTCCTTGGCTGCACAGAAGATGCACTAGAAACAGCTTGACTACAGGGCAATGCCTGCAGAGGCAGCGAAAACAGATACTGACAGGAAGAAAACACAGTGCTGTTGCAGCTGCGTACAGGGGACTCCTCCTTAGACAACTCCTGGACTTTACTATGACTCTGCTGCTTTGGTTAAAAATCCTGTTTTCCTGCCAAGGAGCTGAGGCTGACTTCTCTCATGTTGAAGGTTAAAGTGACACCGCAAACACTAAGAGGCATCTGCAGCATTGCATAAAAGGATATATTAATCTTTAAGGAAAAGAAGCCTGTTTCATGTTGAAGTGCATCTGATAGTAAGTGAAATTATTTGTGTTACCACAAGCAATTTACCAGAGGAGGCCAAATCCTTGTATTTAGAGTCCTGATCATGAAAGGTCGAGAGGTACTGAGCATAAGTAAACAACGAACCTGGCCCTACAATATTGCTTTTTGTAGCATGGAGGTCAGGGAAAACACATTTTTCTGATCATCACATCTCAGCTTTACCGAACTTCACCACGGTCATGGTAAGAAATCCTTTCTGAGTTCAAGTAAACAAAAGGACATTGTTACCAGGCAGAGCAGGCTCTTTAGCCAGGAAAACACGCAGTGCCGGTCTCCAAAACATTGCCCCACTGGATAAGCTCCTGCAGCACAATGATCTCACACAGCTGTCGCGTTGCTCCTAAGTTTAGTTGCTGAAAGCATCAGCTCCAATGCGGTGGCACGCTGAGAACGGCGCCCGGCGTCCCGGGCAGGGCACGCGTGTTGGCTGCAACTGCCTGGGGCCGTGCTGGCCACGTAGGTCAGTAGGGTGGCATCAGACCTGTTTATCAATGTCAGACCCTGAAAGCAGGAAAAAATCCATGTAAGGGGGTGGGAAAGAAGCTGTGGATGACCAGGAAGCATGACAAGGATAGGGCGCAGGACATTGAAAAGAGAGTGCTTTAAAAATATTCTTTCACAAAGTGCTCAAATCCTTTTTAAGAAGCAGGCATGAAGAGTCCTCCTTTGAAATTCCCTTCCTAGAGTGAAAAAATAGATTGAGAACTGCTAGCATTATTAGCAATCTTCTCATGGAAGAACGTGAGCTGGGGGCAGCCCTGTGTCTGGAAACGGAGCCTGAAAGAGCAGCTGGGCTTCCGCCTGGGAAGCAGGTGAAGGGCAAATTTCCCCTCCGGGGTCATTTTAAAACAAAGGCAAAAATAAGTATTTGATTGATGAATTCACCATCCCAGCTGTGAAAATCAAGTAAAATTAGAAGGCTTATCACCACTGCTGAGTTTGGTACGACTTCTCTTGGTGCTGACATTGGTGAAGTGCAGCCAGCTACTCATGAGGCTGACACCTTACAAAGTTCAGCCGCCTCCGCAGCCAGAACCATTCTTCTTACTTCTCTGCCTGTTTTATTTCCCCTCCCATGTCCCCAAATGGGACACCCCCTCTCACACAACATTCCTGCCCTCAGCAGCCTTTGGGCAGCCAAAAACACGCGTCCGTCACTCACTGCCCCAGTGCAAGGTGGTTTCATCATCCGCGTGCAGCCCACAGTCGTTACCGTAATGAGGGGAGCTGAAATCTCCCGCAAATGGCAGTGGATTGCATTTGCGTAATGGACCCGTTTCAGAAGTTATGAGGGAGCTTGAACTGATTGTAACTCTGTGGAAAATCTCAGTAGAGGTGACCCAGCCGTTATGAGAAATAGGAAACAAAATTCAAAATCTTAACCACGGTTAATGTTCATAAAGAGAGCTCTAATTCCTTAACAATTTGATTAAATTTTCCCAGGTACTGCAAGATCACACTCCTCGGCTGTTGGAGGAAAACCGGCAATTTCCTGTTTAATCTGTCTCCCCAGCCCCTGGCACTTCCAACCTCAAATTAAAGGAGATAAAAATGAAGCTTGGCCATGAAACCTTCCTGCAAAATCCATCTGTTAGTGACTCGCACTACGTAACGGCAAACATTAAGTGGGCTCTGTGAAGTCAATGAATGTGCAACAGATAACTAATTAGTGACATTTAAAGATAAGCGAAATTGTTGACAATCTTAATTAATGTCTTAAAATATCAACAATAGTGAGAGGGTTTTTATTGTATGAGGTCAAATATCTGGGACTGCATTAGCTGGATGTTGTAGTAAGATCATTGTAATACTTTAGAACAGCAGACACTTCAGCACAGCCCCTCCACCGCTCCCCAGTGACTCACATGTGGCTTAACAGGGCTGCAAGAAAAAATTTTTAAAAAGAGGAAAGATGGGAAAGAGGTGATCAAACTGAAAAGTGTCTGGTACTGTGAGTGCCAAAACTCCCAAGTCTGATTATTTTTTAAGTTAAAATATTGATTTCTGCATTTTGTAATTGATCATATCTGTGGTAGACCTTTTGTTAACCTTCATAAAAAGACAGAAAAATTAAAAGTTATCATTTCTAGGTTGTGAGCCACGATGATTAAATACCATCTTGCCCAGGCTATTAGTGCTATGACAATTATAATGCCTGCAAGGCCAAGCTATTAGTGCTTGGGTGATTAAAATACCAGCCTGGTCTTCTAGAGCCAGAGTGATTAGTATGTTGCCAGCCCGGGCTATTAGTGTTAGCACCACCAGTGGTGTGAAATTGTGTAGTCCTTTGGGAATTTAATTTATGCTCAGGTTAGCTTGACATCCTGCTTTTTCATTAACTGTACTTTTCATCATTGAAAAATATATATGCATATTTCAAATATTCATGGAATCATGAGAAAAGCATGTTTTGGTGCATTTGTACTGTCATGATAACGGAAAATTTAGCATATTGTTTGGGTAGGAAAAGTCATGAAAAGACTAGATTAACGAGTAAGAATTCCAAGCAGGGAAATTAGAACAATGATGATGAGGTAATCACCCTCTAAGTAAAATGCAAATGCCAGCTCTGCCAGCCCCCGTCATGCAGCCGGCCAGAGCCCTGCAGCCTGACTGACCCCATTTGCCCAGGGCAGTAGATGTATGAACTACTGCAGCCCTCTCCGCTTCCGTGAGGTGGGTGGGAAAACTGATGTGAAGGGCTGGCTTTGACACCAAGTGTTCAAATTCAGGAGGTGGACTTTTTCTATGATTAACATCGATGGAGGGGCCAAACTAGGTTAAGGGCGAAAAGGCCATGGAAGATGCACTGGCAGAGACCTCAGCTCAGGCTCCCCTGGGAGGTGGGACCATCAAGAACCAGGTATGCAGAAGCAGAGGAGACTGAAACCATGTCGCACAGGTAGTTGGGCTGTAGAGCCCAGAGCATGAGTGTAAAACTCAGAATTGCATCTTCACTGCTTCTTAGGAACAGGACAGGATTCATATATATACATATATATACACTATGTACTCTCTCTCTTTATACATATTCATATAGGTATAATGGCCAATGACCACTATTTTTTATTTCCTACCTTTTAACCAACTATCCAGCTATCCACGTGGTCTTATCCTGTGACCACTGAAAATTCCTTAAAAACCTTTGGCAGTGAACTGAAATGCCTTTGGAAATCTAAGTAGACAAGATTTCCAATATCCTTATATGCTGATTCTGTCAATTCAAGTAGGTATGTGAGGGATGATTTGCACTTAAAAAATTCATGTTGACTTTTGCCCAGTGTCATAGTTATTCACGTGTCCTCTAATTTTATTCTTTATTAGAAATCTTGCAAAAGTGTCCTGTACAGGTATTGAACATACCAGTCTGTAGTTCCTCGGCTCTCTTTTGGAACCCTTCCTGAAAACTGGTCTCATCAGTCACTTTCCAGCCCTTTGGGAACCAAAGGGGTTTGAAACAAAAAATTACAAGCATGTACAAAAATTACAAATTCATGTATTTCATTCCTGAGTGATTAAATGAACTTCTTTTTGAAAATGTCGAGGTAAAAAATCTGGCCCTCGTAATTCGTTACTCTTCATTTTATCTACTTGTCTACACGTACTTCACTTCAAGGCAGCTACTCCGTGTAGTTTCCATCTGGAAAGATGCCAGCATGGAGATGTCCCTGTGCTCTGTTATGGTGAACATAGATGCAAATAACTGATTCAGCTTTTCCTGCTATGGGGTTCTTTCCTTTGTTTACCATGGAAGGACTTTATGGGAAGTGTTTGAAAAACTATGTAGAATTAGTTTTGTGCTTTTGCAGGTTGTTCCTCAGTAATGAGCTCAGAGCTGTGTCACTTTCCAGTCTTGGTTTATTCGTGAAAGGATGTTTTCCTATATGAGAAGATGCTTCACCCAAGCAATGGTGAAATCTTCTTAGACATGATATCACACAGAGTATAAGATGGGCATGAACTAGCATTAATCATTATGTTCAGCAGTCAGAGCAGAGTCATGTTTAACGTATTATTTGCCATGATTTAAATGCCAAAGAAACACACTCAGGAGAGAAAGGTGAAAAGACCCATGTGTAACAATTTCCACACACCTCAACAGATATAAGTAAAGCTAGGGAAAACATTTCAGGAATCTCTCATCTTTCTCTCTTGTCCCGGCTCGCTGGGGATCACGACAGAACAGAAGAGCTGGCTGTGTGAAATGAGGGGTGTTAAACTGAGTTTTGAAGACAGACTGGTAGTATGAGTCAGACTGCAGTGTCAACAAGCCTGCACCCTGCCTCCATCCTGCAGTCAGAGAAAAGATTATTAATTACTATAATAAATAATCATAAAATAATATATAAAATGTGCACATATTTCATAGTATGTATATAGTCTATGTATTTTTTATATTTATTATGTATTTTGTTTACATTTCTTTCAGAAATCTATAAAATTGTTTTATAATCATAATCATTATCATAAAGGTTGTTGATAACCTTTATCTGCTGGTGTGGTACAGCCGTGAGGAAGGAAAGTGGGACCTACAGGAGACAGAAAATGGGAAGTTATTAGTGAGTGAAAGCTTTTTGGAAGAGTCTACATGATTCTGATTTAATCCTGGTTAAGCAGGATGCCAAGAAGATGCAGAGAACAGATTCAGAGAAGCCCTAGCAATTCAGTTAGAAAAGAAATATTCACCTTGAAAACAGAGACTAAACCTGCTTCATTTGTTTATCAAAGGAAGGTGAAGGAAAAATATGACTGATCATCAGCAATACCCATGGATAGCCAGTGAGCAGAGATATTTGTAAGCTACTGGACAGTATTAATTTCTCATTCAGAAATGCTCTACTCATTTTTGCATGCATTTTTCCTTTTTTGTGTGCTTATTCTGCATTCCATTTTCATGTTTTTTAGCAGAAATTGATCCTTAAACATAAAGTTAAGAAGTGTTTCCTTCTCAAAACCTTTCTAAATCAGTTTTCACAACCTTCTTGATAACTAGCCTGGCCTTTTACCTCCCGTACCATCTCTGTCATGCACCAGTGTGTTGGTTTCGCTATCAGATAACTCACTCATGGGGAAAATCTTGTTCAACTTCCCTTACCTGCTTTTTGCCTTGCTCAAGAGCTACTCTCTCATTTTTTAGTTTCTCTTATGCTTTCATTATGTATAGTCTTTACCCACAAGTCAGTGGCCTTTTATTTCTGACCTCTAGTATTTCATCCTAATTAAGTATAAATGGAGCTCCTCTCCCACCCTTCCCCTCCGTCTCCTCTTCTCCCTTCCCCTGAAATCAGTTAGAGGGTCCAAAGCAATCATCTCAGGAGGTCATTCCCAAGGGGGTGAAGACCAGATTTCTCCATGATCTGCAGAAATGTCTCAGCTTTAAGTATGATTTCTCTTAGGATTTTGCTGCTAACCAGCCTTGCTTTTCTTCTTCTTCTACCTATCATCTGGCTACACAAACATGTAGGAGGCAAAACAGAAAGGAACAGGCAATGGCCGCAATGGCTATGGACCACAGAGAGCCCTGAATTCATGCTGGCCTCTGCCAGGAGTGCATAGAGCCAGACACAGCCTGGCTGCGGTATTGCTGCTCCCAAAATGGAGCTGCCCCAGGAGTCTGCACCTATACCACGTTCAGTCTGCCACCCAGGCACATACCCACAAACAGGCAGGAACTGGCTGCAACACGTCAACACATGCACAGATGTCATGGGAAGACTCTGATTAGTGAACAGTTTTCCATTATAATCTTATAGTCATTCCATATGTCTCCTTTTCATTGTCAAGGAATATTTTTATTTACCAGGAAGACTAGACTCTCACAAGGGGTTAGATGCTAGATGGAGTTCTCGAATAAAATAAATAATACAATAATAAATAAAATAATAAATAAAACAATAAATAAAATAATGCCTGTAGCAGCACCGACTTCTGATGCTGTCACAGCCCTCAGACTCAATGGTAGCACTGTACTGAGGTGCACTCAAACAGCTGCTTGATGAGATTTCAAGCCTGTGGTTTGGCCCAAAGTGAACTTAGCAGACCCATCCCATCAAAAGCAGCGGACCCTAAAGCTTTCTTTCTGTTAGTTATCTAAGACAAGTGTACAAGAAAAACTTGATTTCATAGGGTGCCATCTCTAGTAGGTGCTCCAATAGTTTCTTTCCATCAAAGGTACTTCTCACTCTTGTGTGTCTCAGGCACTGATTGCCTGATGGGTTTGTAACAGTTGTTTCCAGGTCTCTTCTAGCAGCACTGCACTGCATTTATAGCATAAAAAAATGAAACTTTAAGGCCGGTGCTTACTTTATTTGTTTAGATTTTTGTCTCTACAACATAAGTTACTGATTTTTTGATAATGCCCACTCTTTATGATAAACTGCAGAGGTTGCAAGGTAAGGATGAACTTAAGTTATGTATTTAACTAAGTCAACCTTATAAATATATGGATTCCCCTAATGTCTGTGCATTTTGTTAGTCACCCTACTTTTCTGGGTCTAACTGGAGTCCTCTGGAAGTCAACAGGCATCTATCTCTTCAGGGAGTATCAATTCAGCTAAGCCTCATCCTCTCTCCATTCTAAGCACCCAACATTGCACTTCCAACATCTGTTTAGGTTATCACAGGCTGGTATCAGGAGCCTGACGTGCCTTTCCTTGGCGTAGTCCTTCCTGAACCAAAGCTGCCATCAGCTGCAATGCCAGTGCACTTGGAACCGCTTTTGCGCACAGCTCTGCTGATGCCCGTAAGTGCTCACACAACCCAAGGCCTGCCAAAAGCTAGGGGAATTGTTGCTGGGTGGCTGGGAGGTACCTTATTCAATACACCAGAAATCACGCTGAAAATCACAAAAAGCAATGCAGTTCTATCAGACAAGTAGGATAACATGTCCTCAGTTTTGGTAATAATGATTTCTTTTCAGCATTCTTGTAAGGGATTTCAGATTAATTCATATTCTCACTTTCAGTTTTCTTGCCGTCACTGAGTTTGGATCCACTTTATCACAGCACCATGTCTTTCAGGCTTGCCAGGTCAATATTCAGGAGCTCCACCAGAGCTAATGGAACATGCATTTTGGTGGACTTACGTATTAAACTCACGCAGGACATTGGAGCAGACACAGCTCAATTTTCCTGTGCTCTGAACCAGAAGCTATTTAGCTGTGATTAGCACAATCCCGATCCCAAGCTATTAAGCTGTGCTGAGAGGCAAAGTATATTAGTTTAGGCTGGATGCCACATAAACACTTGGAGCAGGGAAAGAGTGAGCTCATGTTGGTCTGCAAAAAGTCATGTCGCCATATCCATTGTCTACATGCACGGATCTATTTCTAATTCCGTTTCGCAGATGACACCAGACAGGGGGAATTAGTGAATACACTTGAGAACAGGCCATTCAAAGGAACCTAGACAGGCTGGAGGAATGGTCCAACCTTAGAAATTCAAAGACAAAGGCAAAGTCCTGCTCATGGAAAGGGAGAGCCCCTGGTACCAGCACAGGCTGGGACTACCTGGCTGGGGCAACTTTATGGAGAAAGCCCTGGGGTTTGGTGAGCAGCCAGTTGAGCATGAGCCAGCAGTGACCCTGGCAGCAATGAAAGCCAACAGCGTCCTTGGCAGGGGCAGAGCCAAGAGACCAAAGGAAGTGATTATCCCTTTCTATTCAGCACTCATTAGACCATATATAGATCACTGCATCCAAATTTGGGCCCCAAATACAGGAGAAACATTGACTGACTGGATTGAGTTCAGCAGAGGCCACCAAGATGGTGGGGGCTGGAGCACTGGCTCCATGAGGAGAGGCTGGGGGAGTGGGCTGGTTCAGCCAGGGTGGGGATGGCTTCAGGGGACCTAACAGCAGCTCCTAGTGCTGACAGGGAGGTCACTGAGGAGGAGCCAGGCTCTTCACAGCAGCACAGGACAAGAGGATGAGAGACATCAGGTATGAGTTGAAAGAAGAGAAGTTAAAACTGGTGTACTGGTTTTGGCTGGGATAGAGTTAAATTTCTTCATAGTAGCTGGCAGGGAGTGAGGAAGCGACTGTGTGGTGCTTGTTTGCCAGCCGAAGTTAAACCATGATACCTGGATAGAAGTTTTTTCCCCATGAAGACACCCAATCAGAGGCAAGGTTGCCCAGAGAGGTGATGCACTTTCTGTCTTGGGAGGTTTTCAAGCCCTGACTGGATGAAACCCTGATCAGCCTGGTCTGACCTCAGAGCTGACCCTGCTGTGAGACAAGGTTGGGCCAGAGACCTCCTGTGGTCCCCTTCTGCCTAGGTTATCCTGCAGCCCTGCGATCCCATGATCCTCCATGTTCATCCTCTTGAAAATGTGTCCCTCCAGTCCATTAAAAAACAAAAATGAAAAAAATATCCAAACCACTGCACCTTTATCTTACTTTCACATAAACAGGTAAAAAAGAATCATGAGAGCCCCTTTATCCCTCCATTGGGCAGCCCAAATGAGAGTCTGGGCTATCTGCCTTGAACACCCACATGTAGGTGCATTTCCGTAAGATATCCTAGAAGATAATAAAAGCTCTATGAATAGTGTATGAATGTACATTTATATGTGATATTGTTCTCAGATTGACTCAAGGATAGTTCTGGGCATGGCTAAAGAGTTTTATTTCCAGACTAAATGCATTGTTCATCATTTTTTTAAAAGCTAGAATCAAGTAGTTGAGTTGGACTAGATGATCACTGTAGGTCCCTTCCAACTGAACTATTCTAAGTACTTCAAGTGTTGTTCTTCAAAGTCATAGTTTAGGTATTTTTGAGGGGGAAAAAATCCAGAATGCAGTGAAGAAAATGAGAAATATTAAATTATATAAGCATAAAACCTTTTTTTTTTTAACTCTACAAAACTCATGTTACAGGAAGAGACAAAAAATTGCAGCATTACTGCCTGAGAAAGGATGAAAGAGCATGTCCCTCAAAACGGGATGGAAAATCTCTTCTGTTGGGACTGTGTGTCACTGAAAGGACTGAAGATGACATATACACAATGAGCACAGGCACCAATTACTCAGAAAAACATGTATTTTCATGCAATGATATTAAAATATTAAACCGGCGTTTAAACCAGAAGTGACACCGAGTAGTAGTCACAGCATTCTTTAGTTTCCTCTTGTTAATTCGCACTTGTGTTCACTTTTTCATTTCCACTCGCCTCCCCCGCGGGCAGAGCTGTTGCTGTACGTGTCAGGGAGGAGGACCGGGGGCTGCTCCCTCCATTTCCACCACGAGAGGTCCCCCCAGCCCCGGACGCGGGGACCGTCGCGCTGTACCGGGGCTCGCACCGCACCAGGCAAGGCAGGGCTGCTCTTGCGTCTGGCCAGACGTCAGTCACAGCAGCCTGTGCTGTCATGAGCAAGCCACTTAGTCAAACTCGGGTGTCTAAAATTAAGCACCTAACTATGAGACTTGATTTTTTTTTTTATTTCTTTATTTTTTATTTTCCCACCCTGAACGAATGCATTCTCATTGGGAACGAGACCAGGCTGCGGGATAACATCCAGCAGAGAGCAGAGTCTGCTCGTGGCTTGTTCACCAAAGTCTGTAACTGTGTTTGGAGTTCCTTTAGATGAGAAGATATTTTAAATAATGGTATTTGCAAATTCCTGCCTCTTTGTCTCATGTTTGCAGTTGTATGTCCCTGTGTTTCAAAGACTGAAGTTATACATGTTGTTCTCTTAATAGTAAGTTAAAAAAAAGCAACAAAACTAGAACTAGCAAAAAATAGCATTGACCAAATATTCACAATAATTCAGAAAAATATTCTCTCTCTGATGAGACCTCAAATAAACCCAATTACTGTCACTTCCCTTCAAAGTAACTTTTAAAATTAAAATGGAAGTGCAAATTTCTGGGTGCCGTGGGAGCCCTGAGCAAACAGACGTGCATTTACACCTTCTTTGCAGGCAGCGCTTGCCATATGCTTTCACTGGAGCATATTCTGAGGTGCATTTTGGTAGGCATCCAGATGACTTCAGGCATGGGTGTACTCCAGCTGAATTGTTAATATGAATAATGATTTGTGGTAGTGAAAGCGACACGTATCTGCGCAATATTCATCAATGTGAAAGGCTGGTGCAGGTGGCAGCATAATAGCCACCCTCTTAGTTTTGGTCAGTGCTGCATCTCACACGTCTTTTTTTTTTGAAATTTTTGAAGTCCTGTGAGAGACCAACTCATTGCACATTAATCACCATTGCAGAAGGGAATGGCGAGGAACAGGTTGGCCTAGTTGTACAGTTAGAAAGAACCAGGGGCTAAATTTGGCAAGACTGTGCCCTAGCCTTAATCCAACAAAGCATGTGTTTAATTTTAAGTTCATAAGTGATTCATTGACATCAGTATGGTTATTCTCATGTTTGAAATTAAGCACCTGTAAAAATGCCATACAGGATTGGACCTCTCCCTCCAATACCCTCCGAGTGTTCACACAACAGTGCCCTTTGTAGTGTCTGAAAATCTGGTTCCTCAGCTTCCTTTGCCCGCAGTCATACTGCACAACGTGAGAAGCAGGTCATTTTGGGCCCAGTCCCACCATGACCTCCGCTTAGGCAGATGTCAAAGCCACAAAGAGTCTCCATAGCCGAAGCCTCTTAAAACCTGTTTGCACCAACTGCAGCATTGAATTTGGGCTCCTGTGGCATTCTTCCCCCATCAAACTGAGTCTCAAACTATGGAAAAACAGCTTCAGCCTGGTAATTCACGGTCACTGCTGCATCAGGGAAACAGCTTTAGCATGCACAAAACGTATGCAGTGCCGTGTCGTGACAAAATTCTCTGCTTACTTACAGCCTCCAAAATTCCATAGGTGACTTCTGATTAGGACACCGTAAGAATACAGTCCAGTAAACTTAAAGGTTTGTTTTCCTAAGCTTCTGAAAAATGTTGCTTAATTCCCAGCTGGAAAATATTCTCAAAGTATATAGCATTGTTACCAAGCGAAACTGCTGAATTAGCCTGAATACGGATGTACCTCAGAACGATGCCTCAGTAACATACCTCAGCGACGTACAGCAACCCACAAAGCAGAGTGCGTGTATTTGCACGCAGCTAGTCATAAACACTTATGCTTTAGCACTAGATGACCTAGGGGGGAAATGAAGTAACCTTGTAAGTGGCTGATTAGAAGGGAAAAATGTTATCCTGTCATTAAAGAGTGACTGAAGAGGGAAATAAATTTCCAGACC
The DNA here is from genome assembly GCA_013400195.1 of Aramus guarauna. Lineage (NCBI taxonomy): Eukaryota > Metazoa > Chordata > Aves > Gruiformes > Aramidae > Aramus > Aramus guarauna. The sequence goes on along the minus strand of VXBL01004255.1, from coordinate 937,776 downwards.
AAAGACATGAACTCAAAGAATTTGAATTACACTCTGATGCTAAGTATATCAGGCATTTGGACCGCAGCCATGGCTGCAAAACCACCGCCTGGTGAGCCGGGAGTCACACTGGTGGTGTAGCTGTCACCGCGGAGGGGTGGGCGAGGAGTGCCCTTCCCAAAGGGCGACAGCACGCCGGCTGCAGGCACTCGTGGTGGAGCTCAGTCACGCAGCGAGGTATAACCGTATGAAGTGCCAGCTTGATGCCTTGCAGCAACGCCTTTAACCATGACACCGGCTTTTTGTTTTGATATCAAAGAGACAGGAAAAATATTTGTGTGCATGTGTATTCGTACACACATTAAATTCCACTTACAGAAAATAGAAACTGCCCCTTAAAAAGAGCTATTGCAGAGATTGGAGCAAAGAATTCAGAAGCAGGTGCCTTGAGTCTGGCTGATTTGTACTTAAACACTTACTTTAACGTGTTGAAATTTCTTAGTGTCTAGTGGGTCTTTGTAACGTGAATGGAAAATACAACAGAGGGCTTATATGCAACCACAAATTGGGGTTTTGAAGCCTAGCCTTTTCTAAAAATCTTCGCAAACGTGTAGAAAGAACTTGAACAAACCCATATGTTTACATCAGCTTCGAAGAAAGAAAAGCATGGGAAAATGTTCTTCATAGGGCACACATTTCTGCAAGTTATTAGACTGTTTATGATCATACATATTAGTATAGAGGGGCTTTTTCGTATTTTTTCAAATTTCAGTGTCTTACCTTACAATGGTTGGTACCAGAATTGCTACAGAAATGGAGAAACTGTATTGTTTAAAACATATATATCAGCAAAAATTCATGCATGGAAACACATGAAATGATGAATATAGATACGGAAGGCACGGCTGAAATCTCGGTAGCAGAATGGCTGCAGCACACAAACATCACCGCTGTCGCGTTTGGATATCAATGTGGTTTTTACCCATCACTTTATTTGCTCTTTTTTCTCCTTCTTTTCCGAAACAGTGGTTCCAACAGCCAGGTCCTACCATGGGGTACAGAAAGTGTCTCTCTCTTCACCCTGATGCTCTGCACACCTTTGATTTTACATTTGGGAGTGACTCTCCTGCTGCCTTCGCACCTAACATGTGGGACTTCTTCTCCAAAACAGACGTGTCCAGAAATGCCCCATTATCTGTAAAAAGCAACAAGTACCTGAATACTTTTTTTTCATTTCATTGATACTAATCCAAATCTCATCGCTGCAGTACAAATTACAGCAGAATTTGGCCTTTGCTGGCTTTGAAGCAATAAGGGAAAACATGTGCGTAATCATTAACATCTGTGAATTCACACATTTTGAGGCGCATTTTTAAATGAAAGTAATGTGCTCTCTGAAGATGTGATTAGTTGAGTAGACATAAATCCTACAGCTATATTGAAGTCTGAGGTGCAAATAACAGTAAAGCTTTGGCTTCAAATGCTCACGAGACTTTTCATAAAATACTCTACATCGGGCAGCAGCAACTTTATCATAAACACTTTTAGGAAAAGCTACAGACCATTATGCCAAAAGTGGTACAGATCAGAAATAAATACATAAAGACAGTGTTTGTAGGAAGAGGTAATAAAGACCATATTTGGATAATATAGACCATATTACCTCTATTTATAAACTTTATCTTGCTTATGTCCTTAAATGGTCACCGCTACTGCAGCACTAAAGGAAGACACTGCTCACAGGCAGGGTTCTCAGTTTGAAGTGTCCCTTCATTTTCTTCTCTAATACACTCAAGAAGTTTTAAAACATCTAGCAGTTCATCACTAACCCACCCATGAAGTAGTAGACATTTTATTTTTTAAAACAAACATCATGCATTCCAAAATGCCTAATGCATCTCCTCTGAGCCTCTGCATATTGAAAAGGGGGGCTGCACAGAAGTGCTGTTCCCAAGATCCAGCAAATGGCTCTGGACAATAGTGGAACTATTCCAACCATTTCCCCATCACCCTCTTAAAAACTGTTCCCATGCACTGAGAACCATTTGAACTTTTTAATCCTGCTGAGTGTTAGGGCCCACAGAGGACAGATTTGCACCTCAGCATAGGAATTAGTATTAGTGTTGTAAAAGTTGAATTTTTAAATTTTTTGTGGCTCTGCCTGAAGCGCACCTAACTGCCAAAGCGCTCCATCGTCTGCATCCAGCTCCCTGACCAGCCAGGCTGGGCATCTCTTGGGGTTTGCTGTAGATCCAGCCTGATTCACGTCCCCAGGTGTCCTTCCTATGGAAACCAGGGCTCTGGGGAGGGATGGCTGGCATGCACATGGGTTTCACACCAAAATGTGATCCAGACATGACCTTTGTGCACATCCTGAGTCAGAAACTCAGATGTTTCCCAGGTTATGGTGTCTAGACATAGGCTTAGTGCTTCTGGGACAATAATTTACGTTTTCCTGCCCATAGGTTTCTCATCTGCGTAGTGGAGGTATTGATGCTGTCCATGTTGCTTGCTATCAGTTTGGCGTAAGAAGGGTGTCCTGACTTCCTTGTTGAGAGATAAAACATGAAGATCCTGATTGCTATTTAGATCTTTAGCCAGCATTGTAATTAATACCTGCACAATAATTTGTTGCAAAGTGTTAGGGCTTCCATATAGGGCATATCATACTACCAGAAATCAAAAGAGCAGATAAAATAGAAGTTTAATCTCTCAAGGATATGTAATGCACACTTCTCTGCTACACACCTGACTGTGGTGATGACTATGATGCCACACACCACATAAATCCAGAATACTTATAAAAAAATGTATGTCGCACCACCTGTTCTCATCCAGCCTCTTTTCTTTTTTTAACTAAAACAACTGCAAGTGAAATGCAGACTTTCAAGCCAAAGAAACACTTCAGCCAGCATCCAATTTCAAAGGGTTCGTATTAAAATTGTATGAAGAGAAATCCAACAGGAATAACTTTGGGAATTCAAAAGCAAAAAAATCTGGCAGTTTCAAATTCCATACTGGAAGATGACCTATTTTTAGAGACAAATGAGAATTTCTGCTTCACTTTAAACCTGTTCTATTTCTGGAGCTCCAGCCAGCTGCCTTCCCAATAAAAATGGATAATAATAACAGCTACAACATGTGAACATTGGCCTTCTCACAAGGGCTTGCAACTTCAAAAAACATTGCTAACAGTTACTTTCTGCTGCTGCAGCAATCACATCCACAGCCACACTCACCTTAAGTGAAGGTAAGTTAAACTTTTGGCAGCAAATTTTGAGTTAGGACTTATGTAGGTAAATAAATGCAATGCAAGCTATGAGGAAGAGAATGTGTATCTAGACACCTGTTTTTCATTTATAATATTGGATTAAGTTCATCTCATCCTCAAGGCAGGAAAAGGATCATCTGAATCCATCTGTAAGAAGTTGAATAAATGATAACTTATGCAAGAATGCAGAAATTCCCTTTCAACTAGAAGTAAGCAAAATGGGTCACTGGTAATTAAATTGGGACTTAACTTGGCCTGCCACCCATTCCACAATGCAAAATGATGTTTATTCATCTAGACACCACATCTCGGCACCCTGTTGAATACAGGAACCTTGACTCTCTGAAAAGGTAGTAGCCTCCCAGTTAATACGGGGATATTGTTTCCAAAGCTCCGTACTTACTGGGCCAGAAAGAAAAAGGACAAAACACGGTGAGGTTCGTCGCTGTGAATAGGAGGATTCTGTGGGCACCTAAACTAGAAAGTCTTTTCTACCTGCAAATTCTCTGACTTGGTGGCTCTTGTGTCATCGACTCAACGTGTCATTTGTTTTCTCAGCAAGCAAGCGAGAACCGAACTGTGTGCTGGCCGGGGCCAGATGAGACCTCCCTGATCGCTTACTGGGCATGAGCTCTTTTCGTGATGATCAACAAAGATTTGGAATATATACAAAATACAGCATGAGAGTTTTTAACCTTGGGAAGTGACATTTTTGGCTACCCTAATAAAGGCCATTTGGCTCTGCATGCATTCTTTATTACAACTGAAGCAAGAATGCACATATAACAGAAATGCAAAGAGCCGGTACCACGTTACCACACACACACACGCGAGTGCACACACACATGTACACGCATGAAGGCGTGTGACAATTTTTTATCTTTCATTATATGAGCAGCCCATAGTTATTTACTTCAGCTAACATGCAGCATCTATATTATGCTGATGTCCCTAATTCATGGCTCATGAAAGTGCTTTCAACCAGTAAGTCTGGCAAAAATAAGTGAATACACATATAATTAAAATACTAGCAAAATTAATAACAGTTTTACCCAAAAGTACAATAAATCACATCCTTAAAGCAACAGTGGAGTAGAATATCCCTATTGCTATATCACAATTTTTTTCAACAGAGGGTTACAACTTTCAAGTAAAAAATCATTGTCACAGATGATGACACAATCGTCTGCAAAAATAAAAATTCAAATAATAATTAAGGCAAATCCATCTTTATGCAATTAAAAATGTATTTCCTTCAATAGTTGTATTTGTGCAGAAAACATTAATTCTGTTCATGCACAAAAATGTCCCCAAATAAACAAAAAGGAACAGGAATCCAAATGGCAAATATAAAACATTCTGTACTAATAAGTTGCCTCTGTTTCCCTGTGTTTGCAACTACACTAATCCCCTTTTTCCTCACTAGTTTTTGTATTGTTAATTGCCAGTACAGCCACTCATTTTCATTACAGAAATCTAAACGATGAAACAAGAGGAAGATAATAGTTAATCAAATACTATACAAATAGGAGCACTTGTATCAAGGCCTTAAGGGCATCGGCTGATTTTAGATTGGAGGTTTATCTTGCACATCATATTATATAGTGTAAAATTTGAATATAAATAATGAGAGAGAGAGAGAATTAGGTAATACCAAAGCAACTTTAGCAGCCTCTCAAGTGTCTTATTTTTGCAAATCAGCTGCGTATAAGGCCACTATTTTTTTTATTATTTATGCACCCCAATCTCACCTAGATGTCTCGCTGACTTACCCAGTTCTAAGTGCTTGTTCCAATTCCTTTTTAGGGAATATATCAAAGTGAGAAGCTAAATACAACTTCTGGCAAGTATAACTCAGTGAGACTGATTTCAGAGAGAGACCCTTAGACGGGTTCATTATTTCATCCAAAGCAAAATTTGCAGCTGCTAGGAGTTGACTGAAGACCTTCCAAATTTTTCCTTTTTGTTGTGGAACTTCAGATATCATTGTTTTCATAGATATCTGCCCAACATGTCTTGACAGCTACTTGATCTCATATTATCTGATAAGAAAATGTAGAATAATTTACTGTTATTAATAATAAACTCTCTTAAGTGCTACTTTGCAAGCACAGGAGCAAAGCGTAGTCACATGAAACGAGGAACGTATGAGTGTGCCCCGACAAGTTCACCATCTAAGACTGGGAGCCTCAGAAAGAGAACAGCACGAGTTCTTCTTATGCCCCAAATCAGAAAATACAAGCAAGACAAGAAACCCGGCAACTGCTGTGGGAAAGAAGAGTGGAGATTAAAAATACTGGGAGGAAGGCTGCTATAGCAAACAGGTTTTAAGAAGGGTTATAAAAGACAAAAACAGAGTTTTCTGTTTCATTTGTACTTTTTTTTGTAATTTTGTCTTCGTTCCCAGGATAAACTGTATTCCTTATGACTTCCCTCCAGCTGGTTCTGGGGAAGGAAAGGTAAAAGGGTGCAGGGCTTTGCAGCACACGCTGTGATAGCCACAGGCACCTCTCCTCTGAGCTCTCCAAGCCGTGCCTGCGACCCGGCTGTCTGGCCACTCCAGGCTCTCCCTGCCTCGACACCGTGCTGCCCGGTGCTCACAGGGCTGGGATCATCCTCTGAAGATGCACGCTGGTCCAGGAATAGAGACGTAATTATAAAAGGGATGAAATAATAATGATAAAAGAACGTAGCCATGAAAAATTAAAAGGAAGCTGAGTCCACCACTCTGCCTTACAGCTGTAGAGAGGCTTTTGAGTGTGTCTATGTACTTTGGTACCAATGGCTGAACATCTGCTGTACCCCATTGCCCAAGCCTGGCAAACCATGAAGCTGTATTAACAGCTATTTATTAAGGAAATAAATTTTTCTGGGAAGCAGTGTTAAGTAGCTCGTACTAGACTAGCATGTTTGCATGGATGTTATTAGTCCTGAGCTGGCCCTTGTCTTGCGAGTTCAGAGATTCAAGTGCCCACGTTTACCCATATAGAGACAGTGTAAAGACCTGTATTTTTCCATTCTCCATATATATGTAGATACATTCCTTCTCAGTCTCTCAGAACTATTTTTCCAATGAATTTAACATAGCTAGCTCTAAGATAAAGCCTTAGCCTTTCTCTTTTTCATTAAAACAAATTCTCCCATGATGAATATGGATATAAACCTGCAAACCATTATTTCTTTCTCTAGGTTTTATGGATGAAATTCAGTTCTGGCACAGACGGTTGTATATATCATCCTGTAGCAGATGAAAAGATTGCAGGAAGAGGGGCTGCAGGATCCTGTGTTCCAAACAGCTCACAGACTGACTAGAAAGGTCTCAGCTCCACCGCTCAGCTTGCTGCACCAAGCAGCGACCTTTGGGGTGCACGTTTCTGTGGAGCCAGGGATCCCCGCAGCTACGCAGCCTGCCTGGCAGACTGAAGCAGCAGACGTGAAGGTTTAAGCCTGCAAACGCCGGACCGCAGGCTGCTCGCTCCTCAGCCCTCCGTGCCGTACCTCTAATATGGCTGCAGGAATGTTTGTGATCCATGTGCTTCCCGACACGTTGTTCCTTGGACTTCAGTAACACCGCTCACGGGAGTGGACGATTGCAAGACGCAAACCCAGTTATCGGGGACTTTTATGACATAATATGTCGATCTCTACATGGATTAAGCTTACTGAAGGGAAGTCAAAAGGGTGTTTGCTGCAATGCCACTTCAACCACGAGGGTCTGGCACTAAGGAGGTTTATCAAGCCCCTTTCAGACAACCGCACACACTAAAGTCAGGCAATTTCTCATTGTACTGTCCCAAGAGCAGACTGATAGAATGAAATACCTTGTGGTTGTGGAACACATTCCCAAATGAAGCCATAAGTACCTAATTCTTTGCCTTAAGATTACATCTAAACATTTTTTTTACAGATCTCAAACCCTTTGAACTTTAAAACTTTACAATAGCATAATTGATTTTAATCTTTTCTAAGCACTTATCTGGTATATGAAACTATATTGTGATTCATCCCCCAGGCTTTAAAAATTGTAAATACGGTTCCTTTGAAAAATAAAATCTAAAATCAAATATAGTATCTCTAATGACAGTATTAGGCTTCTCAGTTTATGGTTTTATTACTGTGATTAATATACAGCCCCTGTGCCTGAGGTAAAAGGAGCCCACAATTGTGAGAAGAACATTTGCCCAGCATAACGTGAAGCAATATTAATAATTGACTTAACTGAAAAATCATATTGGCAAGGACGTTAACTCCACTATGCAGGACTGTTGATGTGACACTGCATTAGGATGTTCAGCGCTTCCGTCATGACTATGTCATTTTAATACCCGTCAGTGTCAAACTCCACAGGAAAGTGAAATGTTTGGAGCGCTGCTGGGGAGCAATGCCACGCAAACATTTAGGTGCTGGGGCACAAATCAAAATTCATAGCCCAAAACTAGACGTTGAAATGTCCACACTACCCGGTGGAGTATGAAGCATCTACAAATGGGATCTTCACACAGCAGCGCACCGGCTGTGTAGCCGAATGCACAAACGCGGAGAGAAGGGCAGGTCCCCATGTCTTCCCTGGGGAGCCGAGGGTACAGCACCCCGCTGCCGGATCTGCTCGCAGCCAGCTCCACTCAGACCCAGCCAGCACAGCCCTGAATCTCTCCTCGACCTTCCGTCTCAAAACCACTGCAAAACCTCAAGAGAATCCACCAAACAAAGCCTTCTGCACGGTAACAGGGCACCAGAGCACACCTCCAAGATTCTTTTTTAATTCTTTTTTTTCAGTCTGGTATTATTTAACTATGTCCCTCACCCCATGGCACTGTCTCAAATTTGGAGTAAAGCGTACACCTCTGCTGAAAAGCGATACCCAAGTGTCCCACAGACTAATGACTTTAGCAAAAAAAAAAAAACCAAACCCACAGGTGATAATACACAGCTTTTGCAAAATAAAGCTGTTACGTATTTATGTGTTTATGCTTTATGTAAATGCTGCTATTATGTCCCTTTCGTACACTTTTGTATCGTAATAAAATTACATAATATGTCAATCTCTACATGGATTAAGCTTACTGAAGGGAAATCAAAACTCCCCAGGAGGTGTGAGACACATCTTTCCAAGTGTCTGCCAGTCCGAGGGCATTTGAACACACTCACCTCACAGGAAAAGCCTCTCCCCCAGACTACACATCTGGTGAACGAGGTGTTCCTATGATCAGTACCAAACTTGTATATGGATGCCCTTTTATAAAACAAAACAAAACAAAACAAAACAGAAAAACACCAAAAACCAACAAACCAAAACCACAAACCTAAAAAAATATCTGAATTTCATGAGAATGTTGGATTAGATTATGCCATCTTTCAAGCGAAAGGGTTAAAAGCTGGAATGGGCATACTGGGCCAGACTCATTGCTTCACCTACCATCAGTGAAGCAGAGCAGGAGACTTTGGGAAACTCGTTAGAGCTCTCTGATCCTCTGCCTAAATTTAGCCTTCTTTGGGAGGTGTGGAGACCGGCTCACCTTTGCTGAGAACAACCATCTCTTGTGAGATCCTCTACAACGGCAGGGCTGGCTATGATGAGGGCGCAAGTGGGGTGGCTGGAGAGCAAAAGCCCTTTCCTCACTCTTTATTCAGTGGAGGGATGTTAAGGAGTTTTCACCAAATTCTGCTGCTCCACTCATCAGAAATTTCGAAGGTGGGAAGGCAGTAGGAGCACTCAGGTGAATCCCTCCAGGGCTCGCTTGGCCCATGCTGGCACAAGTAGGTGTAATTTCGATCTCATGGGTCAGCAGAGGTGAAGTGGGGAAAGGAGGTTTCTTCTGCTTTTAGGGCAGGAAAAAACATAAACTGAATGTAATGTCTACAAAGAGCTAGCTCAGATATCTTCACATGATTTCCGTGTTGCAGACCTTAAAAGATGTGCCTTTAAAGTGATTGAGAATGGAGAGAATGCATGCTTCATAAGAAGCAATAGGAGCTAAACCTAGAAAATGTGCTGAGACAACTTTTTGTTTGTTTGTTTTCTCCACGTTTTTCTTTTTTTCCCATATTACTCATTTTATGGTTGCACCACCAGGTGCCAGTCAAGAGTGGGATGAAAGGATACAAAAATAAAGCTGCCGTTTATGCATTTGAGGACTCAGGTGCCACTCCAACATGAGACGTTGTACTTCGAACTACAAAGCATCTCACAGGCTTTAGGACACAGAAAATAAACAGTACCAAGCACAAACACTGTGAAGACTAATTTTAGCCCTTAGCCTCTTAGTTCACTGTTCTGAACCGGAACGGAAACTGCAGCAAAAATTCCTGAGAGCTGAATTCAATCTCCATCTCAGATGCATGGCTATTTCTCTGTGTTATATGACACTCTCCAACCTGTCATGTACTGCTATCACTCAAAACCATTTATAACTTGTTAACAAGGTGGTGAAAGGGAGCTGAATATTTTCCCAGAATGGTGGTTACATATTTTAATAAAGATTAATATCTTGATCACTTTAAGGACACATTAAATAGTGGGGCAAAATAGCCTTCTTTGACATCTGGAAACAAGTTCATTTGCCAGAAAGTGGTGCAAAATTCATGTATAACTTGTTTTAACCAAAATCAGGCTGAAAATTGACAGCACCAAGAAATATGCCACAGATTTCTTTATAATTTCATAGGTATTGTTATTATTATAATTGAGAGAATATTGTAGGACAAACTCAGCAAGAGCTAGAGAAAGCTCAGGCCAGGGAAGAATAAACTACTGTGGACTTGACACAGATTTCTCCTAGAGAACAAGCATTGCTTAGTGTCTGAAGGGAAATCCAGTTATGATTTTTATAACCCTCACATATTTCTTTTTGCAGAAGGTGGGTCATCTGCAGCAGCCTGTGGTCCATAAAGCACTCCATTTTCACCTTTTCTTGACAAAGCCTGTTCTCCAAGCTTTACAGACCATTTCCACATGCTCCCCTCTTTTCTCTTGGTGCAGAGGGAGCTTTCTGCAGGGAGCAGAAGAAACCAGCTCCAGCCATGGGGACAATGCCACTGAGGTGGCTGCCTCATGCACCAGAGGAGTCCCACGTCCGGAGCATGGTGGGACAAAGAATTGAAGTTTGGATTTCCCAGATTCCTTCACATTTTTCGTTTACATTTTTGTAACTTACTGTTATGTATTCTTAGATCGAGGTCTCCTACTATTTCATCTTCCTTTTGGGAAACTGATCCAAACTATGCTATTCAGTGCTCAGATTTATATCATGCCAGTGACTGAAGAAAGTAGATTTGGTATGTCTTAGTCAACTACCACAGACGCAAGTCCTGTCACCACATATAAAAGTTTGTAACAAAAGGAAAAAATGGAATTAATAAAGAAACTGTGAAGTATAATGAGAAAAAAAAAAGGTGTAATGAAAAATATAATGAATGTTAACTTCATCTCTGCAGTTCAGGTGGGAAAAAATAATCCTCCTTAAGAGCTTAGCAATGAATCCATAAAAGACTCAGTCCTGAAGCCCCAAATTAGACGAAACTTGGCATCTGCGTCAACATTTGCAGAATCAAAGTTCACACTGAAATGAGGTTTCCCTCTTTCAGCTTTTCAGTTTTCTTTTTTTCTTTCAGCCCTCCTTTCCCCTGCACTCACCACCAGACAGTCTCTTTTTTCCTTGTTTGTTGCCAAAATGCAGAAAAGGTCTTTAAGAATTTTGTTTTCCCAGCCCCATCTGATGAAAAACCATCAAACTGAGTGAGATGCAAATAAAAATGTCGTCTGGTTTCACATGTGTCTGACTTTTTGTATATATAATTTTAAAAATTACTTAATTTTAAAACCTCAGACTTTAAAGGATATTTCATTATGCCCTGAAAATTAGCACAAAGGGAAAGGATAAAGAAAACAGGTCTTTAAATGAACAGTTATTACATTTTTTTCTCTCTGACAAGCTTTTACACAACCAGCTGCAATAGTGTAATAGTCAACCAGCTCTACGATACTTAACCCTTTGAATGTCAACTTTAATCTACAATTTTAAAAGGAATCAACATTTTTTGTGCACTTGCCCTCCTTGCCTCCCAGAGTATGCTTTTGGGATAAGTACATTCTCCTCTCCTCAGCTGGCCACCAAGAGAAAGCTCTGTGCTCTCATTTTGCATGTGTTTTGCTGCTAGTTATGCTGCTGTCCCAGAAGAATAACTGAGAGGGGTTATGACCACTGAGTCACCGGCACTCCTGTGTCCAAAAATACAGTCTTTGGGAAACAATAAATTAGTGAGATATTACCTGCAGGCACAACTGGGCACTATAAAAACAAACAAACAAACAAACAAAACCTTCCAAAAAACCTCACCCCTGAAAAAAACCTCAAAACAACCAAAAACCAGAGTTTTGTCCATAACATTTGCTGAAGCAGAATACTGACATGCCGAGTAAGTGCATAAAATTAGGCTGTACAATGGTCACGTTGGTACAGAGGAGACATGGGTGTAGAAAATGGGTATCAGCTACTTTTCCAGTCCATTTATCCCAGGCTTCTTGGTGGCCAAACTAACCCTCAGTATCACGCGTGAGCAAGTCTAACTCTACAGAGTTAGAGCAAAACCGCAAGGCCAGCTGCCACTGAGGGTGTCCCATGTCCTTTGGACCCCTCCCCCAGGGGGTACGCACTTCTTTAGGCTATGGAGGTCCCCAGGTGGCTCTTTTCTGAGCACTATGTGCTACCTGCTAACGCACAAAGGCTGAAGTAAAGACCAAAGGAATTAACCCTGACTTGGGCTTCCATCACTGTGCTGGTTTTGGCTGAGATAGAGTTAATTTTCTTCATAGTAGCTGGTATGGGGCTGGGTTTTGGATTTGTGCTGAAAACAGTGTTGATGACACAGGGATGTTTTTGTTACTGCTGAGCAGTGCTTGCACAGAGCCAAGGCCCTTTCTGCTCCTCACACCACCCCACCAGCGAGTAGGCTGGGGGTGCAGAAGGAGTTGGGAGGGGACACAGCCAGGACAGCTGACCCCAACTGACCACAGGGATATTCCATACCATATGACATCATGCTCAGCGTATACAGCTGGGGGACGAAGAAGGAAGCGGGGGTGGGCGTGTTTGGAGTGATAGCATTTGTCATGCATGATGGAGCCCTGCTTTCCTGGGGATGGCTGAACACCTGCCTGCCCATGGGAAGTGGGGAATGAATTCCTTGTCTTGCTTTGCTTGCGTGCACGACTTTGCTTTACCTGTTAAACTGTCTTTATCTCAACCCACGAGTTTTCTCACTTTTTACCCTTCCGATTCTCTGCCCCATCCTGCCGTGGGGCAAGTGAGTGAGCAGCTGCGTGGGGCTTAGTTGCCAGCTGGAGTTAAACCACAACAATGACTTATGCTCCCATCTGATTTCTTTAACAGACAGACACTGCACATGTTTCGAAGCAGAGCACAGCTGGGGCATGAAGAGGGCAGAGGCAGTGACAACCAGCCACAACCCTCCCCAGCTGCCACCTCCCCGCAGCTGCAGGAGCCACAGACCGCTCTCAAACACCGAGTCCCTGCGGCTGCATGGGAGCCTCATGGCAAAAAAGAAAGCTACCCATCCTTAGTTAACAGGCAGGCTGGTCATCTCCTGGGGCTACGTTTCCTGCCGCGGCGGGGTGCGACCTACCGGTCTGCCTGTCATGCAGAGACATAATTTGCTCTCCTTTGCAAAGCAGAAGTGCCTTTGATCCAGGGCCTGGATTAAAATCCAACTTTGAAGATCTGCTAAGTGGCGCTACATTTAAAATTTTCCTATAAATTAGTGTAAAGACCCAACAATTAGCTTAGAGAATTTCCAAGCTCCACAGCTGCGTTGTTGTGACCACCTTTCACAGAAGCTTGGGTTGGAGCAGGATCCCTTTGCAACCTCCAAATACAGGATATCCTCATCCACGTTGTACCTTGGGACACCTCAGGTATGTCGCAGGATACAGACTGAAAACTATTTCCTCAAGTGAATCCCCCTCCCCGCAGAAGCAGGGTCTGATGGACAACACGGAGCCACGACCAGGCTGCAACCAGGGATTCCCGCACACACGCCTGGTGCCAGGCAGATGGGCTCATCCCACCCATCCGTGAGTGCCCATAGCTCAGGGTCCTAAGCAGCACTTCTACAGAACACGGCAATTAACCAAGTGTATAGAAAACTTGTTTCTTTGTGCTACTTTGGAGCATTGTTTTGGGATATTTTTGCAGTCCCCTTGGCTGCAGACACTTTAAAACCCAATTAGGCTGCCTTATTTCATTGCTAAACCAGCTCTGTATACCCTTGTGACTCCTAACTGTTACATTAATGGCAATCACTGGGAAGCAACCTGCCAAATTAGAATAAAGCCATGACAATTTACACCTAACAAATATAGGTGGATACAAGAAAATGTATTAAAATATATTCCTAGGAAAATGAATCATTAAAAATAAAAGGATGGCACACAAGATAAATCAAGAGTTGCATGACTTTACTATCTAACCAAGTACATATGCACTAAAAAGTCTTATGTATGCTGGTCAGCTAAGGAACCGTTCAGGAATTTTATCAGCTTTTAAAAACATGTTACTGTTATCTGTTAGTCCTCTGTAAATACCATTTGCAGTAGTTTATAGACATCAGTGACTTGTGCTGAGCAAAAGATTATTGCCACTCAAATATACGTCATTTAGTCCTCTATGTGTTTCAACACTAGTGCAACCAGTTTTCACTTTACTCAGACAGAGGGAGTGTGATTTTGGAGATTAATATGCTGATTTTTTCCCCATTGCCACACACTATAAATAATCTCTGACCATGCTATCTTCATGTGTCTTGGATGTACATTTATCCTCTTCCCTCATAAGCATATTAAAATAATGGATTTTTATCCAGAAGATAAATGTTTTTACTGCTGTCCATTTTCATGCTATTTAATTGGCTAATTTACATCCCTATTTACTTTTACATCTTTAACTGTATGTTTTGCAAGATGCCCAGCCACCTGTCCAGCCCCTGCTCCCTCTCTGAGGCTATACCTTTTGTTTGAAATAGTTTGTGATGAATTATTTGTTTCTGTTTATAGCTAATTCTTCTCATTCTACATAGACAAAGTGTTTTTTGTTAGATTAATATTTAACCCGGCCAGAAACTACTGAGATCATCTAACCTAACTCTCTGAATAATAATGGCCATGGGACTGCCTTGAATTAACTCCCCTTTCAACTGGAGGAGACCTCTAGAAACACATATGAACTTGATTTAAATTATTCCAGTGATGGTAAATCTACCACAACCCGTGATAAACTGTTCCAGAGTTTAATTAACATCTCTATTAAAAATGTGTGCTTTATTTGTAGTTTGCATTTATCTGCTTCATCTTGCACCAACTGGATGTTATTAAAGCCTAGTTTGTTTTGGAGTTCAAAAAGCCTTTTCATAGCAAGTTTCTGGTTTTGATATAGGTACTTACACGTTCATTGCCTCTCTCACCCTGAGGCAAGTTTTTGAGGACTCTGGTCGTTCCTACAGCCCTTCACCTTCTTGACATGAGACCCTGGCACTTTTTTTTTTTCCGCTGAGTTCCACGACCATCTGGAGCCATAGTCAATATTTCAGTCTAAACTTTTAGTCTAGATTCCCCTATTCATGCATCTGAAGATGGAAATTGTCTTTTTCACCAAAGCATCATTTTCAGATGATAATCCTCTTGAAAATTTCCTGAATAGGGGACCAAGACAGGGAGACACACATCACAACCAACATCTATCAGGACACCATTTATCAATTTAACTATTCCTACTAGTAGTATCAAGCTGTTATTACTAATAGCAGATATTGGTATGTTCAAGTGTTCAGACAAATGTTCATGTTCACTCCTCGCTGCTGGGCTGGAGCAGCTGTTGGGAGGCCAGTCCTGGTGGTTTGCTCAGAAGCAGAGGGTCGTGCTGAAGGTCTGGGGGCTTCAGGTGGGTGCTCAGCAAGTCCCTCACGGTCCCGTGCTTCATTGGGCTGCATGCAGCAACCACCACCTTTCTCAATATGGTCCAAGTTGTACAACCTTTGTAGGTGTCAGCATGCACAGATAGTCTTGCACAGGCTCTTTGTGGCCTGAGTTTATCTGTTCCTATGGATTCATCAGGACCAGGAGTCTCCAGAGCTTGTCAGCTCCTGACAGACTTTCACACGCTACTTCTCAGCACATAATTTTTCTTTCTTCACCCTGCTGTTTTCAGGTCACTATTTCTGCATCCACATGCAGAGGCCCCACAAAGCCCATCCACACAAGCTCACCCAGGAGATGTTCATGGCACCCCATCATGGTCTTCAAGCCTTCTCCAGAGTCTCTCCTTCCCAGGACCCTCTCCTGTAATTATGGCCTGAATACTCCTTTCAGCATACAGACATTTCAGTGTGCCCAAACATTTCTTTATAGTAAATTTCCCAAATTATTCAAATGATCCTGCATGCACAATTGGTCATCATAGAATCACAGAATGGTTTGGGTTGGAAGGGACCTCAAAGACCATCTAGTTCCAACCCCCCTGCCATGGGCAGGGACACCCTCCACTAGACCAGGTTGCCCAAAGCCCCATCCAACCTGGCCTTGAACACTTCCAGGGAGGGGGCATCCACAGCTTCTCTGGGCAACCTGTTCCAGTGCCTCACCACCCTCATAGGGAAGAATTTTTTCCTTATATCTAAAGGAATTTTTCCTTATATCTTACTTCTTCCCCAGCTATCTCAATGTCAGAACAAAGTTTCATATAAGAGCGCTGAGAATAATTTTTACATTATCTTTCACACAGACCATCCTGATGCTAAATATTCAAATATGCCTAACAACAGCATAGACAAATATACTATTGTTTCAGTATTTAAAGATAATTTGTTATTTTTAATGTTCTTCCTTCCCCCAAAAAAAGTTGAAGTAAGCTTTACATATTTCTAAGTCTATTACAGGTGTTTAATCTCTTTTTATATTCATCTATTAAGATAATCATGGGTGTAAAAAAAATCCCATTTCTCTACAACTCCTTGGAATTTCTAAAAACTTTGACATTTGAAATATATCAAAATTGTTTTTAAATAGCATATCATGGGTTTTTGAACTGAAAAATATCACTGGTTCATAACAAACTCTGTAGAATATTTTAGATTGCATTCTTGTATATCTGTACATCAAAGTAATTTTAAATTTAGAAACAAGAACATAAATATCCCCAGCAGAAACTTTCTGCTACTTGCATGAATTTTAAACACTTTAGACAGGAACAAGTTAAGACAAACTAATCACTTAGATCCTCAAACATAGTCTACTGAAATCAGCAAAAGGACTACCTCTTGCTTCAATGTCTTTGAATCAGTCCTTTAAAACTAGGACTGGATTGTTTCATTCATGGGTTTTTAAAGAATTTAAAATGAGTGAACAAATAATTCAATGTTGTACAAACTAGCTGTTTTGCCTGATGATCAAAAGTTCATGGGTGTTAGTTAAAAAAAAATTAAAATAAAATAAAAAAATAATTAAAAAAAAATAAAAAAACAACTGAGCTTGGCAAATAGAGGCCAAAAAGTTTACTTAGCAGCTGTCATTTAAAAAATAGTATTTCTTTCCTGAGAATTTAAAATTCCCATGAAATTGGGATAACTAATCAGAACTGGTCCTCTGAAAATGAATTAGTAAGTAAACAAATAGTGGCCCATGATCTCACTGAACTGTTTAGAGCGAAACAAGTAGAATAGAAGCATTCAAATTTGACATAAGAGGTTATTAAAAGGGGCTAAATAGTTAAATATCTACTGTATGCTTATGGCTAGGTTCTCTGTAAGCAGAGTAGCGGTATTTGCAGAATTTACTCCAGAGTGCGTATTTTTCCTGGTGATACCCTTCAGACATGTGATTCCCTTCTCCCTGTTTCTGATTTATAGCGGATTGAGTTTGGGTTACCTAGGACTTATTTTCAAGTGCCAGTACTTTCAAAGGCATGAAAGGTGTCTGAGGTAGGTATCCTTGCCATTAAAATAAAAATAATTTTAAAAAATGCACATGAACCATACAATATACATTTGCAGAAAACAAATGCCGAAAGACAAAGTGAAAAAGATCATTTTCAGCAGGCAGGATCCCACTGTCCTGCACGAAGACCCATGCTGTTGAGGGTGTTGCAGGGGCACACACAGCTCGTTTACACTCAGGTTTACACTCAGGACATCGTCATTTCACCTCATCAAAGGTATCCAGGGGTTTGGTGCCTTCGGTGTCAATGCGGGTTGTCCCTCCATCCCAGGTGCAGGCAGTGGACAAAGATCAGTACCACCGGAGGCTGAATCACCCCACCTCTCCTGGGCGGGATGAAACCCTCCCTGAAAGCCTGTATTTGTCTCCTTGGGTTGCTAAGGAAGTGTAAATAACTGTTTCAGCCCCCAGCTTTTGGGTAGCTGAAGTTAGGTGAGGTGAATCCTGCCAACAAGAACTGATTACCCCAGCATTCAAGAGGAGCTATCTGAAGGTAGACAACTGGCAACAGGAGAGCAACTGGCATTCCTGCAGGTATGTACAAGCTAACGTCCTTTGGAAAAAAACACTTTTTGAATATTCATATATTTCAAAGTGAATTTAATTTCAACTTTCCACAAAAAGGTTTTCATGACAGTGTTGAACACATTTGAGATCAGTATGTACGCAATATATAGAAGAAATCAAACACACTAAGAGATTCTAGAACTGATTTTTAAAGAATAAAATGCCCCTAGATAAAGCAGTGGTATACGTAGTATTTGAGGGATGGATTATATTTTACTTACCTACATAAAAAAAGATATAGGGCAAGGAGAAAAGAATGAACCTAGAGACAACATTAAAAATTCTAAATCAAGAGTGTTATAATATTTGAGACTTATTTTTTGAAAAAGAATCAAATAGAGTGAACATGAGAGGGTTCATAAAAGAAAACACGGTGTGAGAAAGAGGAGATGGATATTCTTCTTACAGAGTGCAGGTCTCCCATCTCACAGATCAGAACTGATTCTACTAGTTAATGGCTATTGCCCACCTCAATACACTACGCATTTTTTAATAACTTCTCCCATATGTGCACATGTTTAAAATCAAGCAATTTACTTCACTAAAGTGGAAGAGAAATTACTAATATTTCTGGAGACTGGGTGATGCCAACATAATGCAAATTCTACATCCTGAGGAGCACTGTTGAACTGACCATGTTTCTCCTCATACCTAACTGACCATGCATGCATATGTCACCTTTATCAAGAGTTATTCACGTGTGAGTGTTGGTAGGGTAGAAATTTCTTATACGGAGCTATAGCAGTTTGGGTTTGAAAGCATGTGTAGTTTTATCCAGTAAGATAACCTTCCTACGGAGACCTCAAGAAGTACAACTCATAATGTGTTGCTTCTGTTGGAGCCTTCATCTGCTCTGCAGAAAGCTGGGTTTTGTTTTTTTTCAGGAAGGACCCCAAATTTTATAGTACATGAGTGTAAATTTCCAGAAATCTACAACTTTATGGAGCCTTAAAATTCAGGTAACTGTTTTGATATGAAGTATACATTCAATAATGCTGCTTTTGTGGTATCTGATAGTGAATTGTTTTTAACTCATCCTTCAGTCTACATTTCATCTTTACTACACTGTGGACTTGCCTTTTTAAGTTTAAACATGCCTGGTACAGGGCAGATCTCATCTCTCAACATTATTATTTCTGGCTTTCTCTGTAACCTCAGGAAGACAACTCTATTTCCATACAACCATACAAATAAAAACACATACTTTCTCAAACATCAGGGCCAGAAACATCTTAAAACTAGGGCTGGGAGCTTCTCTGGAA
Organism: Aramus guarauna; assembly: GCA_013400195.1. Lineage (NCBI taxonomy): Eukaryota > Metazoa > Chordata > Aves > Gruiformes > Aramidae > Aramus > Aramus guarauna. Next base: position 918,695 of record VXBL01004255.1, on the reverse strand, counting down.
ATTTACCAAATTATTTTGGAATAATTATTTCAATAAATTCCAGTAGCTTCACAAGTGTGGACACACCCTCCGAATGGAGACAACAATTCTGCAGCAAGGGGTGAATTCCACAACAAATCCTCTCCACAAATTGCCACCCCAGCAAGGATGTAGCAATTCCTCTACATCTACACATCTGGTCTCATTTTTAGTACCTGCCAACAGATTTTTAATGGATTTTTTTGATACGAGGGGATTTTGTCTTCCTTTGTTGTTCTTACGATAACAATTCTGGCGTGTTTCTTTGTAAAACTACCTGAGAATCCTCACCTAAAAAGCTTGGCCAATTCAAAGCATTATTATCATAATTACTCTTGTATTTAATTAGGAAATTCTATTGGCTGTTTGCATGCCAGTAAGAACAAATTGGCTCTCTTTGCTATTTTTATACCAATAGGGATGTGTGCTCTTGTTCTATGGTAATTATTTTACTTTTCAGCACTTCTGTTACTTTAGAAATAGTTCAGCTGTCTTCTGTTAACTGGTTGCATCCCACACCCAATGTGCTCACCTATCATAACATTAATTTCTGCTCTCATTCTTGATGTTTTTTCTAAGACTCTTCAGAAGATTAATTTAAAAAAAAAAATCAGAAACAACTTTTTTTCTTTCTGAAATTGGCACACATATATATTAACAGAACAATGCGACAAGTATGCAGCAAAATAAATTATATTCTGCCACATGGTATTTTTGTCTGCAAGTGTGCACATGTCTGTATGTGCACGTGTGTATTTGCCAGTGTATACACTGGCAATTTTGACATTTTACCACCCTAGAGTCACAAATGCTAGTTTCAAGGAAGCTGTGCAGGCACACAATGTCTCAAGAATATTTTCCTTTGAACAGACTTGATATTTGATACTTGACTTAGTGCATTGAAACAAATGAAACGTGGTGTTATTAAAATATGATTAAAAAAAAAAAGTGTTGGTAGTGCATTTAAAGATACAATGAGATAGCTTTTTATTCCTTTATGTAAAAGTATTTTAAGTACTTGCCACCAGGGTGGCTATCCTTTTCCTGTAAGCATTTAAAATCTTCACAAGATCAAAGGCCATATGACACGTACTGCATACCCTGAGATCTGTAGAGCAGGGGAAGCTCCAGGGCTAGTTCAGAGGATGAAGGTGATAACAGCACAACGGGAATTCATCTACGCTGCTGTAATCTGGGGGAGTGCGGAGCACGGAGCTTGCTGTTACGTTTCCTGATGATGTTGGGTCTGCCCATCTCCTGCTTGTTCAGCTCCTCCTGCGGCCAGAGGCCACGTTGTCCAGCCGTCCCATGCCAGGACAGCGCTGCTGGCAGCCGTGTGCTACAGCCTTGGCATGGGAACCCCATCTCAATTGCTTGTAAGTCGCAGCTGAAAGGCTACAAGCTTTCTCACCCCAGGCTACAAGATACAATACAGGTACTTCATAGAAGGTGGAAGTGCGTATAATCTGATTTAAACACTTCTACAAGAAGTGTTTAAATAAATCTGGTTTCAAAGGGCAGATGTCATTTTTGGTCTGGATCCTTTTGGCTTTAGGGGAACCCTAGAGAGCTGAGTAGCCATGAAGTGCAAGCAGTATAATGCATTTCATATATCTTAGCCAGTTTCACCACTTAAAGCAGCAAAATTAAAAAGCAATGAACCAAAAAAATAGGCTTTAATCACGACTGCTTGGTAGGGTGGGAAAGGGCAAGAGAAATGAAACCACTATGAATGTCAAACTAGCCAAGATCTCATTAAATTAATATGAATTCCTACAATGCTTAAACTATTGGCCCATCTCAATGCCTTCAGGGAACTCCTCACATGTGGCCGTCATCACTCCACACCCAAAGCGTTCACTGCTTCCTCTGGAAGAGGCATTTGGGGGCATCTCTGCCACCATCCCCTCTCTCAGGCACCCCCAGGAGAACGTGTTGCAGGTGGCAGAAGGCAGGGCTGACACAGCAAGAGTCAGGACCATGGGAACACCCTGGGCTTCCTCCACAGGCCAAGAAGCATCCCCAAAAAGATGCAGTAGAGTTGCAGGTCATTCTCCTTTGCACAGAGCCAGGATGCCCTTACGTCTCAGCAGACAGTGGTACACCGGCACTGCAGACTGCCGTGTAAAATAAAGATAACCTGTCTTGCTTGCAGGTAACTTCTTTGGACCCCAATAGCAACGCAGGAGGACAGCACGTTGCTCAGCCCAGGTAATCTGTCCTGCTCCCTGCACCAGGCTGCGCGTTCAGGCTGTTTGTAGTACCTGAGCTAGCTGGCACGTTTCTGCACTTACAGGAGGGTCGGCACTTGGTTGGACCCAGAATAAACACGAATGGTAGGGACGGAAGTGATTCCCAATGAACCAGGGAGGAGAAGGGACATCTGCCCAGCTTGAGAGGGAGTCTCTGAGCTAAGAGAAGGGCAAAAAAAAGTATTATTCACCTTCCCCGACTTTTTTAGATTTTCACACACATGTCCTAAGCAAGAATATCTCACATAAGTTTTACCACGGGAAGGAGAAACCTAAGGCATTTTGATAACCCGGAAAAACCTGCTTAAGACTTCTGAGCTCAGGGCGTCTGTGCGTGCATATAAAATATTCTTAAATGGTAGGTGTATGCGTGGAGCAACTACATCAGATTATACGCACTTCCACCTTCTATGAAATTATATATGCATGCAAAAGAGGGAGGTTACATGTAAGAGAGAGAACTACAATTGTCTGCATCAAGATAAACACAAGTTTCAGGAAATGATTTTGGCACGAGACCTGGAATAGTAAATTAAAATATAAAGATAAAACATGGAACCATGACCCATCTTCAGTTTAGATAAGGTTGTATAGCGTAAGATACTGTAGAAAACTGTATTTACGCCATCACAGGTGGCTACAAATTCCTGCCAGACAAATGACAGCTAACAGACAGCAGCACTTAGAGAACATAAATCACACAAATCAATTGTAATATTCAGAAATTCTAACTAGTAAGAGCTCAAGTTACACTATGGGTGGGCAGAACAAAACAGACTTTGAAATTCATCAGGAAGTGCGAGACTTAAAATCTGGGAATGGGCCTGATTGTTCATACTCACTGAAGAGCCCTCTAATACTGCTCACAGTATCTGCTATCTTGCCCTCCTACTGAGAGGAGCAGTTACTTGCTGGGAAACAAGTGAAAGCATGTTTCAGTACACTGCGCACATAATACTTTGAAGTTAAAATTTACATTGGGAAATCTACAATTTAAAGCAGGTAAATAAAAAGTTTCTTTCCAGTACTGTGAATAGTTCTACTTACTTCAACCAGCATATGAGGCAAAAACCCATGATAATTAAAACTTCCCTATCTTTCCTACCTTTTATTACTTAAATACTTTAACATGTCTTAAGTTATTAAATTTAAAACTTATATATTTTATTTTCCAACATCTGTGTTGCTTGTTCACTATTAACATTTTGTCACCTGAGTAATAACCATAAGCATCTTCATTTTCTTTTGTTTTCAGTCTATGTCCTTCACTTGCTCTCATTTATGAAGGCAAGCATTTAATCCAAGTAAGAATTTCTACTTTTATTACTTCTTGTGGGGAAAAAAAAGAAGAAGAAAAATTAAACTCAGTGATCAAAATTAAGTCAGAATTTACAACATAGTGTAGCTTTTGTTTGAGCAAGTGCATTTTTACAAAAGAAGCCCCCAGACATAATTTACTGAAAATATGTAGAGATTCTACATTAGACAGAATTCACTGTTTTATCTGTGAATTATAAAGCTGTTAGGATGTCAAGCACAAGTGAGCTTGTGGCTTTCAGGAACTGCTGTGAGGATTTGGGGCTGAGAGATGAGAGAAGTTGCTGTGTCTCAGCTAAGCCGTGGTAGCTGCTCATGCCCGTTGTAAATATAAACTTCAACAAAACAAAATAATGTAAGTCGAAGTATGTCATAATGCTATAATCCAGGAGCATGCACAGTGGAAATTATTCTGTTTCAACTGTTAATGTAATAAATTGAAATGTCTAAGCCACTGGCATCAAATACACTTACCCCTTTACAATTACTATAGAAGTTCCTCTTAAATTGGATTAAGAGCAGCCCTGAGGAGAAGGACTTGAGGGTGTTGGTTGATGAGTTCAGCATAACCCAACAATGTGCACTTGCAGCCCAGAAAGCCAACCCTATCCTGGGCTGCATCAGAAGCAGCGTAGCGTAACCAGCAGGTTGAGGGAGCCCTCTGCTCCACTCTGGTGAGACCCGACCTGCAGTACTGCATCCAGCTCTGGGATCCCAAACATAAGAAGGACATGGAGCTGTTGGAACAAGTCCAGAGGAGGGCCATGAAGATGATGAGAGGGCTGGAGCACCTCTCCTATGAGGACAGGCTGAGAGAGTTGGGGTTATTCAGCCTGGAGAAGAGAAGACTCCAGGGAGATCTTATAGCAGCCAGTACATAAAGTACCTACAGGTATTTGTAGGCCCCCTTTAGCAACCTTCCAGTACGTGAAGGGGGCCTACAAGAAATCTGAAGAGGGACGGTTTACAAGGGTGTGTAGTGATAAGACAAGGGGGGGAATGACCTTAAGCTGAAGCAGGGTGGATTTAGATTAGATGTTAGAAAGAAATTCTTCCCCGTGAGAGTGGTGAGGCACTGGAACAGGTTGCCCAGAGAAGCTGTGGATGCCCCCTCCCTGGAAGTGTTCAAGGCCAGGTTGGATGGGGCTTTGGGCAACCTGGTCTAGTGGAGGGGGTCCCTGCCCATGGCAGGGGGGTTGGAACTAGGTCATCTTTAAGGTCCCTTCCAACCCAAACCATTCTGTGATTCTATGATTCTATGATATAAAATTGGAGCAGCAGCAGCAATCTGACATATTAAATTTAATTAACAGTTACAGATTTGTAATTACTTGGAGAACACATCACAAGCATTACATATAAATACTGTCCCTTTACGCAGGAGACCTTGTGGCAATTAAAGCTGGCCCTACCCTTGACATGGTGTAAAGAGGAAATAGGTTTCTGCAATGCTCGCAGCAGTTTCCACTGTATTGGTGGAAATGGTTCAGCTGGAAATATATGGAAAGCCTTTGTGGGCTGTGCCTTCTAAATTTCTCAGGGCATTTCTGTCCATTAAAGCAATTCACTGAGATACACATAAGGTTTTTGCAGCTACCAGAAAGAGAAGAGGTGGGTCTGTGCTTCCATCTTCTGCCAGATACCATTAAATTATAGCATTGTCTAAGGCCAACACAGATATTAAAAGGTGTTTTCTACACACAGAATTCAGATTATTTTCTTCCCTCATTTTCAGAACCTCGATTCGCTACCTTTTGCAGTGTTTGTTAGGTATTCTTCCACTGCAGCAGGGTGCAAATCTAGCCTACGTAAGCAGAGCCTAGGTAGCTTTAATTTCTCCAGTTTGGAGAGCAGCATCAGTAAAGGCATAGCAGCACTGACTTCAGCAAAATCTATAAAACCAAGTAAGTACTCAAGTATCTTCATACAGCCTGGTGTAAAGCCAGTGCCACTAAAAACTCACTGATAGAGCTACCTGAGTTTGCTGTTAGCTAGATGAAATTTATGTCAGGATGCCCACACATACTGCAGCCACACCTCCCAATGGCAACATCTTCATAACCTCATTTCTTACATTATTAAAGACCCTTTTATTTTGTAAAGGGACTGTCCATGGGCTGTTATTACTTAGTGTGCAGTTTTCCTGCACTGAGGATGGCAGAGCTGTGGTGTAGCCTCACAGGAATCCCAAAAAGCATTTCTGCTGGGGCAAACCCGCATCAAAGGAGAGGATCTGACCTTCTCAGATAAGGCGTTATTTGAGTTTCTTTGCCCTCTCCAATCTCTTTAGAGTCAGAGTGTAATTGTAGTTTTCTTGTTCTTTGTATTCAGGGAACTTAAAGAATGTAGGTAATTATGACTAATGGCCCCACTTCCCCTACCTGAAAGCATTCACAGAGGAACAGCCACATCTGTCAAAAACATTTAAAAAGCAAGGCAGAGAATATTACAAATATGAGATTAAATGTGATCTCAGCTGTAAACTGTATTGCTTCTAAAATGGCTAACATCTGTAGATAAAACAATGCTGTAATAGATTTTTTACAGATTTGCAATGTCTCATAAAGCAATATTTTTACAAAATAAATAATCAAGTCTTTCAAACTCGACAAAAGTTATCCAGTGTTCAGTACATCCCACAAGTTTGGTAAATGACATACTTAACCCACATAGCCAGAACTAACTGATTTTCATTCATTCTTTACAGCTGTGTAAAGACTTTCTTTTCTCTCATTCTTGTGTTTTCTCCCACATATGTCAACATACTTCAAATGTAAAATGAACTCCATCAAGATGGATTAACTCCTGCATGAGATTATTGCTAATGCATACACAGACGAAGCAGAAAAGAGATGAAATTGCAGGAAACTTCAAAATGCCAGTTCAGGTTTATCCTCCTGTAACTAGGTAGGGAAGGAAAGTCATCCCTATGCACAGCGTTTCACGGGCTGGAATTTAAAACCTCCTGAGGGATATACAGGCCAACTACATTGCTGAGCATTCATGGCTTGAAACATCAGGAATGTCTGAGGTACATTTTTCACTTATATGGTAGGGGGATATATTGACTTTTCAATACAGCGATAATCAGCTGTGAATGTGTAGTACTATAGTGGCCCTCAGTCGCTTCATTCCTTCCCCTTCTGTGAAGACATAATTAGCAAAGATATAGAAAAGCTCATTATACTTGAGTATCAGACATAAAACAATCTCTTCAAGAGATATTCAATCTTGACAAACCCCCAATTTATTAACAATCCTCCTCACATATACACGTTTGCCTATAATAATATTGACTTCACTCGTGAGGATGCAAAGATGTCGTTCAGCAGTGGCCTTTTCTGCTTAAGAGTCCTGACAAGGCACTTTTGTATATTGCTGTGGGGGCTTAACAAAATTAGGAGCTCCAACGGTATTTCCACCTCTTTGAAAGAAGTTCCTGTATAGAAGAGTCCTTCAAGGGGACCTGCAACAAAGCCTTGGCCACTTTTAGCCAAGTCCAGCATCTTCCCATAACCCATTTTTACATGCAGCTTAAACTGGTGGAGCTGGCCTGAAGCCCCTGATGCCCCTTTTCTGCTGTCTCCATTGGGAGGCCACAAGCCATTAGGTAAGGGGTGGGTCTCCAAACCTACATGAGCTCATCTCTGTGCTTTTCGGTGCTCCCTCTCTTCTCTTACACAAGGTGGATCTACAACTGCTACCATCTTCCTGCGTTTGGTTTGCATATCAAGTTTGCTGGAGGGGGCGGTTATTGTCTTTGTTCTCCATTCCAGGAGAGGGAGAAAAAAAAGAAACTTCTGCTATCTTTGCTACCTTCCTTTCTACAGCTTCTTGGTCACGGAATATTTAAACTCCTTCCCACAAGGTATCAAACAACGTTATCATTATCTTTAATTACAAAGTAACCTGATGTGTTTCTTTAATAAAAGGGAAGTAAATAACACTTAGAGTTTAATTCTGAGCTTCTGCAGGAGGCAGTGGTTAAGTTAAGTCACTTATTGGAAATACAAAATACTGTCCACAAAAGAGGAAGATGAAACAGACATAACGACAGGCAAATGTGAATCAGATCCACAATACCTTGTCTTTCAAAATAAGTATCTGCATTGTTTCAGCAAGAAGAGAAAGAGCCTAGCTGTACAGAGTAGTGGGGGTAATCACATCATGCCATAAAAGGACAGCTTTGAACAGAACTATATTTCTTGTGAAATAGGGATGAAAATTGCTGTTTGCAGATCCTTAATTAAAAGGTAGCTATCAAAGCCTTTTAAACCAAAGAGATTACCAGTTCCCAAAATGTTAAGCTTATACTGTCCTTCTATACAGTCTTATTCCAACATGCATTTCTACTTTCAAAGTATGTATGCTGAGGAAGAGGCACATCAAAGCTGTGAATATCAAAATAGCAAGTCATGTACAGTGTTACATGATTTTCGAATAATTAAAGACTCATTGAAGAGTACCATTATTTATACTGATTCAGCCCAAGTCAAAGTGGTGCCCCCAGTGCTGTACCATGCTGCTGCCCGTGTTGTAGGCAGAAAGAACCAAGCAGCACAAGATACGCTGCATGTTGTCCTTTTACAGGATGAAAGTCAGCATCTGCTCCTGGAGTCAGGGAGGAGCCCTGGCCCACCAGACAGCCCAATCCAAAGCCAGCCAATGCTCACTGGCCCAACGACTCAGGGACCACACCAGCACAGCCGGGCAGGAGCTCAGGGAGCCTGCACGGGTCGTGGCTTGGGGTGGAAGGATGAAGACCTTCCTGCTGAGCATGACATGCAGGCAAGCTGTCCCCTGGCAAAGGAGCCAGCACTCACACAAAATCTCTGGTGTGGTCCTGGCCGGGCAACAGTGAGCTTTGACTGGGGCTGAACTAACAGGGCTGAAGGAAGAGCAGATGTGCAGTTAATCTACATGGCGTGGTAGTACAGCCCAGAACTGATGAAAATGAAGTCACTTTTCCGTAGCTGCTTAAAATATAAGCATTTAACACAGTGTGAAAAAGCTTGAGTAAATCACAATACCAATAACATACACTGCTATTTACAGCACTAGGGATCTTGAGGGAATCTTGAAACATCAGAAGCTTTCATTTAATGTTGCAAAAGATAATTTATTATAGCAGTTATTATTTGTAACTCTCACTTTAAATAACTGTAACATTGTACAAGGTCTTATAGATACTTTTCAAGGTTGCTCTGCTTCAAATTTTGCATTGGAATGTAGCACTAATTTGTAAAACTCTGCATTTTCAGAAATACCTCAGTATACCTCTTAACTGCAGGATATCATCATCTTCAGGCACATTTCAACACACATCATTTGTGTTCACCTGCCATTCTGCCCACTGACTTCCTCTGTGCTAGAGGTCTCCAGCAATTTAACATCTTCCACTGGCATTCGTGCTTAAAATAATAGGAGGACTATCATCAGGAAAAGATAGCATACTTGAAACTAAACTCTCTACAAAATGTTTTTTCTTAGAATCATAGAATCATCACAATTTCACTGGGCAACCTGTTCCAGTGCTTCACCACCCTCACAGAAAAAATTTCTTCCTTGTATCTAATTTAAATCCACCCTGCTTCAGCTTAAGGCTGAAGACCCCTTGTCCTATCACTCCATGCCCTTGTCAACAGTCCCTCTCCAGATTTCCTGTAGGCCCCTTCAGGTACTGGAAGGCTGCAATTAGATCTCTCCGGAGCCTTCTCTTCTCCAGGCTGAACAACCCCAACTCTCTCAGCCTGTCCTCATAGGAGAGGTGCTCCAGCCCTCTCATCATCTTTGTGGCCTCCTCTGGACTTGTTCCAACAGCTCCATGTCCTTCTTATGTTTGGGATCCCAGAGCTGGATACAATACTCCGGGTGGGATCTCACAAGANTTGCTCTTACTTTATCCACCACCACTGTAATCCTGTGGTAGAAGGCCACCAAATTTGTCAAGCAGGATTTGCCTTTAGTGAAGCCAAGTTGGCTGTCACCAATCACCTCCTTATTTTCCATGTGTCTGAGCACAGTTTCCAGGAGGATCTGCTCCATGATCTTGCCTGGCAGAGAGGTGAGACTGACCATCCTGTAGTTCCCCGGGTCTTCCTTTTTTCCTTTTGGCCTGTTTCTGCACACTTACATCAACATAAAGAGTCTAGGATCATACAAAATCATACAAAAATGCCTCAAATTACTTGTATTTGATACATCCATCCTATGTTCCCCTCTATTTCTTCACAGAAAGCACCTTCCACTCCTCCAGGTAGTAGTGGCATCCTGAGGGTTCTTGAAGCCTCAGGTACTATCTTGAACCCACTTCTAGTTAAAGCTCTTTCCTGACTGCATGAATAGCATGAAATGTACACATCACCATTCAGATGGCTTTACAGAACAAAACCTTTTTGTTTTAGTCAGCCAAAATTCTAATACCGTCAAGCAACTAGTCTTTGAGTAATTAGATCTTCCTCCCAGTACAGTGTACAGCTTTGTGAGGCAGGGCACTAGAAAATAGGTTGGGCTCTCTGAATTAACAATGAACAGTTGTCCTGTACGTTTATCTGGAGGTAGCAAAATCCCCTCCCTGTTCCTCAGATAGATGAGTCTCAGAGATATCAGATGTCCTATCATTGCATCCTTACCAGTGTTCATTCATTGTTTTCTGTGGCTGAGGAAGAGGTATAAAATGAAGGAACACCCATTATTTCTTTTTGAATTATTTCCAAGTAGAGCTAGGAAGGGAAACAAAGAGCATATATATAAAATTGATTGTTCTAACTGTTCCCTTGTCTCAGTCAGGTGCTTATACATCAGTAGTGCTCATGCAGGTTGGACAAATCACAGGAATAATTGCCTCACAGATGCCCAGCAACACAGATTTTCCTTCTCCAACCAGGATATCTCCATGTAGTCCTTGACAGCCCTGTTCTGCAAGACAGAACTGATGGCCGCCTGCATGTAGTCTGACAACTCGGTATCAGCAAACCTGCTTCCGATTACTGGTTAGTACAGTATACAGTATTTAGTATGGGTATTAAAATCAGCACCTGGTGTTGACACAATGCCAAATTCATACACAGTCTGCATGTTCTCCCATCAGCCACTCACAGCATCCTCCACAGAGGAACCCAAAGCTCTTGCCATGGTTTCTGGCCCTCCTGCCTCCTGCTGAAACAGACACTTCAAGAAAGTGCTCCTCTTTGGCACTGGCTGTAACTCAGGTCATGGAGTCAGGTAAGACTGGGCATTGCCTTACGTGCTTTATTTAATTTAAGATGTTGGCATGTTACAAGCAGTTTCCAGCATATGAAAAGGAAGGTTCTTCCATAAGACTCTGTGAAGAATTTGGAATAGTGGCACAATTTTGATTGGTGATTCAGACCAAAAGATACAGCTGTAGGAAGCCTAGTGCCTAACTGGGGTTGCAGAAGTCCGTGTAGTACCGGGGCATGAGTACAGCATAGGTGTGCAGAGCAATTACTTATAGCTGGTTTGACTGATTTAGTTTTCCTTATCTGAACAAACACTATATTAGGGACAGACATATAGAAGCTGATGAAATAACGGGCTTTGTTCACTTTAAGTAAATACATATAGCAAAGATCAGTGAGAAATAAGAGGAAACCATTCTCAGAGATCCATTTATATATGTTTTTCCTGCAGTAATGACGAGTGATACTTTTTGAGTCTTTCGGTGATAGCAATACCGAATAGTTATCATGAAGTCATAAGCATTTCAGTCTTACTAAATCTTTTGCACAAATGGTCAGTGCCATTCCAGAGCAGTCACTTTGGTCTCATGGAGGAACCAGGTCCTCTCCTTCAAAATAACTTCTGACGGTGGACGCTGCAAAGCAGGCTGGTTCTCAGAGCACTGAGATCTCCTCCGTGTTCTCCTCCTTTGGCTCTCCTGTCCCACAGCACCTTATTTCATCCTCTTCTCCCTTTCTAGGACATACAGATTCCCTATTGAATACTCCAATGTTTCAAGGGACAGAGAAAAGGCCATGAAAACACAGAGAGCTTCTAGCCTCTGCTCCTATCTCTGCTGGAAAAGGAAAGCTGTGCAAATAACACCTGTTCTGGGTTGCAGGAGAAAGGCTGGGGCAGCGTAGGGCCAGATGCTGCAGAGTCAAGAGGAGCTGAAGACAAGATCTGTATTGTGATTGCTGCAAACCGTTATGCTGTCATAGCAGTGGCACCTAAAATTTCTGAAAACACTTGCTACTGAGATATTACGGTGATCTCAGTATATAACCCATCATCACCCTACAGATCCATCTCCATTCTGCAGCCTCTTGTAGACTCCATCTCCACACAGTTCCTGCTTACAAAATCTCCAGCCCCCCAAATAGCTGTTCTTCCCTTTGCAGAAGGCTGCCAGGCTGTTCCCTTTGACCCACCGACACTTCCCACACCGGCTTCTGATCCCTCCGAACCTGATCCCTTTGATACCTCCATTTTTTTACACCTACCAGTGTTTGTTCCTTCCAGACGATTTTCTTTCAGATCAGCACTGCTGCGTGAAAATGCAATTGGGCAGGAGTCCAACAGGGAGTAAGGCTTAGTCCAGGCATTTGGTCTGATCTTCTGGAACATACCAGGGATCCAACCTCTCATAGACCACGGAACCCATCCATTGCTAGGTATTAATACTAAGTGCCACCTGTAACAGCAGTTTCATAACAGTATTTTCTAGGGTGCAAAAGCAAAGATTATTGAAAACTTGGAATAAAATCTCAAATGTTGGTACGGAACAAATATTCCCTGTTTATTTTATTACAAGAATTGTGGGTATCAAATGAAATAAGTCACTAGGTCCAGAATAAACAAAGAGAGGAATTGCTTCATAGAGCATGATGTTAAGTTGCTGAACAATAGGGACATTATCATGTTTCTGATGGTTTTGGCCATTCTGTAAAGTTCAGTTCATCCCTTGATAAAAGTATGTGTTTAACACAAAAGTACATAGAATAGGTCAGAAGCTGGAATACATCATATAAATAATGGAGCCATATTTCTATAGCTCAACATTTTGAGAGAGAGCAAGCACATCACACAAAAATAAATCAAGAAATAAAACACTTTGTCATGCAAGGTCATGTTCCACAGAATAAACAGCATTCTAAGAAGTGATTTTTCTGTGGTATTTCAGTAAGGAATTAACGTGCATTATGTGATAATCACCAATCTTGACTGATTTTTTTGTTACCTTTCCTAACATAAACTGCTGTCAAAGTATTTTCCTGATTAAAAAAAACCCTATTATAACTGTTTCCAACCAAATCTTAAAGCTGTCTTCTCATCACTTATATTATTACTTTGAAGATATTAAAACCCACGATTGCTTTTCCTGAGTCATGTTCATTTAGTCTTTGTTGTATTTGGGGTTTAGGTTGTTTAAAAGTATTTTTTTTAGAGCTCTCTTCTTTTTAGAAGAACATAGAGAGTTTTAAGGTGAGGAAAAGTGCAGCAATGTATCTAGGGAAAATATATGAAAGCTTTACAAATCATGAGCTAGGAAATGTGTGTCAAACTAGATACAGAACTCCAGACTAAAACCAGATGAATGTCAGAAGAAGAACATCTGCTTTAAAAAAGCTGGCAGGAGGTATCAGCTGAGCCTGATCCTTTTTATAACTTATACTCTTTTGTTTATCTTTTCCTTATTCTTTTGGCATTTTTATGGCTGTAGATAATATGGAAGATTGCTTATAGACAGTAGGATGCAGCTGCTATCACATCATATAGGGAAAATATAGTTTATCATCTCTAACCAGGAATAAAAAAGAAAAGAAAAATAATCAAATCTGTCAACTCTTTCAAAGTAGAATATGTGAAAAAATAATGTATTGCAACTGGGGCTGCAGAAAATTGCTTAGGGATTAGATCTAGTTACTATTTCTTCTGAGACCTCGATACAGTTCAGATGTCTTCTTAATGACAGCGCTATTTATCAAAGCTGCCTATTTAAGAGTGGTGACAATCTGTACATCTTGTCTTTAATTTCTTTGAATAAACATACTTTTCTATGAGAGGCGAAACTCATCCAAAAATTACACTAATACTGCTCTACAAGTCAGTTACTATATCATCATGTGAGGAAAGGATCTTTATGCCTGAATCTCCAAAAATAACATGCGGGCTAGGCCCCAGTTCAGAAATATGCATATACTTAAGTCCTATTGACTGTCTCCTGCTTAAAGATATGGACATACAAGTGCTTTGCTGTAAGGATGGAGTTTAAGAAACCTGGACTCTCTACCCCTTTTGCACTTTTAAACATAATTACCAACTTCTGAGTGACTGAGTTCAGGCTCTTAGGATCTTAATGGCAGAGGGGATAAGTACCTGCAGTTTGCAGTCATTCCATGTTTTGGGTTTGCATGGCAAGGTTTTGGCAGCGGGCGGGCTACAGGGGTGGCTTCTGTGAGAAGCCGCTGGAAGCTTCCCCCATGTCCAACAGAGCCAATGCCAGCCAACTCCAAGACGGACCTGCTGCTGGCCAAGGCCAAGCCCATCAGCAATGGTGGTAGCACCTCTGGGGTAACAGAGTTAAGAAGATGTGAGAGGAATGACTCTGCAGACACCCAGGTCAGTGCAGAAGGAGGGGCAGGAGGTGCTCCAGGCACTGGAGCAGAGATTCCCCTGTAGCCCCTGGAGAAGACCATGGTGAGGCAGGCTGTCCCCCTGCAGCCCATGGAGGTCCATGGTGGAGCAGATATCCACCTGCAGCCCAGGGAGGACCCCACGCT
>VXBL01004255.1:781331-902088 GCA_013400195.1 Aramus guarauna | reverse complement strand
GGGGGGGGCGAGGAACCACAAACAGCAATAAAAAATCAAGACCAAAGAGAGGCAAACCAAAGCTGTTTTCTCCTCGTAAGTCATGAGGTCAAAGACCTACCATTGCAGCACATATAAATGTCAGACAGGGCTTTTTCCCTGAAAGTCAAAAACTGCTGGGGCTACATTCAAAGCTAGTGTTAACTAGAACAAGTTGCTCTGCAATGACAGTGCAGAGTGTTGCAGATTATGGTAAGTCTGATGACATATTCTGTGATAACAGTGAGCCAGTCTTTCAGGAAATGCCAAAGGGTCTTGATTTTTTTGTCTAAAGGGGCTGTAGTTGAAGTTCTTATGAATGCTATGACTATCAAGGAGATTGTAAGCACTGTAGCAGAGCGTGGGAGTAGGTATCAGCACTAACTGGACTGACAACACCTATGTGATAAGGCAGAAACAGCGTGCTAGCTTTTATCAGGATGGCAATGCAGATCATGCAGAAGGATGGATTTGGGTACTCTGAAGCATCTCTCCTGACCACAGGACTGACCATTCTCAGGGATCAATATCCCCCTAATGCTTTAGAAGGGTGATGATCAGCACTTCTGACTACAGCCGAGGCCTAGACTGACAACTACCGCTTCAGAGCCAGTGCTGGCCTGCCACAAAAGGCTCTGAACATTGTCTTCCACCTCTATAAATCAGCAGCCCATCACTGATCACCAGGACACAGCTGTCCCAGTACATCTGCATGCTGAAAGCTTGCAACTGCACTGATGTTGCTGGTGTGACATTTTTAGTAGGATATCCGGCATCTGTGCCACACTTAAAAAGGCTGTGGTGAACTCCAACAATGGTTGTATGGCCAGTGAGTGGGCTATAATCATGGCACTGCATTTCCTATGATGACTCCTGATTTCTTTTCTGAACCTTCATTGGAGCTCCTATGGACTGAAGTAGAGGAAATGTGACAGAAGAGGTACAGTGAAGTGCTGCAGATAGCATGTATGTAAAGCAACATGGTAAATTGTTTGATGCATATGATACAAGTATGTTAGGCACAGCATGAATACTAGAAGATCCTTGTTAAGCATGGGGCAGGGGTTTGTACAACCACTGTCAATTGTTTGATAGGTTTGATTGTTTCTTCTAAGAAATATCTCCAGAACATTTTCATTTCTATCAGCTGACTATCTTTTATGGCTTTGACCCAATGAAGCACTTTGGGCGTGAATAGCAGCAGCCCGGAGCTTTTTTCTGTTTCCCTAAAAATTCCCAAAATGGGATCTAGCCTGCCTAACTTAAAAACCTTCTCTAATTCCAGCCTAACCTTTAGGGGAAAAATGAGGCAACCTCCTTATGAGCTTGAAGTCCTCACATAGTAAAAAAAGAATGGTTAACCCACCAAATATTTCTCAAGGAAGATTCTTTCTAAGTTCAGAAAAGTTTAAGCAATGATTTAGGAAGACAGCATCTCCCTCTGCAGGACTTCAGAGACACCTTTCTGGTTTCAGACAGGAAATGCAAGTACTTATAGAAAGTACTTCCAGATACCTGAACAGTGAATACAACCTGGATACCCAGTTCCAGCAATTTCAGGTCACACCCTACCCCAGTAACTTCAGTTATTAGAATCAAACATCTAGTGAGTAGTCGAATGGATTTTAATCAGACCACTTGTGCTTGAACACTTTGCTGGATTAGTGACTACAAGAGGAAGCATGAGCTGATGATCAGAAGGTGTAAGTGAAGTCTCGTGTTACATAGGCTCTATTTCTGGCTCTGGTATTTGTTCTGTGCCTTACATAAATCACAATACATATGTATTTTATCCTGATTTTATATAAGGAAAAAATATTATTACCAACCTTTGGAAAAATACTGATTTATATAGATAACTGTGGTTATTATTACAGACTTCTGATCAAATTTTGAGGAAGCTGTAGAATAGGAAATAGCAGATTGTTCAGGCTTCCAGGCTCCACAGTGAAAAATAGTGTCATAAAGACAAAATGCAGTGCTTAAGATTTAGAAGGTTAAATTGGTAATAATTAACCTTACTTCTCTTTTTCATATGTACAAAAGAAAGATCAAAGACCTCTAACAGACCTTCAGGACTTGCTTTTGCTTAAAATCCAGAGAACTAAAAGGTGCTTTCTGTGAACAGTACTGTTCTTAAAGAGAAACACCTTTGACATTAACAGAAAAGGGTTATTTCAGTCCTATACAGCTCACCTGTAAATTCTATTTCAACATAAGCATTTCCAGTTTTACTATGAAAGCAACAAATGGACTGTTATCACAAAATCTTCCAGTAAGCAGGGGAAGTTGTATGTCAGAAGAGTGCAAATTAATGTTAAAATAGAAGTAAGCAGCCTGGATAATTTCCTTTTATTTATAATAGATGGAAGTGGAAATTAGAGAAAGAGAGAAATTTATGGTTTGTTTACATATTTTTTCCAGCAGCGTATTCCTGAAAGTCGGATTCATTTCCTGCACGGTACTCCTTTGTACCTGCAACACCTCTCCTCCATCTCAATTACCAGAACATCCCCCAAAGGCCTGCCTGGATAGACGATCCAAAACAATATTTAAACTATGTCCAACTAGCAACAACATTATACAGCATCCCTTATAAGGACCTCAAAGCTTGCTGGAAACGTTAATTACCATCACCATGAAGCGCGGTGCTCGTTACCGGCCTGGTGCTTGGCCACAGTACATCATCCAACCAGCAGAAGGCTCCCTAAGCCACCGAGTGCAGCAAGAGCTCCCACCTCAGGAGCAGCCCGGGCCCGGGCGGCCCTGGCGGGGGGGCGCGGGGGGCGGCGGGCAGCGGCAGCCGCCTGGGGCCGGCCCTGCACCCGGGGCACAGGGCAGGACTCGGAGCGGCACGGCCGGGGGCCGGCGGGGGGCAGCGGCGAGAGGGAGGAGGCTGCAGCCTGCAAACAGGGAGTAGGACCCCAGCAAGACACTAACTTTATCACTCTCGCACTCGAATATCCAGTACCCATTATCTGCTGATTGTTTACTTTTGTTTTTAATGCTCAAGGCAACCATGACTAGCGTATTTCCTCTTTTTACTTTTGCCTTTTAAATGAATTCTCGGTTACTCAGTGTGCAAATATTTGCGGGAGTCCTACCAATGGCTACCAGTTGACGTGCTTGTATCCCTTTCATCTGCACATGTGGTATACCCAAAGTATGGGGTATACGTTTATGAGAACTTCAGTGATACCTTCAATATGGCTGATTATCCTAAAAGCCATCTTGCTTGATATTTGTATGTTTTATTAATAGCTGAAGCACAGAGGGCTGGATTAATCTCAGTGCCAAAAGCTAACCTTGCCTCAGATCTGAGAAAATGAAATTCAGTTGTACATTTCTTCTGCATTTCCTCCATACTGAAACAGTGCAAGCCACAGCAGCCTTGAGAATTCCCCTGCTGCCCAAGGCTGCACAAGATCCTCCAACAATTCTTGGGTCTGTGAGCTGCAGCAGCACGAAGAATGTCCGTCAATAAACTTTTACTCCCCCAAAAGCCTCCCTCGGCTGACAGCGCAATGGTGACCACTTCGAAGCAACCCCAGCTAAAAAATGTCTTTACTCTAAAAAGCTCCTGCAAGTTACTTATGGCAGCTTTACAGCTCATTTACGTAAAGGAATCATGAGCCACAGATGAATCAGGCTCAAATAAAATGATTTGCAGAAGGCCACACAGTAAGTAGCAGGGGGGACATGAACCAGGGACTAAGAGCGTGCTCTATTGTGCTTAATTTTGGCAGTGCAAAAAAAAACAATTCCAGTGCACAAAATACACCGTTTCCTCTTCTCCAAACCTCAATGAAGAGACAAACAAAAGTAGTTTTCTGTCATGTATTACAGCTGCCTAGCAAACTGACCTGCATGTCTGTCTCCCAGAACTTCATGGAAAATTGTAACTTCCTGTTGCAGACAAAATTATAAAGCATCTTTTTAAGAAAACCTTATAGCTACACTATTCCCCCTTCTTGGAAGGAAACTTTAATGTAACGAAAACTTTGAAGTGAGCCTTGGGTTCGTTACAATGGACTAACCTGATTAGAAATCATGCAAACTCTTGTTGCTCGTTAGCTGTATTCCCCCACAGGCTGTATTATAGCTCTCTAACCAGTCCCACAGCATTGAATGATGTCATGGGATCTGCAGCTCAGCGAGATGAAAGGGATAAAGCGGAACCCGCTGGCACTGGGGAAAGCTTCCAACACACAATCCACAACACAGCTTGGGAACTCAAAGGCTACAGATCCAGCCACTCAACTCCAAGCATTTCAGAATCGTGTGCGTTCTCCCAGCACAAGCAAGGAAAGAAGGGGAAAAAAAAAAAAGCTAGTGATCGATTTTTAACAAAAGAGCTAGAGTACTGAAAGGCAGAATTTCAGAGTGCAACTACCTGCTGGAAAAGGAGCTTTTTTTCCTCTCCAAAGCACTGCCTTTGATGTATGGCAACTGATCACTGATCAGATTACAGGCATTTGGTCTCAGTGCTCGTCTGCCTTTGATCTGCATGGTTAATTTTATTTTCCCGGATTTGGAGTTTCGTCTGGGCTTGTGCTGACATACTTTTTTTTTTTTTTTTTTTTTTTAAGGAGGTAAAAGCATTTAATACAGAAGCTCTGGCAGTGTGAAATTAAGCTGCAGAAAGCCTGGGCACTGGAAGACTTCATCAGATAACAGGTACTGGATTTTGTATTTTTTTGCAGTTTTGTATTGCAAGATTTTAAGAAATTATCAAGTTTGCATAAACAGTAATACTACACATTATTGTGTGTACAGATTCCAAAAGATTATATATAATTTATGCAGCACTTATTTTGCAACGCTTAGGCAGAATTATATTGAGAATAGACTAACTAGAATACATAGACGATTGAAAACTGAAGCAAAATCAAATTTTGTTCAATATTTTGCGTGTACATAAGATTTTGGTGTGTACTGCTCATTCCTACTGTCTATAGTTTTGTAAAGTTATATTCTCATATAAGTATTACATGATTTAGGGGAGTATTTATTTTCTAAGAAAAGACCAACCATATTTCCTACACACTGTGTATATTTTATTTGCTCTCACTGCATTTATTAAACCATGACTTCTTCAAGCAACACTTTTAATCCTAATAGTTCCATACTTGAGATGAAAGTAAGGTCCTCTTCCACAGGTTATTAGAACTAAATTTATAAATGTAGCATCCTTATATAAAAGGGAAAGGGTTTTATTTCAAAATTGAAGAGATGATAGTTCAACTATGCTATGCAAAAAGCAATCTTGATAATAAAAGTAACATTTTAACCTGATGATAGAAGTTTCCTTTAAGGCATTTTAATGAAGGTATTAAAGAAATCTTAAGCTTATCTCAAGCAAACACCTGATTTTGCTGAACTTCATGCAAGTTTTGCTCCTACTTCAGTGAAGCAATTTCCATTCGCAGTATTTTGTTTTCGGTTCCTCAAATTCACATTTATGAACATGTACTGTGCTTAAGAAAACTTAAGACATCTACTCCAGAAATTCATTATAAAGGAACAATCATTAGAAGATTTAGGATTATTCACTATACATCTGCAGTTTTAAAGGGCCAGATTTTTGGGTGAGTTTGGGCCAAATCTGTGAGTGTTCTGTGCCTGCAGCTGGAGCCAGTCTGTTAAAATAAGACTCAAGCTTCTTCTGTAGGTATTTAAATATAATTTAGATTTTCAGAAGAACTTAGAACCCATAATTGGGGCCAGACTTGCAAAGAAAGTTCAACATTCCTGACACTGAGCTCTTTGAAAATCTAGTCTTTATGGTGGATAGTGAGTTCTTCTGAAATACTGACTTTATATATCTATTCTCAAATCTAAATGTAAGTGTATATAAGTCTTAAGTACCTCTGCTTATTAACACATTGCAACTAAAAGTCAGCATAACTGATAGCTGTTAAGCATTGTTTGAAAACTATTCTTTAAGAGGTTTATTGGTCCATAGGACCCTCAAGATGTTCATATATTAGTATGCGCTACAGTAACAGGCAAACCTAAATTTTAAGTCTTCTTCTGCATCTGAATAAGATTAAGTTATCAACTCTTCCAGATAAATGTAGTCAGCTTTCATTAGTCAGTCTGCAAACTTTGTTTCTTCTAATTAAAAGTATATTTGTATATATACATTTTAAATTTACTGAATATCAAGAGATAATATGCCAGACACAGATTAACTAGGCCTGACTTGGTATCATTTCATTTTCTATACCACCAATTAATTCATATTCTGACTTAACAAGTCAATTACATTGTAAGGTAAGTAATTAGCACTGCATGAATAATGTGCATATAGCTGTCAAGGAAGACTATTGTTTAAGGCATAGCCAAAGCAAAATTTAGTATTTATCCTTAAATGACAATGATGCACTAAAACATGTTTCTGTAACCAAGAAAAGATGGGTTTTTTTTATTAATTCTGTACTTCACTGATGAGCTTCTCTACCTTTCCAGTCTTCTTTTGCTTGTTGCTGGTTTTCTAACATGTACATTTATTTTCTGAGGAAAATTGTTTCTAAACCATACCTCTGCTGTAAAGTAGAAAGAGAAGGAAATAAAAAAAAAAGAAAGTGGAAGGATCCTTTTTCCTCAGAAGTCAGAATAGCTACGTGAGTCTAATACAATTAAGCTATAACCATCTGACCCATCACACCAATGGGTAAAGTTGTGCACAGAAGTAGCACTGGTTA
Source organism: Aramus guarauna (assembly GCA_013400195.1). Taxonomy (NCBI): domain Eukaryota; kingdom Metazoa; phylum Chordata; class Aves; order Gruiformes; family Aramidae; genus Aramus; species Aramus guarauna. The sequence goes on along the minus strand of VXBL01004255.1, from coordinate 895,363 downwards.
ATCAGGTCAATTACACTGATGAGTGGGACTTACATATATAAATATTTGCAATATTCAGGCCTTAGAAGTACATTTCAGAAACAAAGATTTTTTTATTTCATTTTGTATAAAGTGCCTAAGACTAGTCCCTTCCCACCCTTTAAGCACAGATGGGTGTTAACCCATTTACACTGAAAAATATCTTTGCCTGTCTGTATGTAAGTGAGACTGAAATGAAAGCACAGTTGGACATATTTAAGTATGGCGGGGGAGAGAATTTTCAGCATTTTTGTTATTTTAAATAGCAGTTCTCTGACAGTTTAGTCTTTCACTGATTTGACTTTTAAAGATTAAATAATAATAATTCTTGGCACTTGTGACTGCTTTTACAAAGTGCTGTACAAACATTAATTAATCCTCAGGCTTAAGTCTTCAAAAAGAAAAAGTTCAAAATGCTTTTCCAAGCAAATCTGACTAGGAAACTCCCAAGTATATAATTTATTTATTAAAATAGCTTGAGCAATTTCTGATTATAAATAGAGCCATTTCCAAACAGTGTGTCTTAGATAACATCATAAACATATTTGAAGGTTTGTAATAGTTAAGACTATCAAAAGACATTGCACAGTTATACTGACATCAGTTTCCAGCAGCTGTCATAACAAGAGTAGATCTATCTCACAGTTGACTGGGGGAACCGTGTTAGCATTTGAGATACGGAGATAACAACTTCCTATTGCTGTACAATTTCTGCTTCCACATCAGATATGCCATGCAACTTAGTCTTATCAAAGGGGTCAGCTGAAACTACTTTCCAAGTATTTCTTTTCTGCTTTCTCTACTGTAGTGAGAATCTCTATACTTGTATCTGCACTAGTTGCTCTAACAGTTCACTACTCCATTTCCTCAGAAGAAACATCATGATTTAAAACAAAAGAAACCCTGCAATTTTCAACATCTTTCAAAGATGAATGGAATTAACTCATCCACTTTACATTCAGAGGAAATATTTTACATGCTACAACAGGGACTGAATGTTTAAGTTTCAATGTTACAGACAACTCGTTGCTCTTAATTCATTAGCATAGTAACCCCCTGTGTGATGAGAAATGTTTCTTTGAATGGTAATCCTCAGTGTTTAGTCAACACTTTAAGAACTCTGGGATGTTTTAATACACTTGTCTAACTATACTACTTTAAAATCAGTATCTGAAACACACATGATGACTGTGCTAAGCAAAACTCATGCACTGTATTTCACTGGTGTCTACACAAAACAGATAACAATCAAAACAGTTGTCTGTAAATAGCAAGAGGATGTAGCCTGCTCAGTGCTGTGCAGCAGCTGCCATTCACAACAGATGTGCCGCCGTTGCACCGTAGCGTGCCATTCCTCACTGAAATTCCAGCCTCTTGCAGAGCTCCTTCTGGCAAGGGTCCTGAAGCAAAACTCTTCTTTGCAGGCCCTTTTTAAGATAATTAAAGGAAAACCCCCCATAAATTCCAAGTTAGTTTTTTTTTTTTTAATTGAAAACAACTCATTTTGCAGCAATCACTTATCTCTTTGAAAACAACTTGCTGTATTTCAACAAACGCTACTTGTTTTTATAAAAGTCCATGTGGCTGGCAAACTCCAAAATTTTATCTCTGTCAGAAGCTCCCAAAAATTCTGTTTATTTGAAAATATTTTACAGCCAAGTATATCCATAGTTCTCTCTCTTCAGAGCCTCAGTTCCCAGTGTATCCATACAATTGTTTAGGCTGTCATCATATCATTAACCTTTTCAACAGAAGTAAAACAAATTACCTGAAATCCCTGCAGTAGCAGTTCTTTCACCAAAGTCTGCAAGATTGGTTTCATCAGTGTTGTAGCATCCCAAACTTCAGGAAAGGTCCTAATTTATATCACAATAAGTAGCAATAAAGTACACCCTTTCTAGCAACTGTGAACAATTTATTCTCTGTGAAAGGCTGAATTTCTGAACTCACATTTGGTATTGACACAACTCTCATAGCTGGGTAACTTCTTACCTGCAGAATGGAAAAATGAATTCAAGTTCTGAGATGGCAGAGAGAAAAGCTACTCAAGTACTTCAGAAAGGAGAGAACTTTGCAGTGCGTTGTCAGAGGGCCTCCATCCTGCTCTTTGGGTGGGACAGGCAGAAAGGACTCCTTCTACGCTCACCTTCTGAAGGGCTGCAAAGGGTTTTGCCCAGTTCATTTAGTAACTGCCCAACAGTCCAGGGATAGGCAGCCACAAGCACTGCTAAGCCAGAGCTCCAACTGAGGGAGATCAGCAATACCAAGGCTGCAGCACCCAAAGCCCAGGCTTGCTGTGGAGGCAGGGTGGCAGCTGCAGCCCACAACGAACCACCTAGGCGCGCACGGCAAGCCTCCGCCACCCTCCTGGTGGAGTAAAAGGGACCCGAGCGTGTGAACCCCGGTTCACCCTAGCTTCACAACACTAGTACGAGACAGCCCGCCACTGACCACCAGGCACGTATCTCGGCAAGGAGACCTGAGGGGGAGGCGGGCAGCGCCCCACAGAAGACGGGGCAGGAGCGAGGCCCCTCCCGGCCCCTGAGGCGACGGCCGCTAACGGCCTCTCCCGCCGCGGGGCCCGCGCAACACCCAACCGCCTCAGCCAGGCAACCGCTCCTTCTCGCGGCGGCCTTCACGAGCGCGCGCCTCCTCACCACGGGGCACGTGGGCTGGGGGGCTGCTGATTGGCTGCCTCCGGTCACCTGAGCCCGGCCCCTCCGGTGAAGGAGGGAGGGGAGCGGCGCGGCGCGGCGTTGCCGGGGCGACGGGGCGAGCCGGAGCGAGAGGAGGTGAAGGAGGGAGCGGGGCGAGAGCTCGCCGGTGGCGGCCGGCCGGCATCCCGCCGCAGCGGCCGGGGCGGCCAGGAGGCCGCGGCGTGGCAGGTGGGTACGTGGGAGATCCGGGCAGGCCCGATCCCCTCAGCCCCTCTCCCTCAGAGGGGCGTCCCCTCGCCCCCTTCCGCGGGCAGAGGGGGGAGTCTCCGAGACGAGAGTGCGCGGAACGGGGCGACCGCGGGGGATAAGCAGCGGCGCTCCCCCTGCTCCTCGGGGCTCCGCGCAGCTTCCTCCCGCCGCCCCCCCGAGGCACTGGCGTGGCTGGGAGCTGACCCGAGAGTGCCGGGCGCCTAGCCCCACCGGGCGCCTGGCACCGACCCGCTCCGCCTTCCCGTTGCGCGTAGGGCTCGCCGGGTGCGGCGGGGGAGATGATGGGACTGACCCTCCGCGGAAAGCGCAGGCTGCGGGGGCGGAGGGGAAGCGGAGAGGAGGGCTCCGCTGGATCCCTTCCTCTCCGAGATGGCTCCAGCGCGGCCGCTCTCTAGCCGGCCCCACCTCCCCGAGGCGTCCCGCGGTGGGTGTGAAGGGCACCGCGCGGCCAGAGAGTGGCAGCTGATGTTGCTGGGTTTTGAGATCTCGACAGCCCTGGAGTGACTCCTCCACGCTCCGGAGTGCGGCGAACAAAAAGTCCTTGAACGCCGGGCTTTCTTGTTCACAAGCTTTTCTCGTGTCTTGTGCGCGAATAAGTTGCTGTTTGCTTCAAACAATTTTGGAGCTGGAGTTGAAGGAGCAGGACTAGTAACTTTCTCTTCTGGCTGGTAAGAGGTTGAAAAGCCACAATTATGGTTCTGTTGAAAGCCTTTGATTGTTTGACTTCCTTTCCTGATGTCTGTCTCCATTAATCTGACCTTGGACTGAAAGCTTTACCTGATACTCATGAAAAATCTTGATACTTAATACTTATTTACTGCCTTTATACTTAAAACGACTTTAAATGAATGCTTTTATCAAATCAACAAAGGAATCCAGTAGCATTTAATAGGAACAAAAGTGCCAAATTGATTCAATCTGTAGGTCAGTTTGTTAGCTACTGTATATATCTTTCAAGCACACTTCAGCATCGTATGTAAAACAAGTTAGGTACACTAGCTGGAAACTTTTTACTGTGTAAGCCAAGGGATTTTTTTTTCCTTATTATTTTTAGAAATAGAAGTAAACTTCATTAGTTCAATAATAAGATGTTTAAATTGTCAGTTAAGGAGGCAACAGATTACTGTTTCTTAATTTCCACAACTTGCAGTTGCAATCCTAATAAAAGAGAATGCTGAGGATGGAAGTAACTCACCTCTATGCTTTTTAAGACATGGCATGCTATCCAAAACCACTAAAGGGTGGCTGGATAAATATAGTGCCTTGACATTGCACCATTGCAATAGCTAATGTATTAACCAGCCGGATGCTTTATAATTTATGATTCTTAAAAATTACTTTGAGAAAGAACTATTAGTATACTTTGGTATAAATGAAATAAAATACTGGCATTCTCATATTATTGTATTACTTATTCACATATGCAAGTACAAATATGTACAAATGCAGCTCTACACTGATGTTTCATCTAACAAACTAGTGTGTCCTAGAAGTTCTGATGAGTGAGATGTATTAAACAGAGGAGGTAGCGTTTTTTTACCACAGTTTTGATGTTGAAGCACAGAATTGCTCGTTATTTGTATGAGTAGTCTCATCAACTTCAATGGGATGAGGAGTTCTTGTGTGAATCACAGGTTCTGGTCATCTAAAAAGCTTTGTTTAGGAAGAATATCACCACATTGCACCTTTGGTACAGTATTTTACTCAAATTTCTAATTAGTGATAGTCTAGATATGTTGAAGAACATGGATGATAAACTATTTTACATAATTTTACCAACATGGATTTGGAACATCATTTGCTAGTAGCAAAACCAGGGATGAATTTAAGTAGTTCATTCTCAAGTTTTGCTGATTATACCCTTTTTGAGACACCAGGATATAATGCATTCTGTAAATGCTGTATATGGTAGCGAAGACACTGTAGAGATGCTTATTTGGGGTGTTAAATTATCATCATCATTATTCCTGTAAAGTCAGGTACTTCAGCTAATGTAACTCAAAACATATGGTACTCAGAAGGAGCACAAATATTTCCTGGCTATGTGTAAACCTCCTTTCTCTCCTCCCTTGGCCCCTAAAATAGATATAAATGTTTTCTATCACCAGTGATGTTTCAACATCTCTGTCTTTACAAAACTAGAAGTTCACAGCTGCCTAATCTTGTACAATTTCAGGTATGGCAGCTTCTGAAAAATACAGATTTATTCAACGTGATATTTAATGTGATGAATGATACCTAGATGACAGTATATTTTTCTTTTTTCCCCACATGGGCCTTGTCAGAGCAGTTGGAGAAAATGTAGTCGGACAAGACCTCATTTACATCACGAATGGGAGGAGCACAAGGGTTGTGGGCAGGGTGTAAAGGTGTTCTAGGAGTATGAAACAGAATAACAATGTGTAGTTCCATAGCGGAAGTTCTTGTCCCTAACTTGTTCCCTTTGTCTTTATCATTGCAGCAGCATGAGTACTTTCCCTTCTCTTGTTTCTTGCCTGTGGGGCGCTGACTCTGCTAAAGCCATCTGCCACTCCTTGTCATTTTATTGCATACAGTTGACAGCTGCAGGTGGGAGACAGGGTGGTTGGAAGAGAGCTGAGATCCTATTCATTGGATACCAGAGACCTCTGTTGGCAAGATAAGATGATCGTATTTTCATCCCTCTTTCTCATCCAGAACTTCTCAGAGAACTCTTTGCCAGTGTTACAGAGAGCATGAAAAGTGGTCATTGAGTATGAATGTCAAATCAAATATGGGAAACTTTGAATTCACTTAACTTTCCTAGATCTTGTAAGTTAGGACCCTTCACCCCTTCTAAAGTTTTCCTTAGAAGATGGATTATGTTAACCTCAAAGTTTCAGTGCTTACATGTATGAGAAACCTGCTAGTAGGCCATGATTTAATCATGCTGCCACGAGTCTTCGGGTTATGTGTTTTTCATGGTGAAACTTTATTTTTTTGGAGAGAAGGAAGAAATATTTTTCTGACAGATTGACTTTGAAATAGAATGATGACTACTGCTCAGGCAAGCAAGTAAATGTAGGGCTAAATTTTGGAGGAGAGTGGATTCTAGGACCGTGGAGGTTGGAAGTTCTTACTTCTACAATACGTTTATTACATGTTCCTAATTTATTGTTTGATATTGCCCTCTTTATGCATGTGCATAGTAGGTCCCACACAACCTTAAAACTATGCAACCGCATTCTTTAATGGAAGTTTCATATCTTGAGTTCAGTACGTTACCAATGATGATTCCTTTTCCCAGAGTATTTTGGGCAAGAGTATTACTTTAACCCTAAAAAGATGCATTTGGAATGATTTATGGACCTCAAAACACTGTGTCCACGGTTTCCTTTCATTTAATAAAACTCAGCATTGTAAATATCAGTATCTGGACAAGAACAAATATTCTTTAAATGTAGTGAACTTCAATTTGGTCGCACATATTTTGGAGACAAAAACTTGGTCTAATTACTTACTTGAATGTATGTGAGGTGAATGGCTTGTTTCCAACAGACATCAGTGTAATGCCACTTGATATCAAGAGAGAACAAATTTGCCCAATTTGCCTAGTAAGTGCTGCAGTGTCCGCTTTTTAAGCAGGGCTTTTAACCAAATTGGGGACAAAAACAGGAAACAAGCAGCTGGCACGGTTATGTCTCCTTCAGGACTTGCTTTCAATACAATGAGTTATTAATGTGCCTTAACCATTTGCATTATTTTTATCAAAATGTTGTCATGAAAAGAAACATTTTAATTTTCTGTGCTCTTAACAGTGGGTTCTTTTATTGTACACCAGTTAATTTCTTTCTTACATGTTATAGCTGGTATATCATCTTTGGGGGTTTTTTGGTAGGAACTGGGGCAATAAGCACAATGATTGCATGATACGGTACCACAAGCATTCATACATGTTTACTGAAATGATTTGAATGTGTTTCAGTGCTACTAAACCTACTGAAGTGCACTGAAGTTTAAGTCATCCCATAGACCTGCAAGCTTATTTTGGAAGATTTGATGATTATAAAAGACAAATTATCTTGAAGTTATCTTGTATTATATCATAGACCTAAAGCTATGAGATTGCTTTGTACATGTAATGATCAGTCAACATATTTGAAGCTCAGTAAAATCTGTAGATGAGTTGGAGAAGTTTATGATAGTTTGATGCCAGTTCTAAAACTCTTGGTTTTGGAAATTTATTCTGGGTTTTGGAACTCCTGATATTTGAATGTGTTAGATTTGACAAGTGTTATAAAGGCAGTAGATTTTCTTCCAAATAGAAAATATTTCACAGGTACAATAAAATTTCCACACCTAAGTCAACAAAATATATGTTAGTACAGCATGCGAATTCTCCATGTGCTTTCCATGTTCTAAAAGTCTTTGAGGTACATGCTCTAAGATCATCTTATATCAGACATGGCAACTCCAAAACTGAAATATGAGCTGTCAACATGACCAGCAACTTATAATAATATAACAACACTGCTTGTTATTCTGTACTACTTTCTGTTAAGAACCAGTATTTGTTTTTTTTAATCCAGTTGTGACTCCAGAATATTACAAACATAAATATACATCACTAGCTTTGTTTCAATCTTGATTTTATTAAATTGTTTATATGCTAACTTTTTTGCAGTATTAAATCTTCAGGTTATTGCATATTGGAAAAAATTAATAAGATGAATGTGGCTTCATTACATCAAGCTAATAAAGTTTTATTGCAATAATATGGCAAGTACTGAATCTGCTGGCCAGTTAATCAGGCTGTTCTTAATTTTCTTTATTTTTCCATACTTCTGGTAGCCTGCTCAGAAAAAAAACAGAAGTTTTAGGTTATGCCACAGCTCCATATTTTAGATTGTTAGGCTTAGTACCAATATTGTTTGTATTGATAATTCTACATGAAACAACATAAAAAATTTACAATTATTATGATACTCAATTACTTTTTTGAAATGTCATGCATCTATTTTCAGAAGCAAACGTAAAAATTAAAATTTAAATTAAAACATACTTTTAACCTTATAAAGTATCCTGTTTTTAAAATTTTGTAGTATTATATAGATGGTCATAATTACATTAGACCTGTGCTATGTTTTATTTATTTAACAATAATATTATTAAGGAATATAATGACGATAAGTTCTTATGACTTGGCATCATCACTCGACATTCAGTTCTAAGCAACTCAGTTACATTTACAGCTTTATTTCACTTGCACGCTTATGTAAAGTTTTTGCCTCCTATAGCAATTAAGAAAGCATATAAAGTATTTAGTTTCTTCCACTGAGTAGCATTATATGAAATCAAGAAGTCAATGGGGATTTTTCTGCCAAATCCCTTCTGTTTCAACACGATTCTTTGAATTAATAATTAATCAGTTTATATCATTTAGCTTTTAGACTTTTAGCTTTATTGTCTTGTCTTCTCTGAATCAAGTGAAGTCAAGCTTATTTTGCAGGTCCACTTTTCTGTAATACTGTGTAGAGTTATTTGTGTAGTTATTTTTTAATCTTTTCATAATACTACCACTCTTGAACTTCTGTAGCATTCCAAACTGTATAAAAATTGAACAGCAGCAAGCTTAAGTCTTTCTTGATACTTTTTTCAAGGTTACTGAGGTGCTGAGTCTCACAATTTGTCTTGTGTCTAATCTGGTTTTACTCAGCAGATCTTCAGTTACTAGTCAGCCAGAAGATATATGACGTGTGTTTTTTATCCAGCTTGTTTGCTTCCAAACACAGATGAGAAACCTTTCTTGAAACTTCTGAGTTCCCTTAACAGTATTTTTACTGTGCCTGTCCACTGTTTGGTCTTTACTTTTACCAGAAATTGTTTTGTTCTTACACACTTTTGTTCTTACAGACCTAATTTTTTCCCCAGCATTAGCACTGTCAGCTTATCATGCTAACCTTGTGCACTTAATAAATTTTAAAATTTGTTGACTCCCCTTTTCTATTTTTCCATTTGTTCTGCAGTACTTTTTATATCTAATTGTATTTGGGTCATCCAGAATTCATTCTGAGATTTCCTATTTCATGTTTCTCTGCTTATTTTCTTTTCCCAAGACTTAAAAAAGCAACCTACGTCAAATACTATTTCTGTATGTATTTGTATTACTTGATGGTATGTCTTCTTTTTTACCCATGTTGACATGCATATGAGCTGATAATTGTCATTGATCCATAGACCATTACCATCACTACGTGAGAAATAACCATAAAGATGTAATCTTAGCTTTTCTGTAGAGTGCTGCCTGATGCACCTCTTTGCCTGTTCTGTTCTTCCTAGCAGACTTTAGATCTCTTTACACTTCAAAATACAATTTATCTTAAAAGATACCAATAGTGCCACTGAAGTATACTTTCTTCTTTTGAGAATTAAGCCTATAGAAATGTTGCAATAAATATTGCATCTTCTTTTAAAGAGCATAACTTTCAAAGCATATGTTTGTTGTTTAGCTTCCAGGAATCCATCTGAAATATTTTAATGGCATTAACAGATACATATTTTGACATGCTGAATGACATGAAGTACTAGGGACATATGACTTTTGCAATTTAAACAACATTGTAAAATATGGGTTTTTTTCTTTTTTCTTTTTCTTTTTTTTTTTTCTAGGGAGAAAGGTTTAATTGTAAGAAATGGATGCCAAAGGATTACAAGGAGAAGATAAACTGAAGATGGTCATCATTTTACTAGCATATTTGGTAAGTTAAAAATGAATATTTATTTTCTCCAAGAATGAATGGTGAAAAAAATTGTATTGGACACAGGAATGCTGTCTTTTGTTTTACACATTACTGCTAACACTAAAAGTCTTAAACACGCATATGCAGACAATTACATATGCTTTTTATCAATTTAAAAGTGAGTTTCGTTGAAGTGATTTGTATAACTTCTTACTACTACTCACAGACAATTAAAAAAATTTACCTTGTGAGCCTCCTCGTGGAAGGAGGACTGGACTAGGACAGAAAATATGAGTGAATATAGTGCTGTGAAGGTGATACTGCTTCACTTCAATGTGATGGAAGGAATTCTAGGCAATTTGCAGTTGCCATCTCTTAGTACAATATGCATATATATATAGTTTAGGAGTTTGGAGTATTCAGTTTATCCACGGAACATAGCATGGCACACAATTACATTGCCTACTAAGCATGCTTCAACTCTGGCTTGCAGAGACAAGCTCTAGAGCTAAGGGTAATTAATGCTTCATAGCTATCAGAAAGGCTTTGGTTTTCTGAAGACACTAGTATACAAAGTAAGAATTCAGTAGCAGCTGTGGAGAGCACTTTCTGTGATGGAAAGCCTGTGTGTAGGCATTTAATTTAAAATTCTATTGAGGGAGCTCACAGAGTTTGCTGATGTTCCTAGGTAGGATTCCAGTGATTATACTGAGACTTTGCATGGCTGACATTACTGCTTATGGTATTTGTCATAACCTTGGTTTCTGGTTTGGTCAGATAATGTACTTAAATGCTTTTGAAGGCAGAAATTGGATTCTCTCTCATTGGGCCCATTAAATACAAAGTGACAGTGAAATTTGGAGTAAATACTATTAATACAGGTTTGGGGTGGTTTTTAAGTTTCCAAAAGGTTTCAGTGACCTTTTAAAATATCAAAATATTTATGCTTAAAGGAACAGATTTTAGTTTATTTATTCAATTGTAGTAGCATCATTTAAAAAATAAAATATCACAAATGAATGAAACACAGCAATATAATGTAATGTGATGTAGCTTACTGTCATGAAAATTGTAGCTTTAGTAAATGATGATGTGCATTTTTCATAATATTGAGTAAGGTGAGGAACTTAAACTCATGTTCAACCAATGAAGTGCTTTCACATTACACAAGTGCCAAATATCAAGCAGGTCTTCTAAAAATTGTAAAATAATTACAAATAACTGAGTACTGAGAACTTTTAAAAATTAGGTCGCTTATCCATATTTGGAGTTAGATAATTAATTTTCATTGTCATATTTAAAGTTTTTGATTATCCTAAAAATAACTGTCAGCATTAAAACATGAATTTATTTCTCAGATGTAGAGTTTATATAAATTATATGTTAATCACAGATTAATTATATTTCAGTTAGTTGACTTTTTTTTTTTTTTTTCCCCCTTAGCTAAGTAGGGTAATTTGTGAGACTGGTGATTGCAGAGAGCAAGAATTTAGAGACCATGCTGGAAACTGTATCCTGTGCAAACAATGTGGACCTGGAATGGAACTCTCAAAGGTAAGCAAATCATGCTTTCTTGAATTTACTTGTTTCCGATAAATGCATGTGGTTAAAATAATAGATATCTGTATTTATGTGGAAATATTTTTTATAATTTTGGCATTTGAACATCTTACAGTTTTTTCAAGTACTGTGTTTTCTGGTTCTTTCTATATAAAATGCTCAGTTCAAAAAATGATGATGCCATTAATAAAGTAGGCAGTACCATTAGAGGATCTGGTTTTGGGCTCTCAAAGTTACTTTTCTGAAAGGTAAGTTAGTGCTACAGAGGGGGAAAAAAACCTACAGGGAATTAAGACTGAATAACCTCACAGTGTAGAGGAGAGTACGAAAAATTAATTTCAAACTAGTGATTGGTACAGACTACAGAAATTGGTACAGACCACTGTATAATGACAACTTTCAGAATCAGTTCTGGATTTTAGGTGAATTGCTACTGTAGACAATGTTTACATATTTTCTATACAACAACTTGTCTTAACAGAATGGTTTATAATAAAAATAAGGGCATAAGCACATAAGTACAAAATAGGATTCAAGAGAGAACTAAGATATTTGCTGTATTTCCTTAGAAGAGCTGGGAGATAGGTGATTGTTCTGTTTTCACTAGCTTAGTGGTTGGAGCACTTTGTTGGGAAGCTAGATTCCAGCGCGGCTCAATTTCTTGGTTTTACAATTTATTAAAAATTCTATAACCTAATCATATCTTTATGCTTTGTAAAGTAACTGAGAAGGTTGAGGCCAGAAAAATACATGGTAATATGTATAAACAGAAGAAGTCCTTGTTAATATCATAGAGAAGGAAAGATTGTTATTGTGAGTTTTGTGTAAATGTTTTTTCTTTTAGAACGACTGCATCTCTTCCAAAAGAAAATCCCCATAAAAGTTTTGGAATTAGTAGGGTTTTTAGAAGTGCAGAAATGAATCAACAACGTGAATGGTGACTGAGGTTATGGACTGGGATTCAGTAGAACTGGAAATCTAACCTGGCCAAAATTCCAAGTCTGAATGCAAGTCATGAAGGAGTCTTAATTGTTTTCAGCACAGAGAAAGTAGTTGCTGTGTATGAGGTGCTGTGTATAAAGGAAGATATAGCTGAAAGGAGAGGGAGGGAGTGATATGGTGGAATTCACTAACTTGATCACTGGAGGTGAGAGAGGTAACAGAATGAGTTAGGAGTCATGGGAACATTGGATGTTTTGGAGGGAGCAGGTGTGTCATGCTAAAGGTATGAAGATGGTCAGGCAAAAAAGAGGGTGCAAGCTGGTATCATGAAGGGTGAGCAGACTTGTCAAGTCTCATGCATAAGCATAAGACTCTTCAGTGTCCACCTACATCTTGGCCATTGTTAGAGTGTAAAACTGTGGCCCAGACATAACAGTGCAGTCTGATGGATACCGGATAGGTGGGGCCATAAAGCAAGACAGAAGTAGCTGCCCAGCCCAGTGCCTTTGCATATAGAAGGGCAAACTCTGTTTTGTACTCTTACAGATAGTGTAAAAAGTATGATAAAGGTAGAATTTAGGGTATTATTTAGGAGGTGTGAAATTTAATTTTCAGGGTTGCTTTTGTAGTAAGTATGTTACGTAGATCCAAGGGGGAATTTGAAATTTTATTTTTGAAAATTTTTTAGCATGAAACATTACTAAGTCGGGGGAGTGGGGGTGTTAAACAACAGAGGAAAAGAAGCTTTCAGTTTGTGGCTTTGTATTTCTTACTATATTCAGCTCTGGAAAAAAGCACGTTAAGTATTGTGGTTTGTGGGTGGTTTGAAGAGATTTACTGAAATTGAGTGACACATTTTCCCTGACTCTCCACTCCTATAGGTAGGCTTCAGTGCATTAACAGAAATACTTAGTTTCACACTTTAGTGAGGATTGTTTTCTGTGGTAGGCAGTATTAGTTAAGGTTTGGTCATGCAAAGAATGCTCTTGAAGTACAGATTTGAAGGGATGTGGTTTTGTTTGGATGTTTTGTTTTTTTCATATTGGCCTTAAATTTGAGGACTGAAAGGTTCTGGGGGATGTTTTAATTTATAAAGGCATTTGTAAATATGGCACTTTATGACAGTGATCCTACTAAAGCAGTATTATATGCATTGATGTAGCTTACTTATCTACTTGGCAAATAAAACCCAAAAGCATAAAACCTAATACCCTCAGTAATTATGCTTTTCTGTCAATTTAATAAAGAAATGCTAAACTAAAATAGGAAAGCTATAGTTTATCATGGTACACTGTTCAAGTTGTGGTTTTACGTGAACTATTTTTATTTACAATCTGATAGTCCTGATTCTTAGGACTACTTTTTCTGAAAATGTGAATGCTTTAATTAATTTCAGTGTATAAGCAATTACTTCTCCCAGACATAAATAGGCTTTCAAATTCTATGTTTTGGTACACTAGAATTGAAATAGCTAAACAGATTTTGCTCAAACCTAAATGTGAGTGGAAGCATAATTTCCTTTATAAGTAGAAGTACAATTTTCTGTGAATCATAGCAAAGGATGTGATGCTGTGGCTGTTACTGACATCCAGTTGAGAGTAGTCTTGCTGAACTACAGCTTGAAGCAACAAAGTATATTAAGTCAAAGGTCAGAAAACAAAGGAAAAGGGATTTAATGATATACTTGAAGCAATTTGCAGCACGGGGATTTTTGTTTGCTTGGATTTTTTTACATGTGAGAAATCGATGTAATTATGCTGTATTTTAATGACAGTTTCTTAATAACAAATAAAGTGTCTGTTTTCCTATCAAATAAATATTTAGTGCTCATGGAAAGAACTAGGTATGGTGCTGGATGTGTGAGCACGACTATGTCTAAATATGTAGTAAAATACAATGTTACCGGTGGGGAGTGTTTGTTAGGTTCCTGCCCCAAAATGTTTTAAGCAATGGACTGACAGGTTTCTTTTTTATATGAGTAACAAAACCCCTCAACCTATATTGTTGAATAGAAAAGGCCAGCTATTGGGTCATGCAGCAGTGAACCATGTGAACTGTCGATATAACACACGTCCCTATTTCCTTCCCTCAAAATTCAGTTCAGGTAGAACTTCTACTGCTGAGTAGGCTGAAGCAGACAGGTCCAATGACAGGACTGTAGAGCCCTCACTTCACTTATTCATGAGAAACTGCTTCATCTTCGTTACAATCTAAATTGGTAGATTTCTTTCTTGTTATTACTCACTAGACAAAAATAGGAACTATGTTCCTTTCAAAAACCAAGTAGAGTTAGTAGGCTAAACACTACGAGAGGAAAACCGGAGTTCAAGGTGAAAATTAAGATAAATACCATGGTACGTATGGGTACTATGACTTAAATACATTGCCACTGAATTGATCAGCAATCAGTTTAGAACATCAATACACCTGTGCATGTACTTTCTTCCTTTTGCCTTTGTTAAACTGAGTACATGATGTTATGGAAATCAAACTAATACATTGGTACCTAATTATGATATCTGTGTTCTTTTTAAACTTCAGTGGGATTTTTATTGTGGATTTTATGGTGGATAAAACCCGGTTAAGTCAACAGTCATTAGTTGTCCCTACACTTAGGGGAAGACACAGTGATACCTGAAGATCAGGCTTAAGAACGTTAACACAGGCTGCACCGGTGACATAAGGTATGATTAAAGCCTAATCAAATCAGTTCCTATGTGACAGTCCAGTCTGCTCCCATGTTGCCAGATACACTCAGATATACCACAGACTTGCATCAACAGTATGGATAAATGTGCAGGGCAAAATACCAGCTGTACAGAGTGGGTGTGTACATATACATATATATACACCTATATTTGTGTGTATATATACTTACTTTTACGTCTATTAAGTCGAGTTATTTATGTGACCTTTGTTGCTCTAGTATGTGAGCATTTCATAATACTTTTCTAAGTTAGGAAAATCCTGTTGCCTTTTCTTAATTGATACATGAGACACTAGCACAGAATCAACTTGCCCATGGTAATGCAGGGAGTTTTTGGTAGAACAAAGTAGAAAGAGGCCACAGAGTGGAACAAGAGGATGGAGACTCTCTCTTCACAAGGTGCCACATGAACAAGACAAGGGGCAATAGGTACAAGTTGTACCAGGAGAGAGGTTTTGCCTCTGTATAACAAAAATTTTTTACAGTGAGAACAATCATTCACTGGAACAACCTCCCCCGGAACGTGGCAGAGTCCCCATCACTGGAGGTTTTTAGGATGCAGTTGGACAGGATGCTTGATCATATAGTCTCAGCTCCCTGTCCCATGAAAAATTGGACCAGATGTTCTTTCAAGATTCCCTCTGACCTGGACTGTTCTATGAGTCCATGATGAATGTTTAATTTTAGTTGCAAACTAGTGCTCCATCTATTGGATTGACCTTCCTGTCTGCATAGATAAGCAACTCCAGACACCCTTTATAGCATGAAACAAACAAAATAAATGAAAAAACCCTCCAGCCTTATTCATATTTCCAAATGTAGACTATTCTTTTCAGCTTTTGCTGTCGCAGTTTGGTGGGACTCTCCAAACGAAAAAATAGTATACCATCAGCTTTTCCTTTCTGATTCCCTATCAACTGATCTAACAGTGGCATTGCAGATGTTACATTAAGAACTAAAATCTATTGATCACTTATGTTGATTGTATTTTTTATAAAATACTTTTAACATATTGTCATCATAAGAAAGCCAGCTTTGTTATTGTATCAACAATTTAGCATTGATGGGGAAGGGAGTGAAAGCTGCTTCTCCTGTTTGTTTGCCTCTATTTGTTCATTTAAAAAAAAGATCTATATGTGCTTTTCTTCTCATAAACATGTGTCCTTGGTAGTTTCTGTGAAGCTTTTGAATCATTGAAATAGCTTGGTTTTGAGTGCGTAGGGTTTTTGTTTGGGGTGGTTTGTTGCTTGGGGTGTTTCGTTCTTTTTGTAAGCAGTGCTTTCTTCTGGGGTGGGAGACTAAAATGATTGTATCAGTTCAGAAGGAAGTGTTTACTTCATGTAGCTCAGCATTATTTCATTTCTTATCCTTTTAGTAGGAAACAAAGCATGATGTAGTTAACCAAGTGGTTTAACGTCTTTCATTCTTTAAGTGGCATCAAGTTGCCAGTGCCTGAATAGTCATTGGTGTGGCTTGATAGTAAGAGCCTTTTTTGTCCTATCGTACTCGTAATGTGTTTCTGTATAAATCAAACCTTATATATGATTCAAATTTATATGATCATAATTAATGCAGAAAAAATAAACTGGAATAGTTTGGGTTTCAGCCTTTTTCTGAAAATGTTCCAGTACAGAAATGAGAGTCCTTCCAGTCCTTTCACCATAATTTGCTTTTTTAGAAAAAATAAAACAATCTATAACTCTGTATAACTTACATGTGTTTTTTGGGTTTGTTTGGTTTTTTATATGAAAAAGCAATCCATATCTCAGCCTCATCAAGCTTATATTGCAGCTCAGAACTTTAACTACAATTCTAGATTGTTTTGTCAACAGATCACATCTGAGGTTGTAGTTCAGAAGCATTGAAATGACAGCTTTGGCAACAGTAAGTTCTTTCCACAGTGCCCTGCCTTGCAGTTATGCTGACACAGCAGATTTTTAGGGTGTACTATGGAACACATCACTGAACTGATCACTTTTAACCTGGATCAGTCCCATGATCAGATTTACAGCTCAGCCTCATAATCAGTTGTAGCAGTACAGTTGAGGACAATGTATGATAAGGAAGAAAAAGCAGAGATGAAAGGGAGAGAATGTCTTAAGCCAGCATTGCCCCCAAATAATGATAAGTAATGATAAATACTGTCACCAAGAGACTACTGCTATACAAAGAGCCTGTTGGACAGAGGCAGCTTGATGGTTGCTAAGACAGGGCTCTGTATCATAGGTTGCTTCCTTGCACCAGGTATATGATGAAGGAAAAGGAGACCTGCACGTTGGCTCAGAAAAGGAATTGTGAATTAAACAGGAAGGTACTGTTTGAAGCTACTCCTGAATGTAACACTCCTCATACCGAACATCAAAGGTGGTGTGCCATCTCTGACATTGTCCCAGTGAAATTACTGAGCAGCTGCTACCCTGTTTAGCAGTCGCAGTGTAACTTTTCAAAGCCAGAGAGCTGCTTGTGAGGAAGCCTGCCATAGCTCAGCTCAGCAGAGGCTAACGTGTTTCTGGGTCAGTCTCCTGGAAGCTAGAGCAGCTTCCCTGAGCATGAAACTTTTCTAACTTTGCACTTTGTCCTAGCAGCTAAATCTGACATGCTTGCAGCACACTGTTGCAGCCTGTCCTGCTCAGAGACTTCTGTTGATAGATACAGCTGATTATTGGATTCTAGATGAAGCTGATCCACAGGCTAAGGAACTTTTGGAAGCTCAACCTGTATGCTATTTAGCAAGGCCATATACTCAAAGATACTACTAAAAACTTCATTTCCCAGCACCAGTGTAGTACTGCAACCTGTTATATGACTTGACATCAATTAAAAGTGTCTTAATGACTGGAAGGCTTTTTCTTGAGAGTACTCAAATATTCTTGTAATCATCACGGCCTAAGTGGAACTGCTCTGTGCTGTACTGTCTAGGGACTTACATAGGTTGTGGATAATCAGTGGAACTAGAAACAAATTCTAAAATGTACTTGCAGATTACAATCTTAAAAATGCCTGAAAGCATTTTTTTAAATGAAATTTGAGGTTATTTTAATTGAAAGAATATTTAAAATCTAATTTACTGTTCATTTACTTGCTGCATTGCATTTAACTTTTAGGGAAAAACCATATCACTTAACTCCATTACCCTTTATAGTCTGCTATACTTTTGGTCGTTCTGTCTGAGTCAGTGGTTGGGCAGTATATACAGAAAGAAAATGTTAACATGCCAAGGTAATGGTTTAAGAGGTGTCTGTATTATTGTATGCTTTTAATATTTTTAGCTTAAAACTAAGTTATGAATTTAGTTCAGTAGTTTGCTACAGATTCCTAGGTGGCCTTGACCAGTCATCTCACTTGATAGTATCTCACTTGATACTTTAGTGAAACCCACTTCTGAACAAAGTTGTTCTGGGGATACATACATTAAAGGTAATGAGATGTCACAATATTGTGATAGTGAAAGCTGTATAAATATCCAGAAAATAGAAATGCATTTGAATTTTGAGGATTTTTTTTTAATTTATTTTAATGCAGTTTTCTAAATTAGTGTTTGAGTTTTCATGGCTTGTACTGTGTATCATTTGAGAATTTTTTAATTAATGTTATCTGGTACCACTGATGGTAACACTGAAAAGGGGAAGTGGAAAGGAAATAGTGGGCTAAGTGTTCTTCACAATACAAAAAATAATTATAGCATATATTGACCTGCTCTTTTTTTTTTTTTTTTTTTCCCCGGCACAAATAATTACTATTTTTTTTAAACCTGGCTAATTGAGATTACAAGTTTTATTTCTTTTTTTCTGCAGTCCTGAGGTGAACTGCCACAGGAGATGAGCCCTCTTTTTAAAATTTGAGTGGGAGGATAGAAGGGGAGAGGGGAGTTGGGAACTATTCAAATCTCATCAGCCATATAATTTGATAGCTTTGTAAATAGAGCACTAAGAAAACTGGTGCACATCAGTTTTGCACATGTACTGATAGAAAATGAACGGTCGATTGTTTGTATCTTTGCTGGACTGCTAAAGTCCAAGATTTCAAAGGGTTTGAATCCATCATCTAAATCATATCATTCAGTTTTGGAAATGTGGTTAATTATGAGTACAAATCTGTTTGAAGTTCTGCCTGGTTTACAAGCTTAAATATTTATTTGCACCTGCCAGGCAGTTACCTACCTCAAATATTATGTGAACATAAAAAGCACATACATAAAGTTGTAGTTGTTATGGATTATATCTGCAGAATTCCTGGCAAGGACTTATAAGCCATCTTTGAAAAGACTGGAGACTGTAAATTCCTTGGGCAGAAGATTTCTTTATATTGCATCCACCATTTTTACAGCTTTAAAGTAAAACGTTTCATGGTACAAAGGACCACTAAGATGTGTCCATACGTCCAGCTATAGCAAAGCAGATCCGATAGAGCTAGAAACAATCTACTCAGGCTTTGGTAGTTTGGGCCAGTGAATTGAAAGCATTTAGTTCTAACTTTATTTCCTAGTGTTTGCTTGTTTTTAATCAGAAACATCAAAGGTAGTCTGAAAAGGAAAACTTATAATCAAGTTAATTTAAGCCTTATATTTGAAAGTTTACTAGGACTTGGGAGGGACTGATGCCAAGCGATTTATCAAAAGATAAAAATATACATGGTTTGAGTGAAAATACATAATATACCCTATAACACTACTATTTGGATGATCTAAACAGAAAGAGTAAAGAGTAGGTATTTAGAGACAATATGTTAAGGAATAATGAGATTCAATTAAAGAGTTTATTCACACGTAGGAAGAGCAAAATCTCCTACCAGAAGTTAGTCTGGTTCCAGTCCCTGATGGTAATCATGTAGCTTTGTATACAGTTTTACAATTGCATAAATGAAATTGAGTGTAAAACTGAACACAGTAAGATATTTTTAGGTGACATAAAATATAAGTGCTGGAACCTCCGTTATTTTGGCATTGATTCCTAGCAGAAAGTGATAGGTTTGAAATAAAATGGTAGCAAACACTCTGTGTCTGAAGTTTAAAAAAAAAAAAAAAATTGAAATATTTTCATCCCCTTTTGCCTACCAGCTTTATTAGGGTTGATATCTTGCAGGAGGAGCATGCTGTACAGTGTATGAAACTGTAGTATGCTTTTGTTGTTGTTGTTACTAACAGCAATGATTTGTCTGCCTGCTCATTAATCTGCATAATACTCAATAGTAAGAAACTACATTTCAGCTAAAAAAAACCCAAAAAATTAAAACTTATTTTTGCATACTTGAGTCTAGAGACAGAGGAAAACAACTATTTTTAGCGTCCATTTTTAGTTGCTTTCTTAGAATTGTTGATTTTCTGCGTACTTGAGTGCTTGTTCTTTTCCAGAGGACAATAGAGATATTCTTAACATAAAGCAAAATTGAAAATTCTTAAAATGTCCAGTACAATGCATCTGAAGTTGTTTATTGTTACTTTATCATTGCAAATTAGAGGCACTATAAATACATATTGGCCAACTCCATCACAGAGCTTGTTCCAGAGATGCTTTCCCAATGCAAACCTTGAAGAAACCTGAATGCTTTTCTAAAGTTCAAAGCTTTTTTACTGCAGCAGATTTGCTTAGGTGGGTGACTTTGGAAAAAGTTATTTATATGCATCTAACATGCATGTGTTATGAAGAAAACTGGTGGAAACCTTCTCTTAAGTTGCCCCAGTTGAAGATTTCCTGCAGGTTTCCCACTGGGAAGATGTCCTATTCTTGCACTGAGACCACATGCCAGAGAAGGAGGTCCCCACACTGTGCCTTTCCTACCTACCCCCTTCCCAATAAGTCCTTTCTAGCAATTTGTTGTATTCCTCTTGGTGTTTTGTGGTGTGTCACTAATGCATCAGATCTAACTCCAAAGTACTGCAAAAAAAGTAATAAGATACGCAGATGAGAAAAGGGAATAGCAATTCTTAGTAACTTGATAACCCTAAGTAATAGGGACATTAAAATCAAACAGATGGATAGTTCTCGATAATTAGTTCATAGAATTCCATCCCCAAACTATTACATATTGTTGGGTGAAGTGTTTCTCTCTGCAGCCTGTCAGTTGTATTAGGTGTCTTTTTGCAAATTAATGGAAATAATTTCTTTTACATAACCAACCATAATGATATTCCTCATATAGTAAAATACCATGCCTCCCTGTGATCCACAGATCTATTAAACTCTTCCAACAGTTTAAGAACTGTTAGAACTGGAGTGGATTGAGTTTCTGAAATTTTTAGTGGCTAAGCAACGTTTCATGCCTAGCTGATGGTCATTAACCAGCTCTGTTTTATTTGGTAACAGAAATTCTAAGCCTTTGAAGATCAGTGCACTCTCTCTGGCAATTAACTTTGTTCACCTTAGCTATGAACCTTAATATCAAAGTGTTTCTTTGCTGGTTTTGTAACTGAGTAAGTGCCTTTATACTTCACTTGTCCCAGTTTCTGCACTTTCACATGACTGACCTAATTAAAAAACAGACAGCTCAATAATTCTACCATAAGCTAGTAATAATGAAACTGTGGGAGTCCTTGAAGCCCTTTATCATTCAAATACCCAGTGGTTTCATGAATAAAGTGGATGACTAAGTATAAGCTAGTAATAATGAAGCTGTGGGAGTCCTTGAAGCCCTTTATCATTCAAATACCCAGTGGTTTCATGAATAAAGTAGATGACTAAGTATTACTTATAGAAGTAAGGGAGATTATTAGCAGTGGAAGACACATTTGAACTTGCTGAAAGGATGGCTTTTGTCTCTAGAAAGACCTACTCTCAGTAATAATTACACTAGGTCTTCATTTTATCCCAGCGTTCTCTTCTTGTTCACACTTTCAGTGACTGAATAGCTTGCTATTGCTTGTTAATCCCTGCAGGAATGCGGCTTTGGATATGGGGAGGATGCACAGTGCATGACATGCAGGCCAAATAGATTCAAGGAAGACTGGGGCTTTCAGAAGTGCAAGCCTTGTCTGGATTGTGCATTAGTTAACCGGTTTCAGAAGGCCAACTGTTCTGCCACCAGCAATGCACTATGTGGAGACTGTTTACCAGGGTAAGTCCATTTCTGAAGATGAGACTTGAACAAAATCAAAACTAATTTGCATTAACATTTGCTTGTTCATTTTTTACCAGATAAATGTTTGTGTCCTTTATGTATGTATGAAGATCCTAGGTTCTAATCCTGGCCTTGCCAACAATTTGCTGTGTGATTTAAGCACATAATTTCAGAATTGCAGTCTTAATTATCTCATGTATAAAAATGATTTGATAATTACCTACCTGATCTATGAGAGTATTGCCTATACAGCGTCTGAGCAAAATACTTCAAAATATTGTTACTGTGACTGACTTCATTGTTATAAAGAATTAAACATTTGGAAACATACAGAGTTACCTTCCTGAAGACTGATCACATTATTTACCTGCTTTTTCTCCCCTTCCTTAGGTCAAATATGTAATAATTTTCATGCACATGTAATTTTAGGTCAAAAGCAGTGGCTGTGGTTTATGCTCCTGAATTTCCTTCACCATGTTGGTAAATTCACAGAACATGATCCTGGCTGAGAGTCATAAATGGATCTGAAAGAATTGTTTTGGAAGAAATTGTAACAGTGTGGAGACTCACTGAAACTGCTGTTGTAAATCAAGACCTGTGCTTAGTTTCTTGTCCGGTCACCCCAGGTCTCTGTTGCTAATCTTCTGTGTTTGTAGTATTAAATGTTAAGATCTCTAAAAGACTATTCTTTACATTGCCACCTTCCACTATTACAAATACCTGCCATGAATTTTTTAAAAGACGTTTCTGGTGCTTTTTTGAACTGTGGATTGGTAGTTTAATTGATAGTACTAGTTTATGAGAACTGATTTGCAATTTTATCAGCCTTTGTATTTTCAGGGCATGTATTTCAGAGATGCCTAAAAGTTTATACATTTGTTATTTTTATATATCTCAGCCTTTTTATTTTAGTTTTATGTACCTTTTTGGGCGTTTGTTTTGGTTTGTTTTTTTTTTTTTTCTTGTAAACCAGCTATCAAATACCTGAAGACTGTTTAAGCTCCTACAGTTGTTCCTCTCAAGCCAGAAGTGAAGTCTTTTAATTTTAAAAAAACTTAGTAAATCTTTGGTAACTAATGTTAGTTTAAGTCACAGTTATAAGAAGGTGCAGCCCCAGGTGTTGGATGTTACTCACAACCACTTTTGATACTACCTGCAGCCATGTAGTGGATTGATTTATGCTGTTATTGTATATTAATATATATGTATGGTAGGGGTTATTTGGCTGTCAGCAGGGAGAAAATTTTCTTCTTGTGGTGTAAACAATATAAGCTAGATTTTGGAAGATGAAAGGGACAAAAAAGAAGCCAGAATAAAACATGAATTAAGGGTAAATCTAAACTGGGGGACCTAGGAAAGCTTCTTGGTATTCTGGTCTAGAATGCATTCTAGATACGTATGTTGAGTACATGTTAGAATAAGAGCTGTTTCCACAATCTGTTTTACTGGCAGCAAAGCTGGAAACATGAGGAGAGAGGGAGTCATGGGTAGAGGAGTCACAGGTCATCTTGTCTGGACGTTTTGGGGAACAGAACTGTACAACATGCCACCCACTCATACCTCTACATCAGTTTAGATGCTGCCTAAGCAAATGGAGGATATCAGAGCTACAAAGATGAGGGGATTGGAGCATCTCTCTTATGAGGAAGGGCTGGGAGAGCTGGGTCTGTTTAGTCTGGAGGAGAGAAGACTGAGAGGGGATCTCATCAACGCTTATAAATATCTAAATGGTGGATGTCTAGAGGAATAGGCTAGACTCTTCTCAAAGGTGCCCACTTGACAGGACAAGTGGCAATGGGCACAAACTGGAACACAGGAAGTTTTTTCTCATCTGAACATGAGAAAAAAGTTCTTTACTCTGAGAGTGGCAGAGCACTGGGACAGGCTGCCCAGAGAGGTTGTGGAGTCTCCTTTGGAGATAGTCAAAACCTACCTGGACGCGATCCTGTGCAACCTGCTTTAGGTGACCCTGCTTTAGCAGGGGGGTTGGACTAGGTGATCTCCAGAGGTCCCCTCCAACCCTTACCACTTCGTGAATCTGTGAATATAACTAGCCAAACCAATTGGTTTAGCTAATGTTTTACCTCTCAGCAATCATATTTATTTCTGTTTTGCATGGATTTCCAATGTGCCATTCCCTATTGTTCAGCTTCAAAACACTACAGTAAGCATGTCAGCTAAAAACAAATATTAACACATTTCAGTTAGAGTAAATGATCACAGTGGCCCCTTCAGTCTTACAGCCTATGAATCTGTTTCTGTGCACATTGTTAAAGCATGAGTTTCTTGAGCAGTTGGAAAGCTGTTTGCTTTAGCTGATACAGTCTTCATACTTTAATGGCATTTGCAGTGTTAGCAATTTAACATCAGTAGAGTACCTTTTCTTTAATGTGCCACTATTACTGCAGAAAACACTGAATTCACATAACTCATCTTCAACAGACCACAAGTGTTGATTCTAGCGTAGTACTAATGACTGGTTGTGAGACAGACAGACTGACCTACTTGATTAGGGGGCTGTTATAGAGAAGTTCTTTAGAGGATGCCATACTCTCATACAAATTTGAAATATAACACTCTAAAATTCTGTTTTTCCATTTGGTGCTACTCTTGTTCCTTGGTTTAGGAATATAGGCTTCTGCCTGTCACTGTAGTCAGTCAGCATTTCAAACATAAACTCAATAGTAAAGTTCTTGAAATGTTGTTAGAATAAAATGTCTCTTTGGGTACAGCAGCCTGCTTTTTTTTTTTTTTTTAAGTTTTTGCATTAATTTCTTTAGGAATGAGTAGCTAGCTGTTTAGTTTGCTTTAGAGTTTTGTTTTATTGTTCACCTGTTACTGCTTGTGCGGCCTTATTGCCATTACTTACCTAAGCCATCTGACTGATACTTCTGTTTGCAATATCCATTTTTTCATACCTTGGAATGCTTGCTATCTAGAGTTTTTAAAGTATACATTTAAGTGTGAATATGAAAACAAAGTAGACAATTGGATATTGTACACTGGGACTCATGTAGTCACTCCATTAATCTGCATTCACAGTCCATGCACATTGTGATTTTGGTTGGAGGTGAAGATCTTCCTGGAGGAGAAGGAAAAGTCTGAGAGGGATTGTTGGTTTGTTAAAATACAGTTTTGAAAAGCCATTTTTACTCTTTTGCTGTTCTATGAAACAATCAGAATAATCTTGTTTCCTGAAGATTTTGTCACACACTATGTTAAAAAAATTTTTTGGGGGTGCGGATGCCATTCTGTACAAGTACTTAAATGAACCAATTTATGAGTGATTTTTCCTTCTCTGAGCTAGAGGATATCTTAGGGATTTTAACCAGAAAATATTGACGTCTGGTCCATTATATACTGTTAGTGGTGATAATTACCTTGTAATATCTTATTTCTTTTAAGAGAGTTATGTGGTTTAATCAGTTCCCTTTTATTTTTTAAATGTGTAAATAAGCTTGCATAGTGTAAGTTCATCATACTTGCCTTGTATGTCATGATCTATGTGGAAAATGGGTTATTAATTTCTGAAATCTCCAGAATTATTTATTTCTTATGTGAATATATAATTATAGTGACTATGCATTTGGACTAACAGATTTAGAATTTTTCCTCAATTTACTTTAGATCGACTGCTGTACTATTAATTAATATCTATTGTACTTTTGTTTACTTTTATTTTCTTCTATTTTCTGATAGTTTGCATTGGGACATAGACTGACAAAAGCTTGTAGTTCGATGATTTTGTTAAAACACCTGATTAATTTTGTGAGGGAGAAATAACTAATTCTGACTGTTTTTTTCATTCCTTTATCTCGTAGATTTTATAGGAAGACTAAGCTTGGAGGCTTTCAAGACATGGAGTGCGTTCCTTGTGGTGATCCTCCTCCTCCCTATGAACCTCACTGTAAGTGGTCTTTTCCTCCTACTGGACAGGGATTAACTTTTTTGCTTTAGAATGTTTTCTGTTTTAACTTGAAAGCTTGGCAAAAAATGACAGTCATAGGTATGAAGAATTCTTCTAAAGGCTTGTTTTCTTGTTACTAAGTGATTCTGTTAGTACATTTCAGCAGGTCCAGCACCATCATCGTAAAGTTCCCTCATATGACCAGTCACTTGAGGATAAACATTCCTGTCATACCACATGATTAGGGAGACTTAAGGCTACTTCTGATGTTGTCATATTAATTTTAATTCCTGGTTTGTGTTAATGGCAAAAGAAAGACAGTCTTCCTAGACCCTCTGCCTACTGTCAGGTAGGCCTCAGTGAGTATGAATTCTTTCCCGACACCCAAAACGGGTAATTTGTTGATACCTTTAAAAGTAACTATTGTACTAAGGTTACAGTGAGACAGAACAGTATAAATATCTTTATAGTACTTTATACCTTAAGAAGAATATTAGTAGTCAGTTTGTCTTTGGCCAATGCAAGGCTTAGCATCTCTCTAAAAGCAGACAACCTTTTTATTCTGCAACAGAAGCCTTTGTACTACTTCTTCCAAGACTACTGGTGGTCTACATCCCATCAAGTTTTTAATTCAATAAAAGGAGTTAATTATTCTTCCTATGTTTATTCATGTCAACTTTATGATATGAAAATGGAGAAGCGTTAACAATTGCTTATTTTTCATATTTTTGGTGGCAAGTTGTGATAATTGGCAATTATTTCCAGCTTTTGCAGAAGCAATAATAAAAACTTTTAAATCATTAAAATGTTCTTTATTTACATTCTGACCAGCTATTGAAATCTTAAATAACAGAAATCCTACCATGAAGTACGATTACCATATGTTGCTGGTTTTCAGAAGGCTTTTGTTCGAATTTGTATATTGCTTCTGCAGGTCTCTAACATAAGCTGTCTCAGTTTAGGAGAGCGTACACGCCTTCCTCAGAACAGCCTGGGAAGTTATTCCTACAATAGCAGGCGAATTGAAATCTGTTCGAGTTTTACTTAACATCAAATAGGTGAAAATTTCTCAGTTTTAAGACTAAGTCAAAACGTGATGCTACAAGGAAGTGTAAGTGCTGTGTGAAAGCAAGCTTTTTCTACCTAATGCTGAAAATGTTTGCTGTTTATTTCAGTAATGAATATATTTTGATAGTTAAGATGGTTAAGACTGCTTTACTTGAAGTTAAATGGAGACAGACCATTAGGTGTATGGGGCAAGTTCTCAAAGATCAGAGGACTAAGTTCTAATTCTCTGCCTTTCTTATCCTTTCTTTCCACTGTGAAACAGAAAGTCAAATATTAGTGCAGCTAACTCTTATATTACAGATGAAAAGGAAAAGTTTAAATGTCCTGTTTCAATGAATTAATTGTCCTGTGAGGTGTGTAGCAATCTTTTGTTTGCTTAAGAACATTACCATAAGGGCGCAAAGGCTCACAGCCCCCTACCTGGACTAAAGGCTCGTGCTAAAGTTGAGACATGGATGAAGTTCTTTCAGCACTAGTACCAGTTGATTATTACCCAGTTAGCTATAAATCTAAATACTTGCTTTTATCGTCTTTCTTTCTGTAGACATTTTAAAACAGATCTGGTTTAAATATTTACTCATGAGAAAATGAGTTTGTGAATTGCTAGAGGCAAAGTTGAAAGGATTCTGTAATGAACAAGTAAAGAGAGTATTAGAGGCCGGGAGAATTGCTATCACCTTTGTGTAAACTTTAAAGGGGACATAATGACTTATGTGTGTTTTTAGGATGTCAGAAAATTAAATACACAATGATATAGTTATATTTTAATTTGCTTAGTTCAGGTAAATAAACTGTAAATACCAATCCTATATATAGGGTCGGCATCTAAACATTAAATTAGAAATGAAAACATGTTTTTAAAATTACTATTTATATTCACTGTCTAACCTGAAGACCTTTTTCTCACCCGAAGACATTTTTTTCTCAACTGAATGATAGAAAAGGAGTCCTTTGAACTGGGAACTAGAGTGAAAACCAAATTAATCAAAGATGTAATTTCTGAAATGGAAGGTAGCATGGACTATCCCAAACTGGTATGAGTTCAGCGGAGAAAGACTGACACAAATATAGTTCAATGATTCTTTTTTCTCAGCGCCAGTTTAGGCTTGCTGATTTCACTCTTCTGTCTGCTCAGACCAGTGTGGTGCTGCCCCAATGGTTGTGCTAAAACTGTTAATAAAACTCTTCAGTAAGCAAGATTGTGAATCTATCCATGATATAAAATAAATTACAATAACTCCCTTCTTAAGGTTATTTTTAATCTAATGAGTTTGTTAACCCCAAAATGCTCATGGTGGCACAAGTGAAGGAGAGATGTGGGAAAGGCTGGGGTAAGGAGCAGAAGATTTTCCAAAGATGATACTGCTTTCTTTGAGCAAGCATTATGTTTTCAGCTAGTCTGTCTTAGCAAATAAACAAAAAAACATTAGAAACTATATTCCTTATCTTCTTTTGGTCATAAGAAGATGGCAGATAAAATAATTCTATTGCTTTAATTTTTATCAGCTTGGCTACATCAACTGTTCCTGCAAGTGATTCCTGTTGTATTGTTGTGACCTGTGACATTGAACTTTTTCAAGCTGTGTGAAAAAAATAGTTCCTAGTACTTCCACATTACTGTTCCTTTCTGGACCAATCTGCAGTCAGTGGTGTTTCCCTGTTATGTGCAAATTCAGTCTAGAATTTGGCTGTACAAACAGTTAAATTGGAATTAATTGTGGGAGTCAAGGAAGAGAGGAAATGAACACACAGGCGCCAAGAGCATTTTACAGCCAAACCACCACCAAAGGAACAGCTTTGTCCTTTTTTTTTTTTTTTGTAATTAACTGCACTATTATATTTAAAATCTAATAATAATAGCACAGTATGTCCAGCCAAACTTATATTTCCTTCTCCAGGATTACTTCTGCTTGTCTTCATGACATAAAGCAAGGAGCATTGGAAGCTGGGGGGGAGACAGGACAGGGGCAGGATACCATTCCGTGTGGAGCTTGGGAAACTAGCCTTTACATGTTTCAGGAAATAAATGCATTCCTTGCTTCAATGAAGCAGAAATGTTTTGTTGAATAAGTCACAGCAGTGGAAATATCTACAGTTTGATTGTAACATCATGTGCATTTGAAATAAACCTGCACTTCAGTTTAAAATTGCGACTTTTTTTGTCTTGAGCCATGTTTTGAAAAACTCATTTCAGTGATAGTGGTTTCAAATACAAAGAATATCTTGAATGAGAAAATAAGTAGTTTTTATGAAGATGAAGAATAGAATTAAAGACTATGGCTTGTTGAGACAAAATACATACAGCAAATCATAGTGAAAACATTACATTTTCATGTGAGGCATCCATACCTTATCTGCTTTAATTTTTGTTTCTTAAGGGACTTCTGCAACACTTTGCCTACCTCCACTAAAATTGATCGCAAAGCTCCCTTTACAATTTTCTTCTGTAGATATTTCTTTTTTATTAGTTTGCTTCTGTATATTTACAGAATCATTTTTCTGAGAATTAAATGTGTTCTAAACTGTAGCTGAGTCTCACTCTAAATCTACAAGATACGTTGTTTCACTAATGAAAGGTGCTATTTAAGGGATAAAATCTGGTGGTATTTCCTTCTTCCTGGTGTTAAAAGTAGCTAGGATAGGAAAAGTAAAATATTGTATAAATCTACTTATTTAAATGCACAAGATTAGGATCTGTGATTTTGTAAACTTTCATGTGAGTGTAATGCATCCTTAGAGTATGCAAGAGTTATACTTCAGAACAAAGAAGATAAAAAGCTAGATATTACAGTCTACAAGGGAATATTGTAGGGTGACAAAACGCATAATTAAAAGGGGGCGGAGGCTGGAAGTTTGCTGGCTATGTATATATTCTGTAAGATACTTTCACTAGTGGTAAAAGAGAAAAATTCCCACTGTCTCAGCTTTGCTGGAGTTTTTTTACATTATTTCATTAAACATAAATACAGCATTTTAACTTCAGAGTAATTTTTGGATGACCTTCAATTCCTCTGTTTACATAGTGGAATTTTAATTTATTTGTATCACTTTCTTCATTCCATTTACAGAACTTTGTGATTTGAAAGCTGTCAGACTCCAGATAATGTTTTTCCAGCTATTAAGTTTTTCTGTAATTTTTATTTGGTTGCTTTATACAGTAAAGTTTGTATTACTAAAGCAAAGCAGCCTTTGAAGGTAGGCTGCATATGTGCATATGAGGCAACTGACAGCTGAAAGTACGTAACAAATGAAACCAGTCTTAATTATTTGGTTCTATTCCAACATATATGTCCATCTTGCTTCAGTATTTTTTCTGATTTAGGCTTACCTCACAGCATCTCTCATAATCCTTTTTGACATGTTGGACACTGTGCTAGAAAGCAGCTGCAATACTGTATAAACCTTTCTCAAAAGTCATAAGGAATGACAGCTAATTTAAGTGCAGCTAAATAGCATCACTAGCTTATAAATTTCAGTACTGTTTTATTACAGAGACATTAGCTTTCCATTGTCTCATAACTGAGATGTACACTTTTGTAAAAATGTAATAAGTCAGTCTGATATTTTCCATATGTGACCTGATGGTAGAGTAACTTGTCTTCAGGAAGTCTGAAACAAATTTGACTAGGTGTTTCAGAGACATGAGAATTGCTATTCATGTCTTATAAAGTTTTATTGCTTTCGTTTATTGTAGAGCAAAGAGAGTTAACCTAGAAAACATAAGTGTTTTCAATTCCTTGTCCTTAGTAATTGTGATGCTTCTGACCTGTTGGGGAAAGATTCATGTATGACTTAAGTCAAACAGCTCCTTTTCTTCATGTTCTGAATTCACTTTATATGCTGGGCTCCCCTCCTAAAACAAAAAGTTGCAAACAAAGAGGTGGGAGATTTTTTTCCTTCTTTTAATCACAGAATATACCACTAAGATCAGTTATGATAGTTCTGAAATGTTACTTAATGGAGAGGAAATTTAGATTCATTGCATAGTTTAATCATGTTCCAAAATTTTTCCATGTCTGGATTGGAGAATATTCCTTTTTTTACATACACATTTCCAACTTAGTTTCACTAACTCCTGTTGTCTGTACTTCAGTGTTAGCCTTCTCAGGTTTTTAGAAGTACTTAAGGCTTAAATAGCCCAACAGGTCTAGGATCTTGACTCCAAAATTGCATCACAAACTGTTCTGCTCAACAGCTACCCAACTGTGCAAACACTTAAAAGTTCAAGGGACCTACAACCAGTCATAGACTATGGTCTCCAGCAGTATTTCACTCATTGTGGGTCCAGGTGGCTTGGACACATTGCAGCTTTACATTACCCTCTTAAGATAATGACACTGTTCATAATTCTCCCATTCTGACTGCAACCACAGGTGATGGTTAAAAAATAAATTCCAATTTAATACAGCTTTTCAAAAAGAAGGGAAAAGCATATCTGCTATCTTTGCTGATTGGATATGCTGATGAAAGTATACCAGCAAGACTATTATTTTATTGAATGGAATTTTTTTCAAATAGTTAAGAATTTGAGTTGTATTTTTGAAGTAAAGATTAAGGTATAGATGAGTGAATTTCCATTTAAATGATTATCTGACTAATCAACCAAACTTTTCTCCCTAATTCCTGCTTTATGTATTTGTGTGAAGTACAGGTGACTAGGACAGACTTTCTATTTTGATTATTCTGTTCTTTAATCTTTAACAGGCAGTCCTCTGTTTTGCTTCTTGCTACCTTTGTATTACTAGATGTGGTAAGATTGACCAGCAAATTGTAGAGGAGGTCTGCTGATAACATCCAATGGAAATTCAAGAAGCTGAATCTGGCTCTGCAAAGTTTAGCAAAAATCAATGCATATCAAAAAAAAAAAAAAAAAAAAAAAAAAAAAAAAAAAAAAGGGAAAAGGTTTTAATTTTTTTTTTTTTTTTTTTTTTTCCCTCCCCCAAATAAAAAGTGTGATCAACAGGAAGGGAAGCATGTGATGGTTTTTGAGAAACTGGTTTATGAATAATGGGATGAAGCTTGGTAATTGTAAATTCAAGCATCAAGAATTGTTGTGGTTTAACCCCAGCCAGTAACTAAGCACCATGCAGCCACTTGCTGACCCATACCCCCCTGCTCCTTAAGGGGATGGGGAGGAGAATAGGAAAAAACTCATGGGGTGAGATGAAGACAGTTTAATAGGATAACAAAGGAAGAAAATAATGATTGTAATAACTAATAATAATATTTAAACCAAGTGATGCAAAAATGCAATTGCTCACCACATGTGGAAGGCAAAAAACAAAACCCAGTGCCCAGTCTGTTTCTGAGCAGTGATCCCACCTCCTGGCTAGCTTCCCCAGTTGTATATGGAGCACGATGTTGTATAGTAGGGAATATCCCTTTGGCCAGTCTGAGTCAGCTGTCCAGACTGTGCTCTCCCAGCTCCTTCTGCACCTGGCAGGGTGTGGGAAGCTGCAAAGTCTTTGACTTGATGTTGACACTACAAGTACCTAGCAACAACTAAAACCATCAGTGTGTTATCAATGCTATTCTCATCCTAAATCCAAAGCACAGGACTATACCAGCTACTAGAAGGAGAATTAACTCTATCCCAGATGAAACCAGGACAGGAATACATTCTAAAATATGATTTATTGAACCGAAAAAGTGTAACGCACTACATAATGCACTATAATGAATAATCTTGGACATTAGGGAATGAATCTGCACAAAAGAATCATGCAAAGATGTGTCTGCTATATTAACTGATGTGGGGTTTGTACCTTTTCATTCAGAAAAGTATTGTCTTTCCTTGATTGTATTTGTACTTCTTTAATGAAAATATTTTCTGAGCAGCTTTAAAAACACAAAATATCCCTGACATACAAATAAATATTTCTGTGGCATATGCTAGATCAAGGTATGCTTTACTAACATAAGCTTTGCAGTAGCAGTGCAAAGCCAAACAGAAGTTGGATTTAATGCATACTTCTTGGTAGTATTTCTTGCTGGAGGCTCTATAGAAGGATATGCTTTGACTTTCCCTTTTGTGTCATTTTTCAAGAAAATCGTTAAACCTTTCCTTTTATTATATATGATAATTATAGTATGTGATGTTTCTTTCAGCAAAACGTGGTTTGTTGGATTGATTTTATGCATTAAATTAAGGCTGTATCAGATGAATTGTAAAAGTTTGGGTCAAAATGTAGATAGAAAGCTTCATAGTGAAAAGTTTTATGTATGCAAAATCTGTCTGAGGTGGTACATAATGGCAGAAGGAAGCCCAAACTGATACAGAGACAGTGAAAAACATCTGTCTTTGAGTAAATAATATTGTAACCTCACTCTGTCTTGGCAAAAGTAAAGGCTAGGCTTTTTATGTGGCTCTGAAAATACTTTTTCATTTGATCGGGGGACAGTCATATATCTATACATTTTATGAAAAATACTGTTGATACTAGTAAGTGATAAATAAGGAGGTAGAACATTCATTTTATGTTAACATGCCAATTAAGACATTTGTACTTTTTTAAGATTCACAGTTTACTATCTCAGATGGTAGAGACCCATGGAGATTACTACTTCTATTGCTAGCCGAAAAATGAAGGAATGCTGTAGCTCTTCCAACAGAGCATAAATACCAAACCAAACCAACCCTTTCTAGTTCTTTCCTGCTGTTACTTTGTGCAAGCTTGTGATGTAACACA
This sequence comes from Aramus guarauna, assembly GCA_013400195.1. Taxonomy (NCBI): domain Eukaryota; kingdom Metazoa; phylum Chordata; class Aves; order Gruiformes; family Aramidae; genus Aramus; species Aramus guarauna. The sequence goes on along the minus strand of VXBL01004255.1, from coordinate 861,794 downwards.
GATGGGATGCTGCTATAATGCTTCCTCTTCCAGAATCAGTGTGGTGTGTTCCACCCTTGTGCTGATTGACCCACACAGGCGTGCCTGAGCCTGTCAGGCTCTCAATAGGAAGTGCTTTCTTAGTGACAGGCAAACGTTTCCTGTCATTCTACTTACATATTGTTTAAGTTCTGGATTTATCTGGATTGATCTGAATTGGGCTTGTTGGCTGAACACCCATCAGAGTGTTTGGCGGTTATTGTTGAGCACGTGAATCATTTCTTCAATGCCTACGTCATATTGGTCTCTGCATCTGTGAAAGAATTTTTCTTCTTGGCAGCTTAGCATTCTTTGGGGGGGAAACTCCTTTTTCCTTCCTGGCCACTGAAGGCCAGGTTTCTGAGAACAGAGAATTTGTCTTCAATTGTTTTTAACTATTCCATATTTGAAGCATGCTGAATGTTGCCAGTGGCCAAAGGTGTGACAGTCACGTCTGGCTGCTAAAAATAATTTCAGAATTGTAAATTCAAGTCTTATTGCAAAACTCACAATATTTTAAACATCAAACTTTTTAAGATACATGACAAGATTAGAAGTGCATCTTCTTCAGTTTGGTTTCCTAAGTCAACACAGTGTATACAGTAGTGTTGTCATTTATTATCCTTAAATCCTTTTGACCCTGATGACTAATTTCTATCCATGCTGACAGAGTAACACATACCTCAGACAAGGAATTTTCTGATTCTATGTAAACAAGTGATCTAGTAGTGAACAGGGAGCTACATTAGTGCACTTACTGAGAAGGTTGTAGTGTAAGCTCCTACCATGTTTGTCAACAGCAGAAAATCAACAAAAAAGGAAAATGATGTAAAACAAATGGTAATTTCTAGACCTCTTGAAGGTGCACATTTATTATTATTGGGTGAGGAACAGGAAAATTTGAATACTAGAAGTTTGACATTTAAAAATTCATCTACTCTAATGGAAAATCTAGAAGTTTACTATTAGTAGTAGTCCCTACTTAGGAAGCTGTTGGCGATATAAATATTAAATGATTTTCAGAGCTAGCAGATGTAATGTCAATGGCATCCATCATACAAATAGAAATCATAGAATAAATTAGGAATGGAAGTGTTGTTTTTCAACACTATGTGTTTATAATCTCTGAAAATTTAATACATGAAATACATATGATCATAATCCAGTGAAGTTTTAAGTAGGTGATATGAAGCTGAGGTGATATTTGACAAAGCTGAATTGCACTGAAAGGCATTGGCTTTCTAGTTTCAGCAAGAGAATTGCACTAATTGTGTGTAATCTATCTTTGTCTGCTAAAGCATGTATTAATGTCTTTTGGAGAGAACACAATATTCCAGTGTAAATCTCTTTGAAAATACATTCCTCATTGCTTACTACAATCTGATGAAAAACGTATAGCTGCAAATGAAAATGTCAACTTGTGATATTTTAAAATAAATGGAATCAAATTTCATTTATTTCATGAATTCACATCACAGGCTCATGCAAGTGTTAATAGGAGTTTACACAAATGGTGCCCATCTGGCATTCAGAAGGTTATATCAAATCAGGACATGGTAATGTATAGGGCAGATTTCATATCCTTGTTGTAACTCACAGCTGGCAACCCTATCTGCTAATCCTAGTGAAAGCTTCAGTTTGAAATACAAAACTACTTTTGAACTGCATATCCTTCCCCACAGATGTCTGGAGCCTTGGTGATGTGTTTCTTTTATCGTTCCTTTTAAATCAGGGAATGAATTGTGGCATTAGGAGAAGTTAGGGATTCATTGCCTGACAATGCAATGAATCCTTAAATATCCATTTTAAGAGCATGTTTTATATAAGAAAAGAAGGTTGAGTGACCAAAATACTAGTTTTGCATGGTTTAGTGTAGTAAAAATTCACTGTAGAGACCTCACTTTGTTATTAGCTTAAAAAAATTCCTTAGTGTATACAATGATGAAGTTTGTAATTGCAGTATTCACTTCTAGTTTGTTCATCTAAAATATGAACAAGCAGTTTGCAGGCATATTTAGTTTTGTTTCTTGACACTGTTAAGTACAGTTAGAAAATGAAATTCTCAGCTGCGGAGTATGAGAATTTCAATATGTTTTTTCAAACCAGTTTACCATACTTTTGTTTCTAGTAGTAACTTGTGGTGCAACCTTTCATCTTGTGAGTCAATCCTATAATTAGTATCCTTCTTTGCCAGAGGCATACTGCATGTTTGTTTTAGGTACAGAATGTCTGCAAGAAATTTAACTTAATCATTACTTTTTAATGTAAGAGCTGGTTAGCTCAATTACACTAGATTAAAGTGAACTTGAAATTCCTGAGTTACAGAGAAGGGGCTAATCGTTGACCTATACTGAATAAGAACTATTTCCTATGTTTTTTTTTTTTTCTTATATGTGCTTACTAATGTGGCTAGCCCTTTAGCCCCATCTTGCAACGACCATAAGTAATTATCTGTCCATTGTACGGAGTGGGTTTGCAAAGTCCTTATTTAACTTGGACATTAGGTTGATCAAAATTATTCCAGTATTGCATACATTGCAGCTTTAGCTGCAAAACATTTTTTCAGTTAACTTTTACTTTATTGTGTTTGGGGATAATCTGAAAAAATGAGTAGTAGTTACAGCTTTGCAGTAATTTTTTTATTACTGTTTTTTAGACAGTTTCTAATTACATAAGCATATGACTGTTTTAAATATATGCACTTATTAACATGCTTTTAATTTGTGTTCAGACTGAAAATATTAGTTAAATTTATGTCATTCAATGACCCAGCTAATTCTGGGAATGGTTGCATTAACACCACTTCAACAGCACTGAATTTTGGTGCCTACGGTATAAATACATGCTGACTGCTATGGCTTTTGGGGACAGAGAGTCCAAGTTGTCACAGTGTAAAACACTGCTAAGCAAATGTATAATAGTGTGTTGGGCTTTTTTTATTCTACTTTGTGCTAGTAGATACTATTGGCTATGTTGCTTGGCTACAAAATACTTAGTCTGTGTTTCTGTTAAATGTCTTGTTTAAAAAAAATACAGTAGAAAACAGGGAATCCTAGACTGAAATTTTCCGTGCTGCCAACTCTCTATTAAGAAAATCATTGTCAAGTGAAAGAACACTGAAATATCACTCCAGAGAACTGGAATGTATTCAAAATAGAGTAAGATGCAATAGCCTTAACACAGGAGTTGGCCACTAAGGGTCTTAGCAGTAATGATTCTTTATAAACTAACATCTCATGAGCTGGAAACAACCTAAGAGAAGAAGGACCTAATGTTTCCACTGATTGCTTGTATCCTTCCAGTTGTTGTCCTCTACTTTGCTCACCTTACTTTTTGGGTGGTGGGCCTCACACATTCTCACTGGTTCACTTGTGCTAAAGCAGTGTGCTGCCAACCTCCTGTTTTACAAAGATCATAGAGTGATCTCACATGTTATTTTGGGCAGTGACGTGTGCCTTTGAGGTATAGGCTGTGACCGTTTCTTAAAAAGATTAGCTCTGTTATAGCTTTCTTAAATAAAGGATTGTACCCACCAGTTTTAAAAAAGTTTCATTTAAGTCCAGTGGTATAATTGTACGTGCATACTACTGAATGTAATTTATAGTTACCATATCTGCATGTGGAAATGTAGGCTGGAATTAATGCACCCTAATTTAGGCATGTAGAAGTTAATGCTTAACACTGAAGTTGTCAGCCCAAACTCCTACTGATAATCAGTGGAGAGAATTAGATACCTCAAGAGTTCAGGCAAGCCAGATACGGTAAGCATCAATGACTAACACTAAGCAGTCTTTCAAACCATTTCAGATTAACTACTTCTCTGGAGATTTCTATTTCTGGCTCTGTTTTAGAAAGAGAACCTAAGGTCAGTAGCTCTGACTTTGTCTTTAGACCCTCCGACTTCTGAAGTAAGAGTTTTATCTAGATGCCAATATCAGGTTAGAGGAAAACTGCAAATTGAATATTGAATGAATGTATCTATCTTCCTAAAACCTGATCTTCCTCTTACCTTTTTAATTAATTTTAAGGAAGAAAATTGAGGTTTTAGAGTGTAGATTATTTTTATTTTTTCATTCTTGATAAATAAATAAAAATATAAATTAAAAATTAATAAAAATACTTTTCTTATTCTCTGATGAAATGTTTCTTACAAACTGAAGCCCCCATTCTAAGAAAACTTGCCAAAGTTAGAGTGTGCCAGAATTGAGGCCTGCAACCATAATTAGATTCCTTTGTACATAGTCACTCTGATACAGGTTTTATTTACATTGTTGCATATGTTATTTCCCACTGGGCCTTTGTTTGTTTAAAGCACAGGATAGGCAAAACCTGTAATTTTATGTCTGGCCTTATTTGCTACACACTATTTTATATTCTGTGCAGAATGTGAGTTACTAATTACCACTGGGCTTTTCTGTGGTTCTGCCACTGTAAAGCAGTTGTTACAAATTTTGCAATTGTTACTGACTTTTATCTTTAAAATAGAAGTGATGTAAAATGTGTAATGTCTGTTATACAGTTAATGAACTGAAGCAGAGAACTTAAAGTCAAACTAGTCAAAGGTGTACACAACCCCATGTACTTACTTGACAAACCCAGAGTAGGATGCCTCCTTCTTGACTGTGGATATCTATTTTTAATGGCTACGTCTATAAGCTGGTCACCTTAGGCTCGCTCTATAGTCAGTGGAGCGAAATGATCAAGGGAGTTGTTTAAAACAAATCAGATTAATTGCACCCTAAAAGAGCTCTTCTCCCCACCACCACTGTGTAGAGAAAGTTCAGGTGACTCCTTCAGAAGCAGATACTTGCTTTGGTCAGATAAATCTCACAGTAGAGCTTGACTTTTCAAAGATAACCTTTCAGAGTGTCTTCTGTATTCCATGACTAATTCCTATTGACTTCTGTTGAAGAGGGGAGATGTTATGTTTCAGATTAGGTAGTATAACAAAGGAAGGATCTTGTACGCAGCAGCCTTTTGTTCTGTATGACTTGACTTTATCCCCAAAGCTCTAAGTGGTGAATTAAAAACTCCAAAACTGCTTTTTATAAGCTATGATTATTTCTGACTTCAAAGATACAGCTTTTTCATCTGTAGTATAGTTTTCATGTGCATGCTTACTATTGCACAGTAGGTAACTTTCTTTATAGTAAATCATGACATTTACTTTGATATTTGCAGTATTACAATAAGCTGGTGATAAATGTCCAGCCTCTAAAGGTGTTAAGTCTATATGTTATAAAATTATGAAAATTTATATTTAATCCCATGTATTTCAGATTACTTACCCAAAAAAGTGTTTTTAAAAGATGCTGAGGTTGCAAAGTTGAACATTAAAAGGTTAGAAAATACTTGTAGGGTTGGTTATGCAAGTCTGACTGCCACCTTAATTCAGAATCGTAATTCAGCCCAGTTGTGTGTAAGTATTATGAAACAATCTTAATTACATAAACACACTCTGTGTTTTCCACAGCACAGATATATTTCTGTGACCCCCTCACTCCCCCAATATGTGGAAATGGCTAACAGTTATGTTTAAAAAAAAACAGCCAACCCCCCCACCCCCCAAAGAAAACCCCCAAAACCCAGAACAACAACCCACCACACCCACCCCACATTCAGAAGTATGTGCCTTGCCTGGAGAATTTAACCTATATTATTGATATTTTAACATAATTATAAACAGGAAAAAAGTAAGTGATGGACATGCCTGAGTATTGTTTATTTAATTTTGCTGCATTCTACATTTCACGTGACTGTTGGCTATGGGAAGAGGGATCTTCTGAAGGTTCTGCTGAACCTTTACAACTGGGCACATTCATCTGAAGAGAAGAAATAAGCTTTTACCCAGCTCAGCTTATAGCCTAGTGGCTAAAACAACCTCCATGGAGGTGTCAGAGGCGGCAATTGAACCTCTGTCTCGTGCTTCTTGGCAAAGGGTTCTTAAGCTTTTACAGAAGGCAGATACCCCATTGTTACCTTCTCTTTCAAGAGTTGCATCTGAAAGGTGTTGTAAGCCATGCTCGTGATTTCTCCTCCCTCAATTTAGTTTTAAAATAAGATCATAGGTTTTTGTTGTCAGTAGAGTTTTAAGAGAAGATGGAAGCCCCTCTCTGCCACTCTGAGTAATGTACAGGAAGAACAAAGTTTGGTATCCTTCTCCAGATTTGGACATCTATGTGGTTACTCAGGGTGGCAGATACTTCCTATACAGTGCAAAGAAAAAGTTAAACATAGAATAGAATCTGAAGTGTGTAATCTAATGGAGGCCTCTAGTTTCCCAGATAGAGAACTTGGATTTAAAAATCACATATTTTAGGGTTTAACCTTTACATTCTTAAGACCTGTGCTAAAAGATCAAATCCTGTGTCACTGTTCAAAATGGATACCAAAATAAAGTGTCATCAATTCTATGTGTTCATTGATCTTTAGATTATTGGAAAGTTGTGATTAGATTATTAACTGAAAGTTGTGGGACTCTTGTATTTTATTTCTCTTTTCATTTATGTCTCAATTCAGAAATAACCTTTTTTAAAATTTAATGTAATAAATTCTTCCAGTGTCGAATGCACATGCACACACACACATGTATATCCAGATCTCTTTCAGTACTGATATTTTATTAGTCATATCTTACAAGTAGGCTCTCTCTGTATGGCACTTCTAATAGCTGGAAGAATTTCCTTAGCACTTATGTTTTTTCACATTCAGTAACAAAAAATATTAGATTTTGAAGACAAAAATAACAAAATATAACAAAAAAATAACTGTATTTTTGAGTAACAAAAAATACAGAGATTTTGAAGAGTGGAGATGTATCTCAACATCAGGATTTCATTTTTCTTACTCAGTTATTTTGTATTTTAATTGTAGGCCAGGAAGCAACAAGGGAAGGGTACTAAAATTTTATTGAATTTTTTGTTGCTGCTGGAACATCTAGCTCTCTGGATGCGATAGGTTATTTGGCCAATTCAAAAACTTCCTTTTTAAGCAATTTAAGCAAATGATCCTGCACATAATTTGATATTCAAATATAGTAGGTTTTGTAATGTATCATTCATTTATATAATTTTTTATTTGAATATACAATCCATGTTGTCTATAGCTATAAAACCTTTTTGACAGAGAATTACACCCTGTGATTCTGATGTCAAAAGGGGTATCCAGTCTGCAGACACAAGTGAGGTAGCTGAGTACTGTTACTATCCTTACAAAACATTTTTGAAGCAAGAAAAAAACAGCTCTTGAAAATCTACTGCATAGACTATTAGTGATGTTTATCAAAGTTTGTATTAAGAAATTTAGGATACAGGCTTGCAATCATCATGCAAACTTTTGGTCTGCTCCTGGGTTTTACCATAGCTGAACCAGGACAAAGAGGGAAATAACTAGGATAGACAGTGAAGTGTTAGAAATTACTTCTCATCGAATCAGAGGGAGGCAAAATCTCTTTTATGACTGATTTACAGTTCACTTCTTGCTTTAGTGAGATTTATACAAATATATATATATAGTACGGCATTAATTTCAGTGATTGTGGGTGTACATGACAACAACACTGGGAATACATACAGTGTGCCAGCAGCGTGTAGCTGAAGGAGCATGTATGTTCCTTGCCTGGGTGAGGGCATAAAGTGTCATAGCTACCCCACCAGCCCTCAGTCCTGCCTCTTCTGGTCATGGTTACAGGATGGAGCTTCCACACTGTCTTGTTTCAGTCTATACTGGAAACCAATCCATGCATCAATCTACAGACTTATCACACAACAACTGTGGGATCTTGTTTGAACCTTTTAGAACAGATCCAATATGCATTGGATTCACAGTGTTCAGTTACACTTTTGATTAATGAAGGTGGGTTACTCTCTGTTGGCTAAAGAAACAACCTTCAGACATATTTATTCTTGTATTTAAATACATGCCATTGTTATTTAACTAGGGAATATACAATTAGATTCTGAAGTGTATATGGTCTTCCTCTCCTTTTTTAGAAAACAAGTAATGGCAGCAGTTACCCACCTGAAAATGGTGTGCATTCAGGCAATGCAAACTCTTCTTCTGCTTATGTGGGTAATGCCTTGTGTAAGCATTTTGGAACTGAGAGTAGTAGAGTATGTATACAAGCAATAACTGTCAAAAACTGACTTAATTGACTCAAATACTGCACCAGGTTGTTTTTATTCTATAACTGGTTAGTCCTAAAGATGAAATGGGACTGCACATACAGAATACAAAAGAGATACTTTCTACTTTCATCTTCTGTTGAAAAGACAAAGCAACTTTCATAGCCTGGGTGGGATGGACACATTCTATAGTTGGATTTGAACAGGAGAATATCCTAAAATACTGCGTTCTTGTTCTGAAACATGTCTGGAAAAGAATTTGGTTAAAAGCGCAAGTTAGAAGTGAAGTAGGGAAATAAGTTTTCTACTGTACCTAGCAATGTCTTATGTTCTGACACAAACTTCATGTGCTACTGATTTAGCACATGAAAACACCTGAGAAAGAAATTGCATTTTCTGCAAAATAGATATTAGACACCCTCAACTGTCAGGGGTGCAGAGAGCGAGCTGCTAGAAGCAAAAGTCGGAAAGGTAATTGCTGACAACACCACAGTCATGTTAACAGCAATGTATACTTTGTATCACCAGATCATGCTAAGTATTTCTGATTTATGGAAGAGGAACATACTGTCTTTTCACATTGATAACCAGTTATGTTATGTTGCAGAGGGGAGAATATGTAGTTCAGCAGTAACTCAGGTTTTATCCCACTTCCTTTAATTTTTTGCTTATTCTTAGATTTTTTCCAGTTATTTGAAGATAACAGTGATTTGAGGCTTTATTCTCATGTAATAGTATTTTTAAATGGCTAGACAGTTCTCAAAGGTGAAAGTTTTGTGCCCATGTATCAGTTCAATTTAGATGACCATGGTTGTACCAAGAATTACCAAAAGAAAAACATATTGCAGAGGTTGATTATGCCTTACAGACATTGTGGTGTGTATCCAGTACTGTGGAGTTCATATATATATATATATTAAATTCATATACACAGTGTAATTGTTCTACCATTTTAAACATAAAAGGTTGTCAGCATTTGGAGTTTGTGAAAATATGCAGTGCAAGAGTAATGGTCTTGGAAATGAATAAATCAAATTCCAAAGATTTTAATTTATAAGCACATTTCTCAGGATTTCCAAACAATGGGTAAATACTTGAATAGTCATTTTCTCCCTTAGGGCTTTTGGGTACATTTATTAAAAAAATAACAAAACCAGCAAAATAAACCAAAAAAGTTTTAGGGCACTTGGAAACTAAAGGCTTTAAAGTCAGCACTTGGAGTACATTTGAAAAATGTGGTTTGACGTGATGAACTTTTGGGTGTAGGCCATGCACGCAAATGGATGTCGTTTTACAGATGTTGGGAGACTCTCTCTCCAGTGCTTACCACAGTCTCCAACAGTAATGTTTAATAAAGTTTCTTACCTCCTACTTGAAAGATCAGGGGAAGGGAGGCAATCTGCTGCTTTGTAAAGACTCAGAAATATACTCAGGACAACTTACTTTCCATTGATATTAACAGTCATTAGTATATTTACACATGTACTTTATATATGTATACACATATATAATATACGGACTAGGTAGACCTGCTGCCTTTTTAAATGAACATAAACATCTTCTAATCTTTTTTTCAAAATGAAGTCATTTCAAGATAAGTCACATTGCCTTGCATTTTCCCTAGATGAAGAGCACACATACAGATAGCCATTGCAATTCAGCTGGCAGGCAGTATCTCATTAAATTATTGTAACTTGAGAGTATGTCTGAGCCCTTAATTCTTGTGAAATTAAGGTTGATACCACTGACTTGGGCCAATCAACATAAAGGCAAATGCTTTTTATAATAGGCAAATGCAACTTTCCCTTCTCTTGCCTAGAAATACCCGTATTCCAGGAATTAACAACATTTTAATTTACTCTTGTATCTTATTTTCAATCCTAATTGTAAAAGATGGTACTTGGTCCAATGTTACCATGTTAGCTCTATCTAAGTGGAGTTTTGATTAGCTTTGTTTCATTGAGTAAAGCCTCTTTGGGTTAGTATTGACTTAACATGGTAAGAAAGAAAACCAAACGTAATATTCCACATTTTATCCCCCTCGATTTTGATGATGATGATGATTGTTGTTGTTGTTGCTGCTGTTTTTTATTATTATCATTATTTCCATGGAAGAAATGTAAAATGTTGCACATTCTGTTTTCACATGGTTAATCTACCACAGAAAACTTTTTTTTTAGGCATGCTGATTCCAGTAGTGACTGTAACTAATGATGGTTCTGAAAAAAAAAAAAAAAATCTGAGAAAATAAACATGAAATAAGTGATAAAGGAAGTCTTTTTACATTTTGTCCTGTCTCTGGTTATTTGGTATATTAGGCCGAAAATTCAACTATTCTGTTTATTGGCAGAAGTTACAGTGATACAGCTGGGATTCATATGTTCTGTATTAGCTGAGTTACTGCTATTTGACCAATTTGGATTAACAGCAACTTTACTTGCTTTTAAGAACCACACCTTTGCATATACTGACATTATGATGTACTATTGGTTAATTAAAGGACGAATGTGTATTTAGGCTTACTGCTCAAAATTATGCAGGAGACAACTTGGTATTTTGGGTAATTTTTCATTAGCACTAGCACATTTCCAGAATATGTTGGAACTCAAACTTCGAAAAGGAAATCTATTTCCTAAATAAAATATATTTTTTGTTTTATTTTTGTGATGCATAATACGCACATGCTTTCCAGAATTATAAAACATTATGAACCTCCTCTATCCTTTCTTGATGTATCACGTCCAATTCACAAAGTGTTTATTTAATTACATATTTAAATTTAATAATGTAATCAGTTAATAGATGTAAGTACAAGTTTAAAGTTTAAAAAGCACCTCCTTGCTTTACTGAAATGGGACCATTAAGTCTGTGAGCCTGAAAAGAAAGAGAGAGTTTATGAAAATGCATACATATCTGAGTAACACTGAAAGCAGAGTTCAGCAATGCCCAACGGGCCACTTCTACAATAGCAATCCACTTCTGAAATGTTGGTCTCTGCAGGGAAGATCACTATCATTATAATTAGAGCTACACTACAATGGACTGCTCACACTAGCTATTCCAAAAAGTTCTTTGAAGGTGAAGATGAGTGGTAGGCATTCTCAGTAATAGAAAATTGCTTTCTCAAGTTAAAAAAAAACAAACAACCAAATAAAATAAATCTTAAATAACTAGATGGCTAAAATAAATTTAAAGTCTTGCCATCCCTATTTCAAATAGAATCACTGTATTTCCAGTTTGGATATTGTTGATGGGCACTGAAGAAATATATATTATTTATGATTTCCCAGAATATGTAATACGTAATTATACTTGCAAGTAGATATATTTTGTGAGCAAATGGAGAGAGACAAAAATATAGCACCTCCACCTCCAGTGCTTTTGTTCTGGTTTTGCTTTCAAAATTAACAATTCTTTTTTCTACTAATTATGAAGGCCTAATTTCTAAGAACTGTTTAGTACTTTTAGGTAGGTACATTGATGCAAGTAGGTATATTGATATGAAAAATATCTAAGATGTTCTGATCAGGTTTTTATTGTCTTGTTTTTAAATACTTGTCGAGGCCATCTTTAATCTTCTAAAGACTAGATCAGGCAGTTGACTAAAATTGAAAACCTGATAGCAAAGCACAGTCATTGGTTTTCACACCAAAACCAGCACACACTGCTGTATAGACATTTATTTTTTTATATAGTTTTACTACTTCCTACAAAATTATATCCTGGAACTTTACATACCATGCAGAAATTTCTGCAGTCTGTTAAAACTATAAACTTAAAACTGCAGCTGCAAGAATTCTAGAAACTGAGTGAAAAGTTTTCTCTGTGGAAGATTGCAATGTTGCTGCCAAGAGGATTCAAGTTATGACAAAAAGATTATGACACTGGTTGCTTTTTGTTCTAAATAACAAGATCTGGAAAAGAGGTCATAGAACTTAGATCTGTGAGTTATGGGAATTATAGAACATAAAGAGAAGGACAGGTGATAATTATTTAAGAGGAAAAGTACCTAAGATCCTGAATTGGAGTTTTATTCTGTTATGTGGAACACAAATAATAGATAGACCATCTGTTATGATAATGAAAAGGATAACATTTCGGTACAAGGACAAGAGTTTCAAAATGTGTTTCTAGTTCATGTAGGAGAGAGGCTTCAGCCTCTTTATTGACTTGAGTTTTGAGATCTGCTGTATTTTAATAACTCAGAATCACAGAGTGATTGGGGTAGGAATGGACCTATGGAGATCATCTGGTTCAACCCCGCTGCTCAAGCAGGGTCACCTAGAGGTGGTTACCCAGGACCATGTCCAGATGGCTTCTAAGGATCTCCAAAGAAGGAGGTCAATCTGTGCCAGTGCTCAGTCAACCTCACAGTTAAAAAAGTGTTTCCTGATGTTCAGAGGGAACCTCCATGTTTCAGTTTGTGCCTGTTGCCTCTGGTCCACTGAGAAGAACCTGGGTCTGTCTTCTTTGCATCCTGCCTTCAAGGATTTATACACATTGATGAGATTCCCCTGAGCTGTCTCTTCTCCAGGCCGAGCAGTCCCAGCTCTCTCAGCTTTTCCTCATAGAGAGAGGCTCCAGTTCCTCAATCATTTTTGTGGCCCTTTATTGGACTCTCTCCAGTAGCTCCACTCTGTCCAATTTGGCAAGTTAAAAGGATATAAAAAAGATCTGCTGTAAATTTGCTTTTCACACTTTTGATGTGGCAGTGGAACATAATAGTACAAATCAAAGGTAAGTAGAAATATTTGAGCAGATGTAAATACAGTAACACTTGTTTCCTCTTCACATTGATATCAGGAAATTAAGAACGAAACATTCTATCTTCTGATTAATAGTCGTGGTCTGACCTCCCCACTTTTTTATATTCCCTCATTTACAGCAACTACATGATACTATAATCCACATAAATTGTTTTTATTTAATATATTAGGTGGATTTTTTTTAAAAAATTTTGATTCTTTATGTCCTAAAAGTCAATATTTTCTTAAGTGGTCTGAAGACTCAGAATTGGATGGAATGAAGTTGATTTTCAAAATACCTAGCTTTTTGGCAATCTGGCCATTATAACAAAGCACTATGGTGTTGTAAATGCTCTGGTGCCCACATGTGATGTGTGTAGAGGAAATACCATAATTATTTCAGAAAATTATTCCTGAGTAATACAATCCCATTGATTGCACTAACTAAGCTAGTAAGTTCTCTCCTGCTATTATTATATTGCAGTTAAGATAGCAAACAATTGTATGTATGTACAATTTGATTAGTGATTTTAATACACTCTGGCAGACATTTATCTCCTAATTTAAACTTATGACTACATGGACCATTTCTTAGGAAATTATAGTCTTTAGGTTTTAACCAAAGGTTTTCTGGGGTAAATAGGCACATTTAACTTACTTTTATAAATTAAAAAAATATGGGTTTTGGTTTTTTAAAAATTTGCTGTCAGAGAAGTGATATTTTGTTCCTTTTTCTCATAAAGTATTATTGAATTGATGTGGACTTCAAAGTAGATTTAAATAGATGAGCTATCAAAATTCATAAGTTGTAAAAGAAGAATTTAAATTTAAAAGACCATTTGTAATTTAAAATAGTTTCAATAGTTGTAGTTAAAGTTTTGATACTTTTAAAATCTTTTTCACTTTCCACCTAAAAGTAACAATGTTTGTCGAAGCTAGAAACATTGCTGAAGTCTTTACTGTGGACTTTGTGGATACAAAGTCAATCTGTTGAACTTCTACTAGAGGTATTATCTGTATTTAAAAATTATCACGGAATAAAAAAGTTAGCACAGTTAGCAATGACCATGGTGTCGTCACATAGGCAACCAAGCAAAATGATACGTTTGACAGCATTTGAACTTCTGTGGGTGACTCAGTTCTCAGAAAGTTTCCTTATTAAGGGAAGTTCATGTATTTGTGACTCCCTCTAGCGGATACCTTTCTCAACTATGCACTAGGAAATGTTCTCCATATTAAATCATCTGACATTAAAAATTGAGAGATCTTTGTTTTCATGGTGAAGATCTGATTCCATTCTGATGTATAGTACGGTTTGTGAGCATCTCCACTCATTATCACTCATTTTGCAATACATTTTTTAAAGACTTTTTTCATAATGTCATTGCTGATAATGATATCTCTTTATATGTGCAACTAATGTTTATACATTAGCAGATGGAACATCCTTATTTTTCTGTGCTGCAAACCTCTTCTATTTCCTAGACTTGCATTTACATGACTATATTCCCAAAATGTTTACAGTTTGCCGTAATTATTATTCAATTATATTTCAGGTACCACCAAAGTAAATCTTGTGAAGATCCCTTCAACTGCTTCCAGCCCTCGAGACACTGCTCTAGCAGCTGTTATATGCAGCGCACTTGCGACAGTGCTCTTAGCTCTTCTTATTCTTTGTGTTATCTATTGTAAGAGGCAGTTTATGGAGAAGAAACCAAGCTGTGAGTTTCCAATTATTACCATTTCTTTGTAATATATATATACTGGTATTAGTTTGGCAGATCTCTTTGTAGGTAAATAAATGAAATGTCTACAGCATTCAAGCAAGTTTAGCATTGAGATGAACAAGGTAGCAGAAGCCCAAAACTCCATACAAGTTTGCCAGCTCAGTATGGATGTTCCAGCTTGTACTGAGAAAATGTTGTGCAGATGTCCAGAAATAGTCCAACTGCATTAATTCTGTGCCATGCTCTGTTAGATGCTGCACAGATATATTTGTAGCATTTGGGATCCAAGATGGGACATCATTATAGAGTTGCAATGCCAATGCGGAAATACCAGCTTTGGATGATCTGTGCATCACATGCTATTGTAAAACACAGATTAGCTCATCAAGATAATGAATGTGGCCAGTGTAGATAGATTTGTCATTAACAGTTCTGGTTTTATGGGATTATAAATTAAATGCGTATGTTAAATTAGTAAATTTAAAAAAAAAAACAAAAAAACAAAAAAACAAAAAAAGCCAGCTAATCAATGTAATTCGGTTTGTTTATAATAAACATTTTCTGCCCCTTAATTTAAATTAAAAAAGAGAAAAGTCAAAAGCATTCTTGTTCCCATTTATAATTTAAAAAAACTTTTATTATAATATGTTTATAGCATCTAATGAACCCTGGATATCAAGCAAGAATAATAGCTAGGGAAAATTGATCTTATCATTGCTTACAGCACAAGCAAAAATTAAAAAATTGAGAGAGGCCTTGAAAGAATTTTTCCTAACCTAGAAGATGCTTTACAATGTAAGTTTTGAGAAATTCAGACACGGTGAATTCAAACTTCAGTTAGTGAAGTTTAGTAACTCGTTTGCGTTGGCCTACAATTAGACAGATTAAAGGAAGTCTGCTCTTTAAGATAACATAAACAACATCCCAGTGGCTGAAAGCTGAATGTGGAAAATTTCAGATGGGAATCACTGAGAATCATTAAACACTGAGAAAATGTAACAGTGAATACCATACACTCTCAAATCATCAAAGAGCAGATGTCTTCCTAGAAGAGGCTGTAGTTGAACCAGCTGTCCTAGGGTTTGTTGCAAAATCTGTGGTTTGTGTTATATGAAACCACATGATCATTGTGGATCTTTCAGTTGGAAAATGTATGGAAATACTGTATAGTATGACATCTAAGCATTCTATGAAGAAAGGAGGCTCTGAACAGGAAAAGGGGTATCATTTACTAATATATATTTTTATTCATTTTGTCTAAAGGGTCTCTGAGATCACAAGACATTCACTACAATGGCTCTGAATTGTCATGTTTTGATAGACCACGGCTAAATGAATATGACCACAGAACATGTTGCCAGTGCCAGAGAAGCACGTCACAGACATGTGGTATGTTAGGTCTACTTAAAGCTAACTTCATGGCATGATGAACATTTATCTAACATTTATCAAACACTTGAGTTGTGACATTTAACTTTAACTATAGATCTAACATTGTAAATCTACCCTTTGTCCTAGGCTAATTTTTCAATAAGCAGATAGAATTTTTCAGTAGCTATTTGGTTATGATTTTTTTTCCTGTTTTCATTCCAGTGACCCTTCACTTAAAAAAATAGCCTTTAATGTCTATCTCATTTCTTTCTGATAAAAACACTGTGTCTGGCTTTGAGACTTAAATTAGCATGGAGGATTTACCAGAGAGTATCTAAGAATGTGATATGAATGCTAAAGGACATTAACAACCTGAACAATTCAAATCATTAAGATTTTGTGAAGTCCTTTCAGAACAGATGCATTTATGACATTAACAAATGCATAATTTAACATGAGCACAGGCTTAAACATCATCCAAATACGTTAACTCAGAATGTAGTACTTCCTCTCACACATATCTAATGGAAAAGCAAATTGATTTTAAAAGTAGATACTAATGACTGGCATTTGTATTACTGCTGGAAGAAGGGCTTGACTTTTATAAGTAATTTAATTTTAAAGTAATAAATGAAAGAACCCATTTTCATCGTAGAATGGTTTGGGTTGGGAAGGACCTTAAAGATCATCTAGTTCCAACCCCCCTGCCATGGGCAGGGACACCCTCCACTAGACCAGGTTGCCCAAAGCCCCATCCAACCTGGCCTTGAACACTTCCAGGGAGGGGGCATCCACAGCTTCTCTGGGCAACCTGTTCCAGTGCCTCACCACCCTCATAGTGAAGAATTTCTTCCTAATACCTAATCTAAATCTACCCTCCTTCAATTTGAAGCCATTACCCCTTGTCCTATCACTCCATGCCCTTGTAAACAGTCCCTCTCCAGCTTTCCTGTAGGCCCCTTCAGGTACTGGAAGGGTGCTCTGAGGTCTCTCTGGAGCCTTCTGCAGGCTGAACAACCCCAACTCTCTCAGCCTGTCCTCATAGGAGAGGTGTTCTAGCCCTCTCATTATGTTCGTAGCCCTTCTCTGGACTCACTCCAACAGCTCCATGTCCTTCTTGTACTGGGGCCCCCAGAGCTGGACACAGTACTCCAGGTGGGGTCTCAAGAGTGGAGTAGAGGGGCAGAATCACCTCCCTTGACCTGCTGATCACACTTCTTTTGATGCAGGATACGGCTGGCTTTCTGGGCTGCAAGTGCACATTGCTGGCTCATGTTGAACTTCTCATCCACCAACACCCCCAAGTCCTTCTCCTCGGGGCTGCTCTCAATCCAATTTTTTGCAACAAAAAAATCTCTTAAGTTTATACAGAGCTTTAATACTTTTAACATTATTAAATTAATTTTCATTCCTTAGGACCAGTTCACTTGATTCCATCACTGTGCTGTGAGGAAACCTGTAGCATGGAGCACAGCAGTCACAGTTGTGCTTTCCACTCACAGACTACACTTAATGAAAGGTAACTTAGTTTTATAAATGTTTGTTAAACATTGAATATTTTTTATGCAGTCAAATTTACATTTATACAGATACAACAGCTGTTTGGAGTGGAACGAGGAATTTTGGTGTACTGTATCCTCCCACTTTGTGCAAAAACAGGTTTATCGTGAAAAATCGATTTTAAGTAGTACTTAAATGCTGACTTGATATATCCGTTTCTCTGAAGAAGTGACTTCTCTTACAAGCAGATAGTCTTCCCCTTACTCTATGGTACCTTAGAGGCTTTGGTGACTCCCTCTTCTGCTATGGGTTACCAGATGCTGCATAAATCTGTGAATCTGGGGGGATTAAGGTACAGTGTAGAAGTGTCATGAAGATTTTCTTTTTTTTAGAAACTTAATGACTGTGAGATTTTAAATATCTAGTATTTATGAATTTCTATCAGATTGTAGCCATTATTTTCTCTTGATCAGCTGAATATAAATACAGTAGTAGAGCAGTTATTTATACAGCAGTGCCATGAGCTAAATATATAAAATTTATGGTGTCATTCAGAGTTTCCTGGTTACAGATTTTAACACAGGATGCATTTATTTCTTTTAGCTAGAGTTTTTTTCCATATAAGGTTTAAACTGGTCTCCAGCTGTTTTGTTCTTATGGCCAAATGTAACTAAAAATGTAGAGGCAGCTTCTTCATGTGTATTGTTTATGCAAGGTGACTTAGTGACCCAAGTACAAGAAACAAAATGCCTAAATTTTCTATAACAACTTGTTTAAATACCAGCAAGGTTGAGTCATCCTTTTATACCACCAAGGCTGACAAACTGAGAGTTGTGTACTTTGTGAGGGATCTTTTGGTTAAGGCTTTAAAAATAAATTTCATATCCATGCTGTACAGACATCAAAGATCCCATGGTTTCTTCCAGTAGAAATGGAGTTTGCTCCAATTTCCTTTGCCAAAATAATGTATTTCCTTCAATTGTGGTGCAATGTCCTGACTTTTGGCCTCATCTATAAAAATGCTTTGTGTGTATATCAAAGCTATTAAAGCATCATGTTTTGGAAATGAGTAAAACTACTTAAACTTTTCTATAGGCAACATTAATGTGGGATGAGTTTTGTCACACAAATTATTACTGTATATCAGACTTAATATAGCCTTTACAGTTTTATAAATCTGTAGACAGTTTTTGGAAATAAAACATATTGGTATATCTTTTTGGTTTTGTTAATATTTATTTTGGTATACTGTAGTAAAAAACATTACTGGGCTTTCAACAGAGATAAGCATGTGTAGTGCACTCAGGCATGTCAGTATCATCATGCACATTAAATACACTTGAGAAAGATCCTACTGAGTTTCTACTTCCACTTTCTTCTATTTTCCATAAAAAAAAAATAATGCTTGTGAGAATTAAAAATCCTTGCCCTTCATTAATATTCTGTCCTTTCCACATGAAAGAGAATAGGTGAAAAGCTTTTCTTTTCATGTTATGAAGACTAGACAGAAGAAACTGAAAAATCTAAAGTGAATGCATGTTCAATATGAAATCACACAGATAGAAGGAGTTTCAAGCAGTCTTGTTGTCTATTCCCTTCTCCCAGTCTGAACCACTTTACTTCTTTTACTTCCACTACATATTTGTCTAGCCTGGTTTTGGTGGGGGTTTTTTTGAAAAAACACTAGTGTTGGAGATTCCACGGTCTTCTCAAACATCCTTCTTGCTGCAATTTAAGCTTGTTATATCTTGTCTTAACACAACCGCCCCCCCGCCCCAGTGCATTGAGAACAAATAAATTCCTTCCTTTTTGAAACAGTCTTTGTACGTGAACAGTACGATAGTATTTTTTTATCATATTTCTGTTCTTTAGACTGTAAACAACCCCAACTGTAGTTCATGTTTTCTAAAACCCTGAATTCAGTGTGAAGGGCTCTAGGCATCCTCTTTACCTTTAGTAGTGTTTTCCAGAGCTTGCTTTATTTCCAGGTGAGGAAAAAACTGTATTCCTTTTCAAAAAGAATTTGTACAGGATGCCTCTAGAATATTAACTTAATACAACCCTGGTAAACCTTCTTGAAATACCTATCATTATTATCAACAATAATTACAATACTGGTAATATTTCCTGGAGTGCTTTAGCAACCACGTGTCTTTTATCCTTTTGCAGGGCTTCTGATTCTGTTGGAGATATGATTCCTACCTTCCTGGGTTCTCTTTCACACTCTGCCTGTGGAGACATTTCAGATGCTTGGCCTCTTATGCAAAATTCAGCTTGTTGTGACAGCATTTCTTTCTGTGAATCATATTCAGAACTGGCTAGAGGATCTGCAAAATCCTGCAGTCCTGAGACTGAAAATGCAGCCACTGTTGAGTCGGCTAATAACCAGGATCTAAGTGAAGTACTTATTTCAGCTAAGTCTCTTGATGGAAACATTGCAAAGTCCTTTGAAATCTCCAAACATACAACATCCATAGAAGTTTCATCACTTCAGAACTCAGTGGTTGCTGAAACCCAGCCAAAGACAAAGCGTAATGGAACAGCAAATGACTCTACAGACTGATAAAGAGGTAAAAAATGTAACTACAAAGGAGTAAGAATGAGTACTCACGGCACGTAGAGCTAGATAAAATAGAATGGTAAAAAGTCATAGGGTTATGTTTCTCCACAGGTTACACCTAGCTATTGCTGCAATAAATTCAAACTCTACAAGAGATCCAACAGTTTCACATTTTTAAATCATTGACTGTATTTGAAAGGTGCAATTACTCAAACTGTAATGTTGAGATAATGTGAACTAGAATACAGGGTTAAGTCTGTACACCAGTCAGCTTTTTATCAGATTTTTTTTTCCATTAAATTTCAGGGGGAAGAAAATCAGTTTAATAACCTTATGACCAAACTATTATGTGAGGCTAGTCCTTGTTTATGAGGGAAGAACTGAGGACTTGTCTTTGCTCATTATAAACAGAGCATAAAAGACATGCAAGTGTTCATCAAAAAATTACTTAGAAAGTCTTCTCTGTGAAGTTATTACAGCAGTAGCAGGAACAGAAGAGAGAATCTTAAATGCTTTTTAATGCCATTCATATTCCCATGTCATCAGATGAAACATTCCATAAGTTTGTCCATAGAATATAATTTAATCTATGAAAGCTCAAGTGTTCTAATTCATAGGTCTGTGGTCAAAATAAGAAGAGGTGATAAACAATCATCTCTACTACATAACAATGTAACCATCACAAGAAGTCACTCTGCTACTGCTTCATCATTATATCTTCTTGAATATTAGCTGTGCTCTGTGTTTTTAAAATGGCATTTTCTACTATTGGAGCAACAAGTAGCTCATCTGTGGAAGGATCCCAAAGTGTGGCATATGTATTTTTGGTGTTACTCAAGGATTATGCAGGCTGTGGCTGGAAAGCTGAAATAGTCTCTTGTGTATGTATACAGAGGCAGGAACAGAAGCAGTTGCCACTAGTATTAATAATCCACCAAACATAATTAAGAAAATTATGCTATCTATAATTATGGAAATGTTGGGCCATCTGCAGAAATAAAACTGCCTTCCTTTGATCCTCTTCCATTTGGTTTGCATGCCACTTTCATATTGTTCTCAAATAAGAAGTAGAAAGTAATTAGTATTTAACAAAAAAATATGCATATTCTGAAAACATGTAAGTGCAATAGTTAATTCTTTGTAAATCAAGCCATAATTCTTTAGGTGATATTTTCAAGAGGAGAAAGGGAGGTAAACAGACTGCTAAGTCCAGATTTTTTTGCCATTGACTTTAATGGTACTTGTATATCAACCTGAAAATCTACTGTTGATATTTCACTAGAAATATCAACTTTATCTAGGTCACACAGATTTTTCTCAATATTATTTACATTATATAGGTTTGTCTGGAACACTGGAATACAAATAGTCATTAATGTCTGGCTGTAACTGCCCAGATAGCAATTGGCATAGTTTCATTTTGGTATATGCTAAGTACCATTAGGTGATAGTTGTAATCTTTAGGTATATATGCGAAGGGACAATGACTTGACTATGACTGTAAATCTCGATGCTGCTAGTTCCCAGTTTTTCAACGGTTATCAATGGAACTTGGATGCTGTCTCAAAGTTTTAAGGGAATATATTTCCATATTAACAAGATTTAAAAAAATCAGAAACTCATTTATGGGGGTTTTTGCCCACTAAAATGAGTATCAACTTAAGTGATTCATATTATTTAGAGTTTTTCTAGATGAGAAGATCTGCAGAATTTCAAAATATCACTATAAAAATTAACTTG
Organism: Aramus guarauna; assembly: GCA_013400195.1. Classification (NCBI taxonomy): domain Eukaryota; kingdom Metazoa; phylum Chordata; class Aves; order Gruiformes; family Aramidae; genus Aramus; species Aramus guarauna. Next base: position 840,010 of record VXBL01004255.1, on the reverse strand, counting down.
CATTTCACCATGTTTGTTACAATATATACATTGTAAATTGTCTTACTGATTCTCGTGTGTGTGTAGAAATCTTTTCTGACATTTCAAAATCCTGTATTCAGTGTTTTTTTATTATTATGTATTACTCTTGAGATTTGTGTGTAATTCTGTATAAGCAGAACAGTTTGGGTGGATTAGGTTTTTCTTTGTTTTTTTTCTTTACTAGACTTTACTGATTCATTTTGTGCAATTTCTCCATATTCATACTCTATACTGCATCATTATGTATGCATCTTTGATGGAGAAATTTAAGTAGTATTTGAGGGACAGGATCAGGACTAGACTTACCTGAGATATATTTTCAGACTTAACTCTCAGCAACTATACAACTCCAAGAAAATTATTACATCTCAGTCTACCTTGTTTTCTTCAATTTGCCCTTCATCTTTCTTGTCTTTTTGAAATATTTGGAGGGAAAGATGGTCTTTTGGTGCATGTGGATGCATTAGTCTTGTATAGGGCCATACTTTTATTTATTATATTAAAAAATAAATAATATAATCAGAAGATCTCATATTTTTATTTCTGTGCACATAAATATAATTTTTAATATATTTTTTAGTGTTTAGTCAAGTATAGAAGTATATACAGGTTTTTTATGAGTTTATGTAACCACTATTCTATCTCTTTTAGGAAGCCAAGCTATTTCTGTCAGCACTAAAGCTGAATGCTTCCCTAATGCTCCTCTGCTGGTTGTCATCATAGTCTGGTCTTCAGTATTGCGTGGTTTCAAATCAGCTGGGAAAAAATGGCATCATTTCACACCTTCTGAGCAGTTGCAGCTGAGCCATAACAGCTGTAAAATGAAACTTCGAGGAGCATCCTGGGAGAACTAAGAGCAGATTTATGACCTTTTGCATCTCTTTTTAAAAATGAACCTTCTATTCCCTCAGATTCTCAAAAAGTCTAATGGAGTGAGTTTAAAAGTATGTGTAAATACAGCAAGAAATATAAATACTTCAGTGTGTTTAGGTGGGTGTCTTAAATATGACTACAGATGTCAGAAGGTGCGGGACAAGACTTTGCCAGTTACTCTGCTTGCAGATTTATGCATGCATTAGGATTTTTTTGGCTGTTTCTAATTTTAACTCAGTTTCCTGCTGTTGAAGGACTTAAAAAAAAATTCTATTTATGCAAGGATCACCTATTGATAAACTGAAGCTTTTATTATATATTACATTATAGTCAATAAGCTAGTTTGGGGAGTTAAAGAATTTGCATGTTACAATATGTATGGTTGAAGTCCCCTCCATCCAATTATTACATTTGTGGGAGGGGGCATTGTTTTGTTAAATGTAGCAGGAGATTAGCTTTAAATTAGATTTAGTTTAGTGAAAGCCAGCCGTATAGATAAGGATGTTGTTGGTAGTCACAGTATTGGAATGGTAGTTACAGTATTGGAATACAGCACTTATTGTTATAGCATGTAATTTTTGGATGTTGAAATAAATGTAATCGACTGTCACATCAAAATGGCAAACTATAGCAGGTGTGCCATGAAAGTATTCATACAATGAGACTATTACTAGTATTTTTTTAGTAATGCGTTATTTCCAAGGGTCAAACTTCATGGTGACCTAATTAGTTCATTTATCAGGCCTTTTCATTCATGTCGCTCTGTCGTTCTCACTGTAGTATTGTGTAAATCCAATTTTTGCAAAATATAAAAATTCATAAAATGTAAAAAAAAAAAACCTCTGAATTGAACCCTCAAAGTTGCATGCATGCCTCGTAATTTATCAACTTTCTGCTCTCATTGCTGTTCTTTAATATTTTTTTAACTGCAGTTCATTGCACCACATCCCATAATACCATTTGTTGTGCAGCCATTTTTATCCCTAAAATAGTTTTCACTTCTGTGAGTAATCCCAGTAACCTCTACTGATTCATTATATTCAACAGGCTCAAACTTGTCAGTGATGAACTCCAGCAATTATTCTTTAAAGTACCCAGTGTGCCTTGACAAAAGCAAAGCAATCAGCAAAACAAATGCAAATTTGCAATAAATATTACTCATCTTTCCACACATGGTTTGTGTGGCAATGGAAATGTTGAGACAGTATTCATACTCCATAATGGAAAAAAATTTCTGCTTGGAATCACCCAGTAGAAGGTTGAACCTGCACAAAAACAGCTAAAGCCAGTATAGGCAGCCAAGGCAGGAACATGTTTCAGCTAAAAAGCAGTAAAATTATTCCTGTGTGCAAAAATCATGAATAACAGTTGTCAGATTGAAACCAAAGTAAGCGAAGAAATTACATAAGTGATTTTTTTTTTTTTTTTTTAAGTAGCAAATACCACCATTTGGTCACTCACAGAATAATACGCATTTATACAGGGAGTACAAGTACTCAGCTAAATACTTTAAAGTATATATTCAAATAAGAATAGTTTTGAGTAATTTCTTTGGATACTTTCATACATTTAAGACATAACAAAATGTTATTTTTCACTACCTGTGCATGAAGAGATGTGTGCTTCTTTGTATATACTTTGTAAATAGAAAAAATCCAATGTGCATTTCAATATATGGCGAGATATTTTTAGAACATAGGGAGATTTAACTTTTCACTAATAACAGTTCTTTAAAATGCTATGTTCAAAAGTTTTGCCAGCATCTGCCACAGTAAGTATGTTTTCCCATTGGAATTTACACTTTGTATAATTCTTTTTGTCCGGCAAATCGAGAGAAAAATACTCATTTCTTCAAATGAGTGACAGATAGCTTGAGAGCAAATTGGGAGGGAAAAAATGAAGAGAGTGCTTTTTAAATATATATGTATATTGTGTATATACTTTTTTCCTTAATTTAACCAAATTGGTCTTTTTTATATTGCCTGTGGCAAGCAATGTTGTACATGCCAATAGAAAACATACACTACCACCGCATTTAGACAGCCCACATGTCACGCCTAGGGACTTATAGTGCTCTTTTAAATACTTTAGGAATGTAAATTAAAATCTTGTACAAATCATTTTGTAAAACTTTTTCTACTTGTGAATAAAATGTTACGTGAACCAGTCTTGGTTTGTTGGTCTTCAATTAACAATAGCATTCTATACAAAATTAGTGATCAAATATTTTATTATTGCTAGCATTCCATGGTTTAATGGAATGGTTTAATTGTCTTTAAAATTACAGTGTAATTTGGTACATTTTTGTCTTGAGATGCTTGCTGTTTAACAGTAGAATCATTCCTCAACCTAGAGGACCTCGAAGAAGCAGTAAGTTAACCTCCATCCTTAAAATCATAATGCTTCAAAAGCTTTTCAAAATTTTCAAGATTCAAGAAAGGAAAAAAAAAAAAAAGCTGGTAAGCACCATAGATTACTGTCTGTACCATGCCTTCAAAAAGAAAACCAAGTGCTCCACACAGTATACTGTTTCAGCCAAGACAGATACGTAAATAATGAGAGGATGTCCTAATCGTGGCCCCTGATTAACACCACCACAGCCTGCACTTGCGTTGCACTGCAGCAGCCAAGAGTGGTTTCAAACCTTGATTGAAGAAAGAAAGAGGGAATTAGAGAACACCAATAGAGAAGACTAATTACCCATGATTACGTAGGCCGTTTTTTCAAACCTTGTGTGAAGGTTTTATATGTTGAAAAGATTCAGGAAAATGTTACTGAAATGCGAATTTAAATGATTAAGGAAGGAGTGGCAGCATGGTTTGACTGACAAGAGTAGAGGACTGAGAAGAACAAGTAATTTGATAATTGCAGATAATTACATGACTTCTTACGGTAAAGACGTAAGAAGCAGTGACTGGAAACTGGCTCCAGTTAAGGATGGTAGGTAACATAAAGTCAGGTTGGCTGTGGTGGAGAATTTGTAGCACTACTGGGGTTTTTTGGGAAAGTTTGAAAAATTGAAAGCCGCTCTGCCCCTGTCTCTAGTTTAGGGTAGCAAAGTTCACATTGGTTCTTGTCTGTATATTGCTGTTCCTTCTCCAGTCTTTTAAGCGCACAATTCAGAGCTTGCTCAGGAACACCTTGCCAGAATAGTGAGGTCTCCTGATGTGACCATGCCCATGTGCTGCACTCTTGAGTAGTCTTCTACTGGTCTTCTGCCCAGGCTGTCACAAATGGCAGCAGCCCACATCCCCAGCCCACCTAAACATCCTTCTAGTTCACTTAAACGCTTGCAAGTCAGCAAAGTAGCACATGGCATGTTTGTTAGTTTGCTCCTACCACTTTGTGTCGAGCTCTGTGACATTCGGCACTGCCAGGTTCACAATGGTGTGCCCCTGCCAAAAATAAAAATTAAAAAAAAAAACCAACCAAGAAAAAACCAGGAATTTATGAACAGGTTTGTATTCTATCTGGAAACCAAATACAACTCAAAACACAGGACATATGTGATCATAAAACTTGCATAGACATTGCTCATATCAGGTACTATATAACTGTCATTAGCAAGGCTGCAATTTGCTAGCCAACTATCTAACAGAGGTCTGTAGAAAAAACAAAAAAACTCCCTCCAGTATCTTTTCCCTTCTTACATTGCTTTCCATACAACAGTGTTTCCTGCCTTTTCTCCGAGGTAGGCCAAGCTCTTAATCCAATGCTCCTCATCCTCCCATGAGTGTGAGATCGTATGGCTGTTCCCTTTGTTGTGGGCTCTTTGAGGGCCTTCAGGTTGCATTCCTGTGAAGTCCCGCCAAGCAACAACCTTCGTGCATTCAATTAATCCTCTCGCTGACTTTGGTGATGGAGGTTCAGATCGCTACCTGCAGCACATTCCAGTGGAGACACTGCTGCTTTGTTTTGCCCTTTTAAAAAAAAAGGTATTGAAGGGAGCGTGTAGTGTTTTATCAGGCACGGAGCAGGCTGAGGTTGGGTTCTGCCAAGCAAAGCTACACAACGCACACTTTGTGCTGGCAGGGGGCAATTGAATCCATATTTAGTTTTGGCATGAGTGTGGGTAAAACCCACTTGCTCTTCACATTGCACATGAGCCATTTCAATTATGTCCGATAAGGTAGTGCTTTCAATAGGATAAAAATACTAGTGGGTGGATTTGCTCGTGAGCCTGCTGGTTTCCACAACAGCAGTGAATGGTGGGATTAGTGGAAACGCTTTCTAATAGCGTCCTGGCAGAGAGGGGGGCTGACCGAGGGCACACCGAGGCTTCTAGCAAGCACCGCAGCTTCAACAGCAGGGTCAGCTGAGTAAGATGGAGATATTTTTCCCATCATTTGATTTTCTAAAGCCTTCCTTACCACAGTTGGATTATTTTCTTCGTTGGCCTGACAAAGGGAGATTTGGCTTGTTCAAAAGGTTAGACATGACATTTTTCTAATGCACTGGTGGAAAAGCACACAAAAAAGAATGCAGCTTTTAGAAAACACTTTCTCTGAGCCTCAGTCTCTGTGAAGTTTTCTATTTCTTCTGCCCAGGTCCCAGCTTCAGTTTGTGGATGGACAATTCATGTACTATTCAGCATGCGAAAATTCTCCTCAGTATAGGAGATACTATACCAAAATCTAGTCTGTAATCAACAGCTGAAGGCAAAGTGCCGATTTAAAGCTTGGAAAAATTAAACTCCTGGAACTGAAGAACTCACCTTGCTTTGCTCAAGATCTATATCAGACAGTGCATTGGAACATAGCGATAAATATATATATATATAAAAATTATATATTTTATGTATATAAATATAAATACAGAATGTATATGTGTACCTAAAGATATATTCTACAATAGAAGAAAATAATTTAAAAAAAAAAAAAAAAAAATCTTGCATGTGATCTGAGGCAGGGCATTGTCCAGGCCAGTTACTTTTATTTCTAAGTCCTCAAACATGAGGAAATTACAGAACACTACAGACCAGTTCAGATGCGACCTTCATGCTACACAAGTGTGCATTCTGCATGTTACAGAAGTTACAAAATGAATCGAGAACTTTTTTGAAAAAATATGAAAGGCTCTATTTCAATTTTTTTAAATGCCTTTCAGTCCAGAAATTCAAGTGCCCTAGACGTTTCGTAGGTCAATATGGGAGCCTTAGGAAAAAAAAATAAATTACTATAAACAACAAAATAAAATATTTAGGACCTACAGCCTATGGCTCCTTTCTAGGAATTTTAGAGCTGCAATTTCTTGCTCTTTGTTAGCAACATACTGGAATATTCAGTGAATGCAATTTTTCCGCCAGGGCCAGCAGCATCTGAAGGGCCTGGCTGCTATTTCAAGAGGAGCTGAGACCACAGCGGCAGCTCTCACGGTTGTCAGCTGGTGGGGATGGCCACAGGACGTTGTGCTACGGGGACGCTCTGTGCACGCGCGTGTGTGCGCGCGCTTGCATGCAATGGATGAGAACAGTACTGAACAAAAGAGGAAAAAGGGAGAATATTTGTTATGAAAAGAAAAATAATCGTGAGAAAAGGACATCTAGCTGTTAGCACACTAAAAAGGAGCAAAACTGGCCATTATGTTGCAAAGTAATCTTATTTTAAAAGCCAAAGTGAAGATCTACTTTATAGCCACCCAACTTCTCTAAACTCATGTTCGCCTCACATAAACTCTGCCCCTGGCCAAAGCAAAATGAGGAAGGTCTGGAATCAGCAGAATAACAGCATTAACTGCACCAATTTAGTTCATACACTGCAAATGTGCTTTCTTGTAGGTTTATGTTGGCTCCTCCTACATATGGTAGCTGAGCTTAACCTTTGGAAATTCAGCGGTCAGGATCAGTTTGGCCATTTGGCTCGCTCTGTTCCAAGAGAAAAAAGAAAGTTGTTGACCAACCTGATGCTGTTTTATGTTGTTAGACCCAACAATAGTTGTGTTCTTTTATCAGAGAATTATAGAATCATAAAATCGTAGAGTGCTTTGGGTTGGAAGGGACCTTAAAGATCATTAGTAACTCATTTATCACTAGTAACTCAGAGCTTCAGCTTTTTTAAGCATTCTTAAAGATGTTCAACAATAAAAGTTAAGGGGACACCACATTTGTGCAAGAGCAAGAATATCTTTCTTACTGAGATACCAAAACAGACCCATAATGTGCCACCAAGTAAGACTTGCAGTACGTTTTGTAAAAATTCATCATGTTCTTTTGATATTTTCATAGAATTATAGAATTGTTTATGTTGGAAAAAACTTTTAAGAATATAGAGTCCAACCGTAAACGTAACACTGCTAACTCCACCACTAAACCATGTCCCTAAGTGCCACATCTACGCATTTTGATAATATGGATGGAAAATATTCCTTGCGTGAAAAAAAAAATCACATGATGACAAAATGCTGTAAAATCTCGGGTAAGAGTACTTTCTCCAGGAGGGTTTGTACAGTTGCCTTCAATGTTATACCTTCGATAAATGGAAACCCTCAATATTAAGTTGTATCTTTAAATATATTTTAAACTTTGGAGGATTAGTTGTTTACTCAAGGAGGACTACTTCATTTGTGTGGGCAAGAACTGCCTCAAAGTTTTCAACTAGCAGGACAGATGGGTTCAGGCAGAAGAAGCTCTCGATCCTTTAGATGATAAAATACTTAATTTTATTGATGGGTTAAAAGAAGCAAGCGGTGTGGGTTCAGCCCTCCCTCTCATTATTTCAAACAGGCTATGGGATCTGCAGGGAAGAGCTCAAGAACGCCATAAATTACATCTCCTGTGGCTTTCGACAACAAATAGATAGCACTGGAGTTTGCTCAAGGTGTTGGCAAGTGGTGTAACAGGGATTCCCGAAAATATCTGTCTGCCAGATGATGTTTCCTAATACACAGAATTTCATTGAGGAGGTCTTGTTGCATTTACAGCCAGATGCTTTCTGTTCCCAGAGAAGAAGTCTTTTTGTTGCCCTTCTGCAGTGGGTGGACTGGGGGCGGAGGGGAAGCAGCGACGCCTGCAGAAGACCCGGGTGCAGCGCTGATACGTCCAGCACACGCTGCAGCCGCTTTGTTACAGCTGATTTCCCTCTGCGAGTCTCCCAGCTGTGCAGAGATTAGCTCTAACTGTGCTTGGAAGCTTTAATATCCCCAAAGATGCAATACTGCACCTTCTGCAGAAGTATCAGGGTTGTAACTGCAGTAGCTGAACGCTCTAAGTAAAAAGAAATAAGTATCTTCTGCTAGTTGGGGGGGGGTGGGGGGTGGGGAGACACGGAGCCCAAAAAAGTCACCTTAAGATTTTGGGATCAAGGCCCTCTTGGATCTGCTTTCTAATGTTCGCTTGCACACTTTGCATCTAGTTAAAGGTCGACAGCTGCTGCAGCTCCGAGGATGCTCTCGCAATTCTTACCCGATCTTAGAGAGCAGAACTTACCTTTCAGTTTGCTCTTGTTATACTTCACGCTGCAAGAGCTGAAGGAGGGGTTAAATGCCTGACAATCTCTGTTCTTTTCCTCATTACCTCATTTTTTGGACCAAAACAAAAAAAAAAGACTATTCAAATTTTGCTTAAGTTGCATTACTCAGAAGCTGCCCATAAGAAGACTCCGATTTCATTTTCTCATGGAAAAGAAATGCAGATATGCCACCCAGAAGATGGCCCAGGAATCAGATGCTGATTCATGCTGTAACCAGTGTCTGTCTCTGGTGCTCCATCCAGCCCAGGAAGCAGGCCAGAAAAAAATCAAAACACCTCTTTGACCAGAGCAACCCCATCCCACACCACCAACTCAGTCTTTAAAAATCTTCTGTTGAATCACAGCTTATGGGTAGTTTAAACAAACAAACAAACAAACAAACAAATGACAAGACAGAAAAGAAAAACTGCATAAAGAATTATATTGGAGAATCATTCAGCAAAATTCCCATTTGTGTATTAAAAGCTTAGCTAAATAACCTTGGGCCGCATAGGAGGACAAGTAGGAATGCAAACTCTTCTGATCTTTGCAATCTCCCTGCCCCTCGAGCATACCAGGCATTTTGTCTTCTTAGTCTTCATAAACACTGGATTTTGTGAAGTAGACACGCAGCGCTTGCCCCTCGTTCTTGATGCAGGAGGGTTTGCCCTCCCCATCCCCTGCCCAGGGTCAGAAATAGCAACACACGACTGGCACTGAAGGCTCCTTCCCATCGGGAAAGGAATGTCTCTCTGTCCTACTCAGTCTCCTCCTGTTTTACGGCTCTTCCCTACCGTTCTGCATCATTTATCGCTGCTGCAATTTTGGGGTATTTCTTTGCCTCCTTTCCTCCAGGCCGGTATTTCCCATTCTCCTGCCTCCACTGGTCTGCTCTTCCATCACCACGTGAAAGCAGAACTGTGGATTTAATTTTGTGAACCTGGCAGATGGAACACAACACACGCAAGCATCTCTAAGGCTTTCCTCTGTTCTTACGTAAAAATAAAGGAAATAAAAGAGAGGCAAACAAAGCAACCCAACTATAGCAAGTGTTGACCTGTGCGACACCGGGTAACGCTTACTTTCAAAAAAGCAGCGAGCTCAAATTCAAAGCCAGCCTACCCAGGAATTTATTTGGTTGGATTCCTGTCTGTGCACAGCTCTTCTGAAATGGATGGTAATGGCTGAGTCCTTAAAACAGTGTTTTTTAATCACATGCCCTGATTAGGATTTTTCTGTAAGAACCCTCAGGAGAACTAAAGACAAGGCATTGGTCACAGCAGCAGGCGAGACAGAGCCGTCCGTGACAGTATATAAAAATTGCTGATAACGTGCTGCAAAAAAATTATCTATTTGAAAAGAATACAGACAGGACATTTGGGAATTGTGATGGTTTAAACTGACTGGAAACAAAAACCTGCCTTCTTTTTTTTTGTCTGGAACAGTCATTTTCTCTTCCCTGAGATAATCTTACCACACATTAATACAGCAAAATGAACAATCATTCATATCAGATCTATTTTGCACACTCCTGACCTGCTGTTCGACTTCGCTTCCTGAACGGGTGAGTCAAAGCGTGTTGGGCTGACCTGTAGGTTGAGACACACAAGAGCACTGCCTGCTGTGCGCTTCGGCTGGTGAAAAACAGCATCAGCATGGCAAAGGAGTTACTGCCGAGAGGACGACGCAATCAGATTTGGGCTCCTGCTTAGAACTGCTGAATTATAAATTAGCCCCATCACATGCAAGTTAGTTGTTTATATTTGGTTCAACAGAAATTATTTTAACAGCTGGTTATCTTAAAACTTCCAAACAGCAAGATGGAAGAGGTGGAAAGAAGAGTCCTATAAAATTTGGTCCGAAACAGGCAACTGTCCCCGCAGAGGGCGGGCGGGGATGCCGGGAGGTGGTACACCCACCCGCTGCCCGGAGGCTTGCTGACAGCACCGCCGCTCCCCCCTCAAACCCTCCCCTCCCGAACCTCGCCAGCTATTGCTGCCCCTGCGAGGGCCTTGCCAGAGCCCCTACAGCTCTGCACCGGTGTGACGCTCCTCGCCTGCGTCCCGCCAAAGGCAAGGGTGATGCCATGGCCATTGCACGCAGCGGCTCCTCCATCTTTTCCTGCAGCAGAAGCAATATTGTATTATATTGACATCTGCCCCCCCACCACCACCTTTTTTTTTTTTCTTTGCTAAGTATTTTGTTGATGTTTGCTCAAAGTCTTCCAGTGGGTGAAAGGCTTTTACACAGAAAACAGACTACGTTACAACATACTGCTGTATTATGATATTTGGCCATAAAGGAGTATTCACAATTGGTCTGTGGGAAACTGCAAAGTGGTTTCAAGGAGTGAGCTTTTTTCTTAGCACTGCTCATAGCAGCTGAAGGATATATTCCTGGCTGCGATTAATTATTCCTGGCTGCAATTAATTCATCAATTTACAGTATGTGAAAACCCAGATTCAGAAATGGCCAAAAACCTTTGCCATCACCATGCTACAAGCTCTTGCAATATCGTTCTGGATGGGGATTTCTATGTAACAGCATTTTGTTGAGGGAGTCCAACTGAGGACCCATCATCTATTTGTAACGTCCGCAAAGCCGGCGCTGACACACTCCCACTGGCCAAGACAGCTCTGTGGGGAGCCCCAAGTTCAAGCCAGGTGAAAGAAGTCCTTGCCCGTACACTGCCCGGAGGAAAAGCAGAAGAGTACACCGGGAAGAGACCCAAGGGGAGAAGCTGCTGTACAAAGCTGGGACTGGGCTTGTAAACCTCATTTTCTTCTTTAGCTTGAGGGCCAGATTCAGAGGTGATGAGTGAAGGATGGGCAAAGCTGCGGATAGAGCAAGTGTGGGTGTAAAAATTGGTGTAACTGTAATTATTTTAACTTTAAGGAATCCAGGAAAATGTAAAAATTACATGAGCTTAGCTTCACCCCTGAATTTGGTGCAACACCTGTGGTCTAATTGGCTGAGAGAGTTGGGCTTCTTCAGCCTGGAGAAGAGAAGGCTCTGGGGAGACCTTAGAGCAGCCTTCCAGTACCTGAAGGGGCCTACAGGAAAGCTGGAGAGGGACTGTTTACAAGGGCATGGACTGATAGGACAAGGGGGGATGGCCTTAAGCTGAAGGAGGGTAGATTTAGATTAGATATAAGGAAAAAATTCTTCCCTGTGAGGGTGGTGAGGCACTGGAACAGGTTGCCCAGAGAAGCTGTGGATGCCCCCTCCCTGGCAGTGTTCAAGGCCAGGTTGGATGGGGCTTTGGGCAACCTGGTCTAGTGGAGGGTGTCCCTGCCCATGGCAGGGGACTGGGAACTAGGAGATCTTTGAGGTCTCTTCCAACCCAAACTATTCTAGGATTCTAATTTGCCATCTGCTTTCAGCAGATCTAAAGGACAAAAAGGGGTGACACACCTCTCTGCAGCGAGCAGCTCGTGCTGGACAGCATGCCTGGCCTGTGAGGGCTGCAACAACAGCAGGTCAGAACCTAGATCTGGCTTTTGCTAGAACCCGTCCTGGGACTTCCCTAGAGATCTGTCATCTTCCTTTTCCTCTTTAATATTTGTGAGCACAGGGAGTACTAATTGGCAGGATAGTGGGCACTTTTCTAACCAAGGCATCATCAAAGGCTGAGGAAGAGCACATACGGCAATCAAAATACGCTGGACTGTGAAATGAAACTGTACTATCTGCCCCTTAACCTTCCCTGCACAGAAGGGAATGTCCTGCAGCCTCACTGACCGCAGCATGTGTCCCAGGAGCGATCTGCAGATCTGCGTGCCTCAGTCCTCTCTTCATTTTTTTTTCTTACATGCATCACTGCGCGGGCATCACTGTGCATGAAACTGTACGTTTTTTCCTGTGCGGGCATCGCTGTGCATGAAACCCAAGGCCAAAGGCTGCCCGCCCTTCTGTTTCGTCACACACATGGCTTCAGCAGCAAAACCAGCTCTCTGAGAGAAGCTGCCTTTAGCACAGCGCATCCAGTTAGAAACCGCACTCCTCTGCTCTGCACCCGACGACCTTGCTGGGTACATGGCAGGCCTTGTGAGGTACGCAGCGTGTAAAGCACACTGGGTACATCTGCCAGTGGAGACGGAAGATGATATTTTTTTAATTTCATCCTCTAGGGAAAAACGCAGCCCCTCACTGTTTCACCCCACAGTTGACGGGGGCTGCAGACAGACGCGGGCAGCATGGGGAGGGCAGCAGAATGGGCAGCAGCCACCCACCACATGTGCCACAGCCCCGCTGGGTGCAGGNAACATCCCCAACTCTCTCAGCCTGTCCTCACACGAGAGGTGCTCCAGCCCAGAAGAGGTTCTCCAGCCTGCAGAGTGCAGCTGCTGTCCCAGACCTGATCCCCTCTTCCCCACACAGCTCCATGGCATTTGCTCACAGGCTGAATTAGCCCACCGGGAGTTGTGCCATGGCTCAGCCCAGCGTCTTCGGGCACACCGGGCATCTTGTGGCAGGAGATGCCGCTCTGCATTTGGGAGGCTACTAGAATCGTCCCGCACCAGGGGCCACAGTGATGCAGAAAAGCAGATATTGGGGAGGGGGTTTGGTCCCTTGACACCAGCATGTTACAACTCTGCTAATCTTCTGCTTTAATTAAGCAAACGGGAAGTCTCCGGCAGATCTGCACAAGGCGTGGGGATTCCCAGCAGAGCAGAGAGCAGGGAAAGCTCGGCTGGTGCAGCCTGGGAGCTGGTGGCCAACTCGGCGCAGCACCAAGGAGTGGAAGCCGTGGGAAGGTGAAACGGATGCATCAGCAAGGCCAAAGGGGAGGAGAAGCCACGATGCAATGCAGAATATACAAAACCGCACAGAGATCAGCTAAAGAAGGTGAACAGATCCTAGAAGAGAGTGAAATGTGTATCATGCCAGCTGGGAATGTATGGGAACAGTGACAGCAGGCTCTCTCTGTACAGATGCTTCTGAAAGCAGTTTTTAAACAAGTCTGCAGGTGATTTGCATGTTTTTCAACATTTTCTTGGCTGGCCTTAGCAAGGTTTAATTCCCTCCTCAGAGCTTAAGATACTTTTCCTTTTTGAATGAACACAGCTGTGCCAAACACATTTTAGTTCAAACTGATTCCTAAGAACACACTTCGCAATCCCTGAATTCAGTGGGTGATGACCACCATGTCTCCACTGGGACCAGGTTGCTGGAATGGACCTTTAATTACCTACTCCTTCGCTGGCTGATCCAGCTACCAGCCTCTAGCGAACAGTTCAGACTTGTAGTTATAATTTAAATACTGTAAACCTCCAGCTGAGCAAGCCAACAACATTTATCATTTGGCATGTCATAGGTACTGTGAAGAAGGATGCTCGCTTCAGAATCTTGAACCATTTTCACTATGTTTTTTTGCACAAACCAGATATATTTTTATTTGACACTACTATAAAGTTATAAATCAATTTCATTTATTATATCTCCTACTAGAAATATTTGAATGGCTTCCCTACACCTTTGACCAGCTCAAGAGCATATCCAGAGACTAGGAAAAAAACCCAAAGACACACTACTCTTAGTGAATTAACCCAGATTTCCAACAGCCAGCCATGGCCATATAAATTAACGGTACACATGGACTTTGTGAGGGGCTTCACAGAACATTTTGCAGATTTACCTTGAAGCTAATGAAGCTGTGATATGACACATTCAAAGAAAAAGCTGGGATGGGGACATTCCTAGATGGATCTTACCCGATCCTGGACAGTTGTTCTTTGGTCCTTGAGCCACCTAAACTGTGCTTTATCCAGAAGAAAAGAAAGTATCTTTAAATGTATATATTTTTGTTGGACACTGCCCTGTATAGAAGATTTCACACGCAACATTAAAACATTAAAAGATAGGGGCCTGCCAGCAACCAGGAGCGGTGGTGCAGGACCATAACTCTTTCCTCCTGCAAGGGTAATTTCCAGAAGTCCTTACTAGTTCTGGGAACTCCTGCCAATCTCCTGCCCTCAGTACTTAGTTTTGTTTCCAACACTCGCTCCACCTTTCTAGCTCTCGTTTCAAGGCCATGTCATGACAGAAGTATTTCACGTACCCTTCTCCCTTTTCTGTCCTTACTCCAACCCACATCCCCCTCCCTCCCACACCAGCTTGAAACTTCTTGAACCCGGCATCTGCAAAGGAAATCCCTCATCCTAATTTAGCCCATTTGGTCCATCTGTGCGTTTTAGTTCTTCTCTTCCCTCACCCCGCCATGCCCAGGGCTTTCGGCACGGTGCTGCTCTAGCCGCTTTCCCTCTGCCTCCCCGGCAGCTGGTTTTCTACTCCTGACTCTCACCATTTCCTCCCCGGGTTTCTGTCACGTTGGACGGACAAGGAACACGACCACCGAAAGCGTCTGTGCACACGCCGAAGACGGGATCGGGGAAGGGCTGCTCCGGAGGACTGCCCGATGCCGCGGGTCAGGACACAGGAGGTCAGGAGGTCCTGCGCCAGGCATCCCTCCCATGGGACGTGCATGTGGGTTTTGGGAGACAGAGAAGAGGCAGACCAGACTCAGGCCAACAGGAAAACCATGGAAGACGTGTACGCGCCTGGGGCATTAACGCTATGGCTGCACTGCTGAGCGGTCAGAGCAGGTCCAGCCTCCGCCACGGATCAACCTGAGCCAACCCTCTCCTAGAAAAGCCACCGGCTATTGACGTCTTCGTCCCCTCCATGTTGCCAATGCCCAGCTTCTTACAAACACCTTCCAGCCCCTGCGGGAGGGATGGCATTTCAGCAGCCCCACTGGTGATAACCCTGAAAGTGGAGCAAGACATGGAGGCCACAGCTGCTGCCAAACACCCCAGAGCTCCTGAACAGCAAGAAAATACCAGTTTGGCTGCCACGTGCCCTGCCAAGGGATGTTACGGGACTACTAATTGCCCCAAATGACCTCTGGGCATATTAACACCTACTCTTTTCCAAACAGTGGTCACTGCCAGGATCCAGTGCCTCCTTCCACTCCAAGCTGGTTTATTCACATTTCAATTGCTCAGAGATTCATCTACAGACAGTAATTTGTTTCCTGCCTCCGCAGCTGTAACCACATCTTCTCAATCCTGCTGGCAGGCGCCGGCAGTCCGTTGGCAGCGCGCTGGCAGCCAGCCCTTGGACAAGCGATGTAGGTCTGCAGCAAAATTCTGCCTTCTTGGGGATTCAGGAAGGAGAAACTTGCATCAGCCACCTCATTTCATCACCTGAGTATGTTGCCACTATGGAAATACTCCTACTAGACACATTCGTACCCACCTGCTGTGTGCATTGTCTAACAGATGGGACATGTCCTACCCACCAGCTGTTCTGGGATGGTCTCGTGTGAACCACAGCATGCTGGCAGCGTGCTGCAGCCGGTCGAGCTGCTCACCTGGGGTGCATTCGCAAAGCGTGTCTGCAACTCTTATCCCTTGCATTCTTTTCTATATTTAGGAGATTCACACGTACACAACAGCCAGGCTAAGCATGGGAAGGGCAAGCAAATATCAAGACAAGTTCTGAGTTCAGGGATGCCTTGGGACTGTCAAGACGTCCAGGGAGGTGCTACAGGAGCAGCTAAAACAATGAGGGTGTGATGGCAGCTGTATCTACACTGGTTCTGTCCCAGGGAGGAAATGGTTTTATACTCTGACCACTGAAGACATATTCAAGCTCATCGCCTCGGGTAGCATTTTCAAAGTCCCACCTGCAGAACTGACTTGGGCATCAGCAGCTCTTCAGGCTCCCAAGTCACTCAAGGACTCCTGAGTGTAGGGTAAGAAGGCACTCCTCTCGAGGTGCATGCTCAAATAAATGACTCTCCGTGAATGAGAAACCTCGAGTGAGTTAAAAACCCACAGCTCAGTTATCCCTGTTCTCTGGCATCTGCTTGAGTGAGCTCCCAGGGCCAGTAACAAGTGCTACAGAAACGCTGCAGCAGCTTCGTTGCTGGATGGGGTTAAACCACGACAGCGATGCAGCAGGAGAGATGTAGCACCGCCAAAGAGGCCACACAGCCCGCAGGGCAAGAGTGGCTTCCAGCACACCTTCACCTGGTCCATCGCGCCTTTCTGCTGGGACTCGGGAATGTCTGCGCACATAAGCAAGCCATCATCAGGTGTAGCCTACCGTCTAGCCCTGCAGCAGGCAGATATGGAGCAGCTCGGTCACTGTAATGCTGCTGAGTTTCCCTTTCTGTAGCTTTGGGTGGGCTTCAGCTGCAGTAGGAAATCTGCAGAAAATGTTAAATGCCAAAAAAGAGGATACATTTTAGCTAAAAAAAAAAAAAAAAAACCAAAAAAAAAAAAAAAAAAAAAAAAAAAANACTGATCTATCATTTTTACAAAAAGAATTATTAAAAATTTAATTTTAAGAAAAATTCATATTTTACTGAAGTATGAATACTGGTATTACAGTACCTTTTTCATTACCCAGACAGAAATAATTCCAGTGAATACCACCCATCCTCACAGTTTTGGCTGCAAATGCTTGATACAAAGATGATGCAATCATGCATCCAGTGAAGTGAAATTTTAATGCACATACTCCCACATGAGCACATTTTCATGAAAATGGGGCTTTATCTTGATCCATCAAGCACTGACTTTAATACAAATCAAATAGTTGTTATATAACAGCATCAACAATATCCTCACAATCAAGTATCAATACACTATCACAGAATCACAGAATGGTTTGGGTTGGAAGGGACCTCAAAGACCATCTAGTTCCAACCCCCCTGCCATGGGCAGGGACACCCTCCACTAGACCAGGTTGCCCAAAGCCCCATCCAACCTGGCCTTGAACACTNAGAATCACCTCCCTTGACCTGTTGGTCACACTTCTTTTGATGCAGCCCAGGATATGGTTGGCTTTCTGGGCTGCAAGTGCACATTGCTAGCTCATGTTGAGCTTTTCATCAACCAACACCCCCAAGTCCTTCTCCTCAGGGCTGATCTCAATCAATTCCCCGCCCAGCCTGTATTTGTGCTTGGAATTGCGCCAACCCATGTGCAGGACCTTGCACTTGGCCTTGTTGAACTTCATGCAGTTTGCACAGGCCCACCTCTCAAGCCTGTCCAGGTCCCTCTGGATGGCATCCCTTTCCTCCAGCCTGTCGACCACACCACAGAGCTTGGTGTCACGGGCAAACTTGCTGAGGGTGCACTCGATCCCGCTGTCCATGTCACCGACAAAGATGTTAAACAGCTCTGGTCCCAATACTGACCCCAGTCCTCACTGTTAAAATCCAGACGTTTTCAGGTGGAAAGCCCCATTAAAATACCTAAGACACCAACCTCCTAGTTTTCTGCTGTACTTCTGAACTGAATGTCCCTAGCATTTCTGGAAATCAGATTACCGGTTAAAATCTCTTTGATATTCTGTACATTGCCTGTTTAATTTTTTAGTGTTTACAGCATTAGGGCATTACTAATGAATAGAGAGGTAACAGACAGATGCGCATTGGCCCTGCCAGACACTTGCCTACATTTCTGTTAGTGTTTGTACAAATAGCAACACACTGAAGGTTGCAGGATTTATGGTGTAGGTAGAAAAAAGCAAATAAAAGGTGGAAGAATGAGTTGCCCTTGAAGCCAGCATTTGTGTCAGGGAGAGCAGCACCCCAAATCCCGATGGGACTCCTCTGCAGGGTAAGTCAGTGTAAATGGGGTTAATTTATCTGGGGGGATTTCCTGCAATTGGGTTATTCCCAGGCGGGAAGAACTCAAATCCTTCTCTGAATGCATTCTGAAAGAAAACAAAGAAAACACATTCAAACCTAACCTAAAAGATCAATAAAATACAGGTTTCAGGTCAGTGAAGGGTGGTGAGAAGCAGCAGCAGTATAACAAGGAGGGCCCAAAGCTGGCTCAGATGATTTGGCATAACAAGGACTTTTCTCCAATATGCAGAAAACCAAAACTTTTCACTCACCCCATCATTTGCCCCAGCATTTAGGGGGAGATAAAATAAAATTCTGGGATGTCAGCCAAACCAACTTCGTTATGTCTCCCATTTCCACGTACATACTGTGACTGTTGTTTCACGGCTGATAAATAAACAAGCTATCCGTGCAGCTGTCAAGTTTAACAACGCCTCTCAAGAAATGGCAGAAGCACCGCACTAACTTTGGCCCTTAAACACGTTTTCAGAGGATACATGTGTGTGTCCCTTGGTTGACTGAGAGCACTGATGGATCTTCTACCCAGAGCTGGACGACCAAAGGAGCCTCTGGCAGAGGATAACGTGAGCTCAGGCGATGACCTTCCCCACTCCTGACATCGATATGAGGTGCACAGCCTCATCTATCCAGCTTAAAAACCTTAGGGGAATAATTAAAAAGTAAGAGAAAAGCTCAAGGGTTTGGTTTATTTAAACAAGCCCTGCACTTCTGAATGGGTTACGCTGAGGTGACCTGTTACGTAGGGTGTGGTGACGGCGGTTTGAAGTGTTTTCAGTTGGCACAAAGGGTCCTGACACACAGAGAACGAGTTACAAAAAGGATTTAGCTTCTACTGACCATTTTAGTTTGTGAAACGTCTTTTTTGCCAAATGAAACAGATAAAGTTGGAGATACAAAATGAGATGGGGAACAAACATGAAGCAGGGAAGAAGAAGAACAATCAGCGCAAAGCCAGTGAGGCACAGGCTTCAGACCAGCTAAACAGATACTTCTGACAGACCAAGGGAAAGGCGTGGAAAACAGAATAGCTCACAAAGTAAGAAAGTGAATCTCGTTAGCTATTTTCCTGTACTCAGCCAGCCTACAGCAGTTTTTCACACACACTTGAGACCATCAGAAACCACAGAAAGAAAAAGAATAAAAGTAGATTTTCTCGGAAAACGGAAATTACAAACTGCACAAACTACTGAAACCACCTTGTCTTGGGAATTTGGCTTAAATGCCAGACTGAATCAAAGATAACTAATTTGATTAAGAGGAACAAGTTGATTTAAATCCCTACTTAGGGAAAACATCAGTGCCAGCAATTCAGCACTGTTTTGCAAAAGGCCTTCGATATTAAATAGTTTCAGCAAGAGCAATACCTACATACACACGGCACTTCTCAATGCACGAAGGACACATTTTGTTGGGCAGGTGTCAGGGCAATGAAATTTACAGGAAAGTAAGAAGAAAATTTGCCAGGATGGTGAGGAACCAGGTCTGAGCAGAACTTACCAGGTCTCCGAGTTGGGTTACAGACCTAGTAGCACTGCCTCTCTCTTGCAGCACGCGGTTCCATCTCCAGTTCTCAGGGAATTGCTTTTCCAGCCCCATTGCGACAGCGCGTGCTATTCGCGCAAATGTTGAGAGAGTGAACTGTAATTTCCACTCTCATTTGTAATGAATGGGATTTACTATGGCTAGCATGAATCATTTTGATAACACGTATAATTAGTTTTATAGAAGTTTTAGTATGTTATAAAAGCTGCTGTATCACTTGTATTCCCCCAGGGCTCTCTTATAAAATGATTTTGTTACAACTGTATTCTTCTGGGAACTAAAGCATAGACAACTGAGCGCATCTGTATGTCAAAAGAAGCACTGTAAGCCAAGACATTCAAGGCGATTTTGCTGCCTTTTTCATTTCTAAAATCCATCTGCAGAAATGCCATCACTTCTAGACCCCAGCATTATCCCTGTTCAAAGCTGAAGACACTTGTTTCCTCCCGGGCCATCGATAAGCTGCCTCCGTGCAGACGCTGCAGCTCAGCTGCCAGGAGCTGGGATGTCTGTCAATGACCTTGAGGGGAAATGCTCAACAGGTCTTTAATAACTTCATTTGAGCTATGGAAATTTATCCTGGATGACGATTTGGCTCCGTACAGAGGGCTGCAAAGTGAGTTAACTGGATTCCACCTTCGTGAGGAAGAAGAGTGGGGCAGGTAGGAGTGTGTGCTATGTGACGCCTTGTCTGACTTTATAAACATTTTTTCTTTCATATGTATTTTGAACACTGAAAGTAGGCTGTGATCGAGCCCTTGTGACTACTTCTGAAGGGTACTGTTAATAAACAGACTTAACAACTGCCCTGCTAACTGGTTGTGAGTATTCTAGAGCAGCTTGATGAACTTGCCCAACCTTTACAATAAGGGACACTGCAAACATCAGCCAAACACAGGCTTCTGTCCGTGCTCAAGGGACAAGCCAATATCCAAACACTTACTTGATAAATCACTGTTATTCATGAGGCACCGCTGCCTGCAGCGTATTGAGAGCCGCTGTCCCGTGGCGTGCAACCTGAAGGGGCTTGTCCACCCTGACTTGCCCTGGCTTGGCGATGCTTTGCCTTCTCAGCAGGTCACGTTCGGGGCGTTTCCCCATGGCCCAGCTCTCCCAGCACTCGTCTTCTGTGGCGCGGCGAAGGCGGGTGAGAAATGCTGTTCAGGCTACATGGGCACGTGCCAGCAGCAGCTGTGGGCAGGGTGGGAAGAACTTCGCATGCTGCCATTTTGCTTCTCCCCTGACAGGATCACAACCGCCAGCTCAGAGTCACAGCCCACATCACCCCTCGCCTTCTCCCACCCCCTCGGGTCACGGCCCACTGCAGCTGTAAGAGCAGAGGGAGACGGTGGCACTTGGAGGTGTCTAAGGAGTAAAGTGAGCCAAACTTAAGGAGTCGGAGGGACAACTGCCAAAAGCCACTTCCTAAACCCCAGATGTTCTGGAGATTAATTAAAAGCATCTTCTGCGACTCTTTTAATATTGTGCTACATTATACTGTCATTAATGTATAAACTCAGTCATATATGACAGTCAGAAAAAGTCAATGATGGTGGCATTTGACTATTGAAAAATGGTAAGGCCAAAAACAAAAGAGTAAGTTTGGTGTTTTGAGGTGTTCTGAATTTAAAACAGGACTCTTGACGCTTCTCTTCCAGCTATCTGTGCTCTCTCTGTAGTTACTGGAGCAACCAAAGGCACGTGCAAAAGCTGGTTCATCCTACCCCAAGACAGGGAGGATACGTCCCAGTTTGAAGGCACCCGTTTCTTTTCATCGAGTGCAAAGGCAGCTGGAACAGCAGGCTTTAGCCATCTACAAGTTACCTTTGAGGCTACGGGCTCATGGGCACCTGCTTGGCAAGAGGCATCCCGCTCCCTTTCCTCCGCGTTTTTAAATCTACATGCCAGCAAGAGCACCAACCAGTCATCCTGTCAGATCTTTATCAGCACTTTGCTTCTGGTCTAAGTATTTGAACAGATTTTTTTGATACTTCCTCCGAACAACAAGCCGTAACGATTTCCTACAACTGCGCGGCTCTGGCGTGCTGCGGCGCTCCGTTTAAAGAGCCATCTGTTGAAGAGCAGCCGCAGAGGACTTAAAAGGTAAACAAATCTCAGCCTGGGGAAGATCAGAAGGGCCGACAGGCAGTCCTGCCGGCGATGATTTATACTTCCTTATCTTTTATCTCCTTCCCTCTCCTCCCCGAGCACACTAGCTGTTCTCCCACGGTCCTTCTCCCAGGGAAATCCGTGTGCTTGCTTTCTGCAATCATGCATTTTCAATTCTCAAGTTCTTTAAGTCTTTTAATTTTAATGTAATCTTCCCCTTTCAGTATACTGCCAGTCTGCCAGGGTAAAGCACTCACTTGAACTTGTTCCCAACACCACGTAAATAAATCCCTGGCTCTGGGAACAGAAAATCCCCGATCCTTTGCCCAGGAGCAGCCTGAAACAGCATTTGCACAGTGCCTCCCACTTAACTACAAGCAGAGGAGGCATCTTGGCTCTCACACCGCTTTTCCAGCTCTCCGCTCATGAATTCCTCCCTAGCCAGGAAGCCATCAGCAGGACAGTGACCCAGCGAGCGCGGACTTGCTAGCCTCCTGGCAAAACCGCCTTCCAAAGCCACTCTTCATTCATAGCTCACAAGACCAGAAAAGACGGCTGTCCCCTAGCGTAACTAAGGCTACGGGGCTTCTCTGATAATCTGAACTAGGGAATATTTTTGAGAAAATTGTCCGGTTTTGATGTACATTTCTAGTGCTGATCAGTCAACCCCAGCACCATCCTTCATGTGTGTTCCAGTGCTCAGTTGCCCCTACCATCAAAAAACCCCAAAAATTAGGGGCAACTTTGTCTCATTTCAACTTTCAGCTACCGGCTCTTGTTAAACACTTGTTTTCAGACCAGTGTTCAACCTTTCAAATTTCTGCTTCTGTATCACAATTAAGATATTTTAATCTTCTGATGAACTGAAACGCATATTTTCTGAGCCATAAACATTGCTGTGTCACAATGATCCATTCTCTTTATTTCCATCTTTGTATCATCTATGGTACTAAGGTCCATTACTTTGATATAGATTCATTTTAATTTTTGCACACTGGTTTGACCCACTGTACAGGCGGCTATTTAGCATCTGCAGAAAGTATTTTATCAACATAAGATATGAATTCTTCCATCTGGCTTTCCACTGAAAACAAAGCAGAAATATTTTTGAACACCTCTGCCTTTTCTGACAGTATCACAATTTCCATTTTAGACTTACTGCTTTGGAAAGAAAACTTTCTTTTACTCTCCCCAAGTTTTTAACTCAGAGGTCATTTTGCTTCCGTATCAACCCTTTTTCATGCCTGGTTTGCAACTATATTCAGTTCTCCCTTGCCGTACTTCCCTTCTCTTCCCTGCCTTCTTCACTTAACTGCTGCTCTCTGCTCCTGTTAACTTTGCTGGTAAGGCATTCAGAGAACTCCATGCAGCACCAGCTGCATTTATGTCACCAGAAAGCAATTATTAAGCAATACTTCAGTCTATCTTAAATGAATCAGAAAAATAAATACATCAAACATCAAAAAAAAAAAAAATCAGAGCTGACAACTCAGGCTATCAAACGTAATCCACGTGTGTTTTTCCGATGTGTCTTAATTATGTGTTATTATTTCAGGATTGCATAAGGGTGTAATTTCTTCTGAAGATGTTCACTACTTATTTTCTATAGCAGCTAAATTCCAAAACATAGTACAATTTCAGATTAAAAGCACGATGCTGAGTTACACTATTATAAAACCAATTTTTGGATAGCTGGTTCAGCAGCCCCAGTGGGAAAATCTGGAATGCTGGAAAAGGATTACAGTGGTTTTTACATTTAAGAAGAGTTACACTGCTGGTCACAAGAGAGGTCTCACATTACTGAAAGTACACATATTTGCTGGAAAATAAAAGTCTCTCAAAAAGAAAAGAAAAAAGAAAGGAAAAAGCATCAGACATTTGAACAGCTGGAAGCATTTTTAGAAACTACCAAAAAGAGAAAAAAGTAATTTAGAATAATATTTCCCTTTCTGTAGTAAGCATTGTAGTGGTGATATAATATGTTCTCAAGAGGCTTAATCACATCTACTGTTCAATCCTCAAAGGTTATTTCATAAAACAAAAATTAGCGGAGTCAACAGAGTTTCTTCACAAAAAAAAAAAAAAGCTGTCGTTCTGCGTTATATTTATTTTTCTACCAGCTCCCATCTTTGTCAAATGCCCCAAGAGCTGTGAATCTGCGACAATAAGCTAAAGTCCACTGTGGTCTGGCAAAAGACACGATTTTCTTCCTTTCTTTGTCTATATCTGATGTCAGTATTAGGAAGATGTTGGTTGATACCACTCTGATAAGAACTTGAAAGGACTGTTGTTTACAGAAGGATCAAATGAGACAGTGAATTAAAGAAGTAGTAGCAGCCATGGGCATAAAACAGTGTGGCTACTACATATATTTTGATAAAGTATCTCCCCTCTAGAGCCAATATCACTTCAACATCTTACAAATTAAAATCTAGGGGCAATCTCTTAATTTTAAATCCTCTGCTTATTTTGCCAATTACAATGCTTTATTTTCTTTACCGCAGCACTCCCAGGGCCGTGTCAGCACTAGGATTTCCTTTTCTAAGTTCTTTTTGTCACAATGAATCTTTCAACATGTGCCAACTCCAGATAACCATTATTGGTAGCTTGCTCCAGTACAAAAAACAGGCAATAACCAACACAAAGCACCCTTAGCAACACCCTTGAATTCCCTTAAAACATACTTCCATTAAATAATCTACGAAGGGTTGTTAAATTTATGTTCATGAGCTATTGTATCTTTTTGAGAACCTACCATCTGCAAAAGGTGTTTGTACTCACATCTAAATTTAAATTTGTTTAGTTTTTGTGTTTGTTTTTTTTTAAATCACTTAGCTTACAGCAAAATACTACCCACCTAGTTTGATAAGTGAAACCATTCATTCTTTCCTCATCAGGACCAACTGCAGATACCGCATGTAGTCAGTCAGGTGCATGACACAGAAGCCTTCTTGCAGTACATGTCTGAAAACATGCCTGCTGTTGTTTAATAAAACATTGCATATCTAAAAATGTCCAAAGCCAGTTCTAGTAGAATGGCAGTGCTATTCATACAAGACAAATTCCCACCATGTAAAAACAAAGTGAAAAAATAGAGTAATATATCAAAGAATATCCAATAGCACAAATTCTGTTAAAAAACAGGGCCCAATCATCCAATCAGCTCTTACTCTTATTTATTCCTTCCCAAACATCCACTTTTTCTGATTAAGTTCTTTTATCTTAATTCTTCACTTGTCCCTCTCCCAGCTATTTGTCCTCATCTCTCAGCCTCGGTTCTCTTCCTCTCTTGCTTCTTTCACTGCATTTCTGCTGAGCAGGACACTTATGATACTTTTTGGAACAACCTACAGAGGACCTCTAAAAGACAAGGCCAGTTCTAGAGAAAAATTCATCACTTTTTTTTTAAATAGGCATTCAGATACCATTTCATAATCGACTTCAAGAGATAAAAGAAAACCCCACTGATACTATTTCCTTTGTTCATCACCCACAATATAATGTGCAACCTTAAACTGCTCCAGCCTCTCCTGGAAAAACATCTTTGTTTTGAAATATTTTGTCCCCTCCCAAAACCTGCTCTCCTGTATTATACAGTGCCCCAATACTCGTCCACTCATCATTAAAAGGAAACTCCATGTCAACAAACATGCAGAGACCAGATTCCGGCCGTACCTATGCAGCAACGCTGCCAACATATTTCCATAGTAGTTGTTCTCTGCAATGGAATCATCCAAATGCCTGCAAAGCCACATTCACCGAAACACAATGGACTTCACCCAGTAGAGCCTTTAAAGTAACGTGGGCAAAACTAAACCACCACTACACAATAAACCAAACACCCCCAGATAACAGATAAAAGGACAGAAGGGCACAGTTAATGGCAGAATACTCAGAAAAACAACTGCTGACCCATGAATGCTGAAACTCAGTGAAAGATCTGCAAAAGATAAGCCTAGGATCTAAAATTCTAACCCTGTTGGATATTTTAAAACCTGCTAATTTAATAGCAAGACCAGTGTCACGGTACTTTGTAAATTCCATTCCTCCTCCCAACCATTTTATGCACCCGATACAATGAATGGTCCATCTTTTGTATTAAGCTTTAAAGTTTGCTATTCTGTCCCAAACCTGAAGAAGAGCTGCTCAATGGCTTCCTGGTTTTACTTATAAACGTGGCCACGCATATATCCATTGGATCACCGCAGCTACAAAAGCATGGCTACCGTCCATGTTATCCTCCACTGGGAAATATTTGTGGGGTACCTATTCATAGAATCAGAGAATCATTAAGGTTGGAAAAGACCTCTAAGATCATCAAGTCCAACTGTCAACCCAATACCGCCATGCCTACTAAACCATGTCCCGAAGCACCACATCTGCATNTGGCCACACTATTCCTGACACAAGCCAGGATGCCATTGGCCTTCTTGGCCACCTGGGCACACTGACAGCTCATGTTCAGCCGGCTGTCAACCAGCACCCCCAGATCCTTCTCCTCCAGGCAGCTTTCCAGCCACTCTTCTCCAAGCCTGTAGCATTGCATGGGGTTGTTGTGACTGAAGTGCAGGACCCGGCACTTGGCCTTGTTGAACCTCATATTTTACCCCTATTTTACCCTTTTGTCTCTCTTTGTGTTGCAAGATATCTCTTTCCTCCACACCCTACAATTTTCCATCACATACCTGTATGACCACAGTTTTTCTTCTCCTAACTTTTCATTCCCTATCTCAGATACAGTTCCTAGTTTTCCACTTCATCTTTCTTTTTCCTCTCCATTGCAAACACAATTTGCTTTTCCCCAATGCAGAACTCCTGCAAGGAACAGGGTTAAACAAGTTTAAAGAATATGCGTGAGCATGTGAGAAAGACCCATGCAAACAGTTTTGGGTCGTGACACTCAAGAGGTACATCCTATTACTGAATCCAATGTGCGTACCAAAAGACCTTTCATACCATTCCGCTCACCCTGAAGATGAGTTCAATTCCCATTTAGCCAGCTGTCCCAACATGATCAAATTTTCTAACAGTATATGCTAGAGGATTTGTTCTCTTGAATTCCATGCTTAAGCTCCTATGCAATGGAAAGCCATCAATCTTCATAAATGAAACCAGGTCATCCAATGAAATTATTTATTACTGTTCCACCAACATGAATATTCAAACTTTTACAAGCATTCACCAAGCAGCAAAACCCGTCACAACAATATTTTATCCACAATTATGAAAATGTATGCAATCTTCCATAAAATAATTCAGTGCTGTTGAACATTTTTAGGAGTCCATGATAAACGTTTCGAAGTCCTGGTCTAAGTCTGAAACAAGGGCATCCACAAAATCTTCAACTGAAGGTGATTTCTGAAGCATACCTACAAAACCAAAACAACAGACTCTTAGCGAGAATACTATGACCTTGAAAGCTTTGTCAAAAATAACGCTTATTGCTAATTAACTTTTAATGCCACCGTATGACAGAAACAGCTATCATGTTTCTTTGTCAAGAAATAAATGCAATGATAATGTATCGAGGTTATTTAATTTCTTCAAGCTACCTGTTATTCGTTATCACAGAACTGACAAGTTTCAAGATCGTTAACTGATTTTTATCATTGCAATCTTGCTTAAGCAGGGAATTATATCCATTTTAAAGCAATATAACCATAGGCTCAGTCATTTCCAAATGAATGGAATAAATCAGTGATTGAGCGAGTCCTTATCTGCTGAGTCTCAGGTCTGACAGAGCCAGAAAAAACAACCTATTTTCCTCTAAGTGTTTACACACCTTAAAAGCATTTAATTTAGTATTTAAAGTACAAATGTCTCTGAAATGTATCACGAGACATGAAAAATACCCAAGAAATGCATTTTCAGTGCACTGCAGTTTTAGTTTTGCTTTTTTAGAGTACCAGGACTTACCTTTTATTAAGAATTTTAATTAGTGCATATGTTAGCTGTACCATATGGCTACAGAATAACAGGGAAATTAGCATAATGAAGAATCATGCTCAAGTACTTTGTCAGGTAATTCCACAAGCAGACCAGCTAAAAATCTCACACTTTCCTTCCTAGAATCCCAGTTTTTAGAAAGCATGAGAATACATCCTGTAAATTATTTTCAGATGTTTCTTTGTACTTAACATTACATTAACATTGGTCTTTTTACTGTTATTAACATTTTCAAGATTATATATGGAAATTTATTGCATTACTTGTACCAGAAAAAAATAGTACAGCTGCCAAATAATGTAAAACTTAATCTTTGTACTTCTTTGAAGTGATCTGTTCTTTCTGACAACTGCCAATGTAAATATAACCTTGTTCTACCCTTTCTGATCGGTGTACCTACTGAACATAATTTTATGTTCTTTTACATCCTCAACAATATTTGCTTTCAGTGGAAATTATAATTGCACGCTGCTAAAAGACCGGAATCTTTTACTATAACACAATGATTCAAAACCCACCAGGAAACAGACCAGCTCGAGGTAATTTTGTGCGAGCAACCAAAAAGAATTTTCTTGCTAAGACCTCACAGAATCCCATTTCAATCTGATTTAAACACGTTGCAAGTGTCAACACAAACTGCCAGGACCCAGTAGATTAATACTGAGCACTAAAAGGAAAACAAATCTCGTATTATATATAGGTTGACTGAAATGCTGTTAAATGAAGTTTGCATCAAGCTATTTTGGAAATGAAAGAGAACAGAATTAGTATTTCCAAATACTTGGTAAACTTGTCATCTACCCTAATGTTAGTAAAATTGCTGTGGAATTACTTCAAGTTCACAATGAAGAATGGCTTGCTATAAGCTAGGCTGAGAAAGAAATGTGTCCAGACACCAGGTGCTAATCTAACCTCCCCAGAGAGCCATGGCCTCTTGCAGACTCCCTCTCTTAGGTTCCTGCATGGGCTGGCTGGCGGACATGCATATTTGCTCCCTAAAGGCCTTGGAAAAATTCTATTTTAAACTCATATTATTTTCCTGCAGTTTTCTCGGAAGTGGAGAGAAGGCTTTAAGAAGGTGACAGGGATGGCAGCCAACTGGAACATGTACTGTCATGCATGACTACTGGAGCTTTGTCTCAAACTCAGTTGGAGCAGTCCAGTCCCAACAGCACAATTCATTTTGCCTTTTCTTGGCCCCATTTTGCCTCAGACATTTACATCTGAACTAACTGGCTCTATTTCTAGAGACTGAACGAGTAGGAAGACCTTCATGGGTGCCACTCATCTGACCTTTCTCAAAGGTCTACTTTATGATGATGCTGAGTTGTGCCTATGAAGAACTTTCTCTGTATTCCAGAAAGGAAACCTGGACGACTAGCTCAGGTATAAAAATCTCAGCTTGGTGAAATTATTACTCCCTTCCAATTTTTAAGATGTGGCTCTATAAAAGACCCATTTTTCTATAGAAAATATGCCTTTTTTCTATCAGATAGAAATACGGAGGGATGACTGTAATGCTGCATAGACAGTATATAAAGGTGGCCATAAAAGACATAACCACTATTCTCCAAGTCCCAAAATACAAAACCCCCCTTTCAATATTGACTTTATAAAAACCAGCCAGCTCGGATGATGTTTAGCCACTTCTTTTGACACACTAAAATTTATTCTGCTGTGGACAATTCTTAAAACTATGATTATTAGTATGTTGCAAAAGAAGAGAAGCTAACAGCGTAATAACTAGGGGGAAGAAAAGAGACTGATGCTGGTATTATCTTCAAGCAAATTTAATTTCCCTCTTACATAAAAGTGGCAAATCATAACAAAAACATTCCAATCCTGGCTATTACAAAATGAGTAAAAGAAACATAATTAACTACAGTACACTTGGATGTATTTCAGTGCAGCTGAATACAGTCTTACCAAATCTCACTCAAAACTTTTTATAAAATTGCATTCATTTAGACTCCACATGGTTGGTTTGTCTTAAATACGTAGGAGAATTCAAACTCGTTCTGGCAACAGCGATGTCAAATGACCTCCTACCCAGTAGTTCCAACTTTTGATAATACAAACAGATTTCTGATTACATGCATTAGTGGTCTACTGCATTGCTATTTTCCCATCATCGATATCAAAAGCAGACACTAGCAGAATTTGCTTTTGCAAGGGAAGGATGAAGAGTAACTGAGGTCATTGCTGAAGAACTACTGTAGTAAAATGATCATGCCCTTACGAAATAAGTAACTACAGATTTTAGAGCAGACAACTCCAAAAGAAACAGACACTGATGGTATTTCCGTGTTTTAACCTCTTACTCTACCCAGATGTGTTAAGAATGGTTATGTCTCCCTTTAAACTCCATTAAAATATATCAAAGCAAGATCAGCTTTGATATATTGTAAGTACTCAGCACTTCAGTCTAAATGATTTAGTAAGATGTCCACAAGGTCTGATGGTTGCAGTTTTAAAATCTAGGAGTGTATTTTATACGTTCAGCCCAACTCCTATTTCAGCTCAGTCTCTCCCAAGCCTAAGGCAACTGCATAGCTTATCTTCTCTGCTTTGAAGTTTTCTTTCACATTACAGCACTGCGGTTAACCACACCCTTTTGAGAGATGGTTAGCTATAACCTACAATCACTGAAAATTGGGAGAAGAATAAAGCCTGTGGCAGAATTTGGCCTCTGCCCCTTTGGAACACTAATTATTTTGTGTCCGTGTAGTTTGAGCTAACACATGCTGCTATTCACATCACCTTTTAGGATTTATGCACATTTCTTATACTTTCAAAGAGGCATACAATCATTATCTGAAGATTTTTACAGCCTCTTCAAATCATAATTATTCCATGAAGTACAAAATGAGGCATGGAAAAAAAAAAAAATTCAAACTGCATTGGAGCAAATGCGTGTTTATGTACAGAGTCAGTTGGTTTGATTACCATGTATGCACACAGCTGAGCACATCTGTCCGCACTGTAATACAGCATTATCGAATCAAGAACACAACTTCACATGTATTTTGCACGAGGACTCCTTCAGAGACCCAAAGGACAATGTGACTGCATCAAAACTGCAGGAGCATCGCACTCCAGGATATGTTCCACGCTCTCAGTTCCCAGATCACCCAACCCAGCACTTTTCACACTGCAATTCACTTTCTGCCTATGCACCTGGGTTTCTTTCCCGTCAGGGAGTGCCAAGGCAGAGAGGGAGGGATGGTGCACACCTGAATCTTGTTCAGACCTGCACCCAGCACACAACTGGACCTGGAACGGACACCTGGGTTACATATCTTTAAAGGAATTTGGAATCCCTAATCCCATGTAGTTCTGGGAAGGAGAGGGTCTGCAAGAGCCATGTGGCCAACCCACAATGACGGAGGAATCAAATTTTTCTCAAACTGTATTTCCTCTCTAAGGAGAAGAAAAAAAAAAAAAAAAAGCAAGCCTCTTTGACAAAGCATTGCTCACTCGTTTTTTAACTGCTCCTGCTATCCATATTTGTGACTATTTCTGTATTTTGTAGATTATCAAAGGGGTAAGATAAAAGGGGTCACTTCAGAAAATGTTAAAAAAGGTTTCATAAAGCCTTTGTGTGGTGTTTGGGTTTTGGTTTTTTGGGTTTTTGTTTTGTTTTGTTTTGTTTTTTATGGAAACAAATGCCAAGACAATAATAATAAAAAAAAGTATATTGTATTTTCTAATTAAAGACTAGTCCGAACAGGAATCTTGTCAGTAACTCCACTGGATGGCAGGTCAGATTCTTTATCTTCTCTAATCAGTACATCTATAGAATCGTCTGGGAGAAAGATGAAAAGCTAGGGTCATATCCAAACACAAAAGAAAGACAATAGCTTCTGAGAAGAAAATCATAAAAAGGAAACTGTATAAATGAAATGTGCTTGTGAAGTTATCTGTTATCAAGCAGTCAATGAATATGGCTAACTTCACAATGAGATACGGAAGCACTTCAAGGGTGAGGCTACATACATGCATCCAGAAGTCAGACTTGTACAAGCGCATTTCTTTATATATATATATATATATATATATATATAAAGTCTGAAATAACAGCCTACAGAACTTAACGTTTTTGAAATATGGCACTAGTGAGCACAGAAACTGGAATGTTTCCCTGAAGAAGAGTAAAATCAACAAGCTTTTAAGTTTGGTGGAATCTGTCTTTAATCAGGAATCTCTTTGGTCAACTGGTATGGGAGGGCAGTTTTATGACTGATGAAAACCAACAAAAGATGGTAATCAAGTATTCTGGAACATTTTAATGAAAAGGAAAAAAACGCAGTAAAAGGAGTCGGAAGCTGATTGAACCTAAACAAATTAAAGAGCAAGTAACTGTTGTTACTTTTCTCCTTAAATTCTCAATTTTTGTAATAAATACAGAGCAATTAAGTATAAATATATAGTAAGCTTTTCCATCACGTGTTCTACGATTTAAGCTCACATAATCCCAAACAAGAAATCAAATTACCAACTTGTCAAAAGACCTGAGTCACATCAATTTCATTTTTCAAGGAGTCATTCAAGCATGCTTGTTTAAGTTTTGCACTGTCTACAAACTAACATCAAAATATGCAGAGGCAAGGAATCTGCTGATGAATTCTGGATATTTTTATGATCTTGAATATCTTTTCAAGAGGATCGGATCATGGAATACTTAAGCCAATTGGACATATGTAAGCCCACAGGTCCTGACGGGATGCACCCATGAGTGCTGTGGGATATCTGGCACATGGCGTTGCAAGGTGACTCTTAGTAATCTTTGATCAATCATGGCCACTGGGATAAGTGCCAAAAGACTGGAAAAAAGCAAATATCACTCCTAGCTTCAAGAAGGGCAAGAAGGAGAAACTTAGGGAACTATGGCTGGTCAGTCTCACCTCAATCCCTAGGAAGGTGGTGGAGCAGCTAATCCTGGAAACCATTTCCAGGCTCATCAACAACAACAAAAAATCATCAGGAGTAGTCAGCATGAATTCACTCAGGGCAAGTCACGCTTAACCAACCTGATAACCTTATACAATGAAACAACTGGCCTGGTAGACAAGTGGAGAGCAGTGCACATCGTCTACCTGGACTTCAGCAAGGTTTTTTGCACTGTCTCCCCTAAGATCCTCACAGAGGAGCTGTTGATGCACAGGCTGGATGATCAGACAGGGAGGTGGATTAAAAACGGGCTGAATTGCCAGGCCCAGAGGGAGGTGACCAGTGCCACAGTTTCTAGCTGGAGGCCAGTGACTAGCAGTGTTCCCCAGAGGTCAATACTGGGTCCAGTCCTGTTTAACATCTTCATTAATGATCTAGATGATAGGGCAGAGTTCAACAAAGAGAAGTACAAAATCCTGCACGTGAGGAGGAACAACTGCAGGAACCAGTATATGCTGGGGGTCTCCCAGCAAGAAAGCAGCTTTGCAGAAAAGCACCTGGGGGTCCTGGTGGACTAGATGACCTCCAGAGGTCCCTTCCAACCTCAACTATTCTATGATTCTGTAGTCTTGTGAAAACATCTTGGAAACTTCTGTCATTTTTTGTAAATCATAGTCTGCGCTCTTATCACCAGTATCACTCATGCTAATGCCGACACAGAGAAATTACTGCTGTCTGGTTCTCTTATTACATGTGAACAAACACACCAGCAGGTGCATTACAGTTACTGACCTTAAAGTGACACACAGTTCTGTTTAGTGGTTTATGAATTTAAGAATTTAAAGAAAAAAAATAAAAACCAAACTTCATATCTTTTATGCAAAGATTTTTTGGTCACATCATAAAAGATCCCATTATTCTACCATTAACATCAAAATTCACTGCCCTGAAGCATGCACAACTATTCCTTAAACATAGCTTGCTCTCTCCAAACCCCAGGCTGCACAGCTATCGCCTTGTCATCATTCACCATTAGTCCTGACAACTCACCGATGAACTATCTGCACTAAATGAATTGAGGCCTATACGCCTGAGGACTATTAATACTGAAATGCCTAAAACATCTCATTACTGCATTACAAGAGCTAAACTTGTTTGTGTGCTTTCACTGTACCTTGCCAGACTTCATCATATTTTGATATTCTTTAAACTTAAAATAAACTTGGATTTTCCTGGACTATGATGTCACTTTTTCAGATTAATTTCAGTAACAAGTTTTATCCAAAATAACTGATGCATACTCAACCCCAGACTGATTGTACCATGCTCCACTGTGTTCTCTCACACGCAAGGGGGAAAGACAGTTTTAATTCCACAGATTTTATGTAAGTCTATGCACAGATGAATTTTGCAAACTTCATTAAAATAATATTTGATTCAAGGGAGCACACTGCCAGCAACTTCAACATAGCCTCTAGGACATTCCAGGTAGAGTCCATGCTCAGTAAAACTAAAACTACATCCCAGAAATAGAAGAGATGATAAGCAGGTGTTTAAAAACATTCTTTCCTTCTCTACCATATGACTTACAATATAATAATTGCATTTGCTCATAAAGATGTATGTTCCTGTCCTGCAACTACTTAATCCACAATTTTGGGCTCCAGTTTTTTGAGGTTACAAACACAGACTCTTCAAGAACAGTAAAGAAAGGCGAGTTTGCAAAGCCATGCTGAATGAAAAGTAACCCTGGAGATCAGAAATATAAATAGACTAATCTAGAGAATATATAGTTGCTTAATATATGATGAGTCTAAGGAGAGCAGAGGTTATGGCCTCAAATATAAACAGATGGTTCAAAGAACTTAAACATTCTAGTTACAAAACCGTGCCAGTATCATGATGAAATACAGATGCATTACCACTGTCTTCCTTATCTGTAGGAAAAAACCCCACAACTTCCAGTCTACCAAACTGGAGTAAACAGAGACCAATTAATTAATATTCAACCTTAATACTGAGAATTTCAGAGCAAATCAAAAGATGCCCCGTTAGATGACATACTTACCAAGCACTCATATCAGGAACAGCGACACTAATGCAAAAATGTTTGGTTTGAATACTGCAACATTACAGAGGAAAGTCTTTATCCTGATCTCATTGATTGATAGATTTGTGATAAAGTCAGCTGTTTCTCAAACTTGTTTCATTCTCCTGACTTTATTTTTTTAATATATGAAGTATAGTATTTTTGCTATTGCTATGAATGATTTTTAAAAGTTATTTTCCAGATTCAAAAGGCAAACGTGGTATTAATGGAATAATGAACCATGTTTCTTTATTACAGTATTCAGAATTCCATTTCATGAGCATGTATACTCAAAGTACTGATACAACCAAAGCTATTTTGATGATGCTAAAATGGTGAGGCCAAAACAAGTTCAAATTCTTGTATACAAAATAACCAGATCTATTATGAATTGTATGTATGTTAAAGTTACTCATTTTTTTCTGTCCAAAAAATGGTGTCAACTATCTTCCTTCATGTATGTGATACTCTTATTCTGAACCCTTTAGACAACTTTGTAATGCATATCCCTTCCAACATTTCAAACCAGCTCTCTTTGTGTTTTTTATTCTGTGTATCACAAGGAGTTCTACTGATCACGACACAAAGGTGACGGCCAGTCCACTTAACTAAATAAGTTTTCTTTCATAAATCCAATGAAAATCATAATTAAACTAAACAGAACACATTGGGAAATGCAGTTGAATTATCTTCCTTGAGCAAGGGAATAAAACAGTTCTAATTTTTTTTACCTTGAACCATAAGTATGGGCTCTTTTCCACCGCCGTGTGCCAGCATCTCTCTACGATAACGTTCACCCATTGCCCTGGAGAAACACAGATGTTAGAGCCATCTGGAAACACAACCTGTTCAGCTTTCAGTCAGATTTGCTTCTAGGATCTCTACAGAACTCAGAGACAGAGATCAAATTAAATTTTCCATCCTGAAACAATGACTGCCTTGATTCCATGTTGACTCCTCAAATTCAAATTACATTTAAAATTATACTATGAATAACTGAACTAAACAAATTTTATACATATGAATATGTGTTGGTGTTTATAGAAGTTAATTTGAGAACAATATTTCAGCCTTCATTGCTCAAAAGGGAAAAGTCGCTCTGTTACAATGCTCTGAACATTCACCTAAGGTACAAGAGCACTTACATTTTGTGATCTCACAATTTACTTTTTAATTTCATGAAGCAAAATGAGTAGGACAGCTATACTTAGCTTTGAAGTTGGTGACATGAAGCTTGTTTATTACCCACAGTTGCTTTGATTTCAATAGAAAATTACAAGTAATTAGGCATCTATGAAAATCAAGCTCTCTAATTACATCTAAATATGGATTTCAGTGCCTCCCAACTGGCACACCTGTATTTTAAAACATCAATGTGAATTTTTTTGCACCAATGAACATGTCCCAAAGTACACTTTATACTTGTAGTTATTTCCTGGTTCGTAATCCTCTTAAAATCAAGAAAAAGGTGAAAAACTAAGTGTCATTAAAAAAGCCTGTCAACCTACGTGACCCCATTTGTTTCATGTTTTCCAAAACTAAGTAGCATGACACTTCATTCTACTTAGTATTTTCTGGTTTTACCTATCAAACGGATCCTGAGCAAAACACTGTTTCCACACCATGGAGGCAACAGCCCTAGACATGAGGTAGGAGTAATATTTGGCACCGTAGCCCACAAGATGACTGAATCGCAGCTGCCAGGCCTGTAAGGAGAAAAACAACAAAATTCAGAACAGAAGTCATCTTTTAAATCCTTTATACTGTTCAGCATTTTCTGAAGTATGATGGAAGAAATCTGATACTATTAATGACAAACAGTGGAAAAAAAAAGAAAAAAGAAAAAAAACAACGGCCACCAGAAATCTCAGAATGAATGCATCCTTTATTATAAGAAGCATTTCTCAACCTAAATACTGTATATCCAATATATTAATCATCACAATTGAAATTATACATAAGTAAAGTCAAAAGGAGAGAAAACCAAGCAGTAAAAAAAGTATTTGTATTTGGTAATAGCTGTGGTGTTCTACTGGTCTTGAAAGAAAACCACAATTACCTTTCAATAAAAGTAACACAACATTTTATCATTTTCCATGTGGGTAAGTGCAGTGTCACACTTGGAAAAATTCAAGCTATAAACTTTTGCCACAAAGAAAATTATTATAAGGCCTTGCCTTTAATACTGTAAAAAATGTAGCTTCTCATATGCAAAAAACGTCAGAAGTAGACAAATTACATCCAACATGCAATGTCATTGTTCACAGATTTGTTTGCACATTTTTAAATGCGTGTATATAACAGATTATCATCCGTAATTATATTGTTATTCATTTATGTATTGTTACTTGGCTTCATGACTCATTCCAGTGATGGCGGACTTCTTTTTTAATGCTGTTTGTTGTTGACTGTTTACTTATATTTTCTTAGCACAGAAAATCAGAAGTATCAGCCTTACTTCCACAGAAATAAAAATACTTTTTTTTTTTCCTTTCCCTGACTGTAACAGAGGAATTTACATTGAGATAGAACTCCAAAGGTCAGCTGGTCCAACCCTTGCTCAAAGCAGAGCCAACTTTGATGAGATTTCTTAGGGCTCTGTCTAAACTCTCAGTATCTCCAAGGATGAAGATTTCATCACCTCTCTGGTGCAATGTGGAAAGATAAGCAGGTCCAAGCTGAAAAGACATTGTTTCCCAACAGATCTGACCGTATTTTTTGAACTGAAGATGGATGAATGTATTGTTGAAGGAGTGAGAAACTTACTCTGCCCTTTCGGCTCTCTGAGGAAACCGAAGAGGAGACAAGTCCCATATCTTATTTGTCCTCCTATCCAAAGTTGAGGCTCTTAACATTCTTGTGATATGACTGTTGTCAACATTTTTGTAGGTACTATAGAAAACAGAGTTTTAAAGAGGAACTAGAAAATAAATAAGAAATAGCATAACAGATGTTTTAAATTTAAATCCATGGGCTGTCAGATGCTTATTCTTATCCTACAGTCAATGGCTGAAATTCTGAGGCAGACAAACAGAAAAGTCAGGGGGCATTAGCAATTTTCCAGAACTATTTATCTTTTACTGTAATTCTTTATCACACTGTAAGTAACAATCTCCTGATTTTTGACAGCTGAAATAAACTATGTTTCTTTATTTGAGAAAGTGCTGATCATCATCTCATTCTCCATTAGCCAAGTGAAAGATATATGTGTATATTAAAAAAAAAAAACCAACTGAGAGGGTGGAAAAAGAAAGTATTTGGCTTTTAATCAGTCTTTTTACCTTAAAATGGTAGCAAACAGTGGTCTATATTCTAGACCATTGTGAACAGTTGATGAGAAACAAAGTTGTTAGCTCCCTTTTCTGACCAACACCTATAAATAAAGTTCTCAAAGTTAGCTGTAATTCAGCTATTCAAAAGATACTTTTAACAAGCCGGTTATCTCCACCCTAAGACAGATGGTGTCCAAAACAGATGGAATTTGCCACGGGTGAGCAATCTAGCCTCCACTGATAGCCTACACAATTAGTTTAAAGCAGGAGCCGCAAAGTTAGAGAAGATGAAAAAATGTCTCCAGACTTCAATTTTCCTGTAAGTCTGGATGCATGATGCAAATTCTTAAGAATTATTAACTTTTTTTCTTCTTTTAAGTAAACACCAACTGTACCATATTTCATTGTAATGCCAGAATGTAAAAACAATCAGCTTGGATACAGATTCTCCAGTTTGCTCTGAAAAGTATTGTAGTTGCTGTGTTTATACTTTATAGCTACAGTTTTTCTTACTAGTCCCTTAATTATAATCATAATCACTAAATATTAAGCTCATTTTTAAACAGATCAGAGAGCCTACACTGTTAGAAGACTGAGCAGGGAAACATGTCAGTTTTTATTTTACTGTATAGTAAGTTTTCAAAGTTAGGATTAAAAGCTTCAGCTTGAAAGTACAACTTTCGGGAATGTGGAAAGCTTTACTGATGAATTGGTTTCACATACTCAGAAATTTAAATAACTTCCAAATAGATCATTTCAGTGAAAAATCCAAGTTGCTTTTTCTGCTACAAACAAAAATAATTTCTATGAGCTTGACACAGGGAAGAATATTTCTACCTCTCCCATTAGAAAGGAATTATTTTAATGCATCATACAAGCTGTAACTAGGACAGTATGTCTTCCTCAACAGCTCAGATTACATTGTTCACATCAAATGCTCTTGCATTTAATGGTCTGCACCAGCTTGTCTGCACTTCCAGGATGATCACCTATTCCACTCCTCAGATGTGCTGAAACTCTCTATCACAAGTAAGCAAGGAGAAAAGAACATCATCTCCGCAACCTGACCAAACCCAAAAGCTTGTGTAAGAGTCTGCACCTAAAACAGGCCTCAGTACCCTCTGTTCAAGTATAAGACATTTCATTTGACCTTGTCTTTGTTAATATACTTAAGTAAGAAAATTCACATTGCTTCCTTTCAAAAGAGAAAAGGAAAGGATATATATAGAAAGACCAAGGAAAGATGCTGCTCATTTCTCTCCCTGCATTTGGGGAGGCTCTCAAATATGATGAAGTTGAGAATTCAAAAATTCATTGGCAACAGGACAGCATCCCAAAAAGGAAACAAAAATAGAAGATGAGTCAATCCATCTAAGATAGATGCCTAAGACAGATGAGATATAGATGACTCTTTTTTTTCCCTCACCAGAATACATAAGGAACATACTTTTAGATAGCTCAAGTTATACAAGATGACTACCATGCCTCAAAGGCATACTGCAGCTAAGGTTGCTTTCATATTACAAGCAGCAGTCAAGGAAATCTGATTATAAACACTGCTATTCCCAAGTGAAGTTTGAAGCCTATATTTGATTTTATTCATTTTTTTTTTTAACCAGTACAGATTTTCCCCACTCTAAAGTATGACTAACTCTAGCATGTCATCATTCCCTGTCACCATTTTTTTCTCCATCCTCACCCAAAGTTTCTGATCAGGAACTCCCAATCTTCAATATTTCACTATTACCCAGTATCTATTACACTACTCAATTACATTTTCTGATTCCATGCTGGTCTAGCAATTAACTTCCCAAACTAGACTTTGCTACCTGTAAACAAATATTTAAACATTAAGACACATCCTCTACCTTAAGGAGCTACCTGCCTGCATTAAAAAACTCTTCCTACTTTATACAGAGGAGATTATGATGTAGGTAATAAAACTTTCAAAAGCCTAAGACTATATAGGCTAATACTCCTTTAAAAAGTTCTATGATCAATAAAAAATAAACACATCACTGTAAAGGTATTTAAAACCAAATGGTTCATCTTTTTCCATAAAACTCCATTTTAATAAAATTAGCTATAAATGCAAAAATTATTTGATGTACTATTTCCAATGCTGAATGATTTCTACGTACTTTAATAAAAAAAACCCAAACCAACCAACCAACAACAAAAAAAAAAAACCAAAAAAAAAAAAACCCGAAAAAAAAAAAAACAAAACAACCCAAAACCAAAANCGAAACAAAACAAAACAAAACCACCCAAAACCCAAAAATATCATTTTCCCTTTTGGAAAGGGTAAAGGCTAGACATGTAGAACTAGGGCACTCTCCTTATTAAATGTGATATTTTTGGTAAGCAGCTAGAAAGTTAATGAAGACCCTGAATAATCACTTACTTCAAAAAGTTCCATGAAGCCATTCCAGGAGTTTATAAAACAGTGCATTTTACAGCATAGCCCATGGGTTATGATAATATGCCATCCACAGGTCATGTTCATGCCTGCTTTATATCAAACACAACAGACTGAAATAAAGGTGTGAGACTGATCCACTGCAGTTATTAAAGGGGCCTTTTTTCCACCAACATTACCAATCTACCCTTATAACTGTCTGAAATATTTCCAAAATTCCACGTGAAATGGCTTTCCATCTCATCTTCTAGCAAACAAAAATACCTCACTGAAACTTTTGTATTCTCACACCTTATCAGGATATTTTTAAAAAGTCCTTGTAGGATACATTCTTAGGGAAAGATTCAGTTCATTTTACTTTAGCTACCTCAAACTAGGCGTCTTGCCCAAACTAGTCACGTAGGCTTCCTTTGTAGTCAGAGGACAGAAGTATTTATCCTGTTATCTTTGGAGAGGATAGACTACTGCTCTAGGAGAAATTTGAATAATTTACTACAACTTCTATCTTCTATTTAAAAGTTAAGCCACTTCATTCATTTTAACAATATGGTAGGATCAACTGCTTTGAAGACTACATAAACTAATTTAGGATTCAATTATTTGAATTCTAAATTTAGAACTGTTAAGATTATCACAAAAATAGTATGATAAAAAAATTTAGATGTGATTCTAAAAAGACAAAAATGAAAGAAAAAAACAACAGGTAACTTAATATATACTAACCTACCTTTTGTTTGAGTGTGGGTAATCATTGTTCCATGGAGCTACACTAATTACATGTAATCAGTGCTACAAAATCCTACTACAATTGTTGAAAAGCAAAAAACAAAAACAAACAGAAAACCCCCCAAAAAAACAAAACCTAAAG
This sequence comes from Aramus guarauna, assembly GCA_013400195.1. Taxonomy (NCBI): domain Eukaryota; kingdom Metazoa; phylum Chordata; class Aves; order Gruiformes; family Aramidae; genus Aramus; species Aramus guarauna. The sequence goes on along the minus strand of VXBL01004255.1, from coordinate 798,869 downwards.
AAATTCTTGACTAGTGCTTGGACATTTCAAAATGCTCTTCTAACAGTTTCTGCTGTGACTTCAGTTACTTCAAAGTATATTTAAATCCACTTTGCTTTGCATCTTAAGACAAAAAACCACAAGTGAGAACCTGAAAAGATCCAACACTAAATTAAGAGAAGTGTTTCTGTCATTTAAGTCTTCTAATTACAAAATGAGTGCTACAGTAATTACATCAATGAGCAAGTTGTTGAATAGTTTCCACGAGAAACAACATTTGATGGAAATGATATTTGGTGCCCTCCCTCTCCCCCTTCTTAATTAAATTCTTACTCTGGCAGGAAACCCAACAGAGGAGCAGCCAAGTTATCTCCTTCAGGGTCTACTGGGTGGAGAACCCCTTGGGTCTGGCACTAACATGGTATTATTGCTCCTAATGCCCTTGAATTTAGCTATCAGCACGGGTGGAAAACTCCTGAGAGTCATGAAGCTCTGGGGTCTGGTAACTTGGGAGCCAGAAGAGAATGGCAATTAGCATGGAAATCAGTACAAGCTATTTCCCTCTGCCAAGACCAAGGTTTATCAGGGCTAGTGGAGCTCCAGGACACCACCACTCTGGCATACAAACAAGCACGCTGAAAGTTAGCACAGGCAATGTTTTCTTGGCACTGTGTCAGCTGTACAACAGTGTCACCCAGGAGGAGCTGGAGGTGGAACCTAAAGAGCTGCAGGTTACAGGTCAAGAACTATGATGCCCCTTTTCAGCACAGAAAAATGGTAAATTTACTGTGGGGTGCACGTTGGAAGGATGCTCCATATTTAGCTTAGCCAGTTTCTCATTCTGATGTACTAGCTGTGCAGGCATCATTTTAAAACATCAGAGGGAAAAAGTGCTTTTTAGCAAAAGAAAAAAAATGTATTATCTGACAACCAGGAGATCTGGTCTTACTTTTTTTCTTTGACTACACTTTGCATTTTCATGCTCTTCACACCCAGATTCTGTCGCACATGGAAGTTCAAGATCACTTTTCTCTAAATTCAAGGAAGATACTCAAGAGATTTCACAGCACAGAACTACAACAACATCCAGTCATCACATACAGGAAATTTCAGTCTCATTCATTACAGTGACTCCCAGAATTAGTGTACTGATCTACCTGAATTAAATGCCCTTCTCTGAACCTCTTCCATGCTCCCTTTCCCAAAATAACTGAGCCTGTCATTAGACAAGCTGAGAATCTTCCTGGTAAGGCTCCTCTTTTCTTCTCGCCCACACACAATAACGGGAGTAAGCAGCCCAGCACTGCTTAGCAGAAGCTCAGGCTGTGGCTGTCAGGCTCCAAAGCTCAAGCTCTGCCGTTGGGTGCACTTATTTTAGGGAGGCCAAATTGTCACGTAGCAGAATTTATTCTCCCACTTTTCTGTTTAAACTACTCATGTACTTTACAAAACGAGAAAAGGATTTTCACATACACTTTGCAGTGTAAATAATTCACTCTCTTACTCTGAAACAAATCACAGATTTTTTTTCCTTATTGTATAAGTTTGTTACATAAGTTTCCAGCGTGCTTTGAAGACGTCCTCGATACTTTCTCACTTGAACAAACAGTTTAATGAGTTTTGGAGTGCAGAGTTTGCAAACTTTGTGCCAGCAGCTACCTCTGGGGAAAAGCTAGAGCACTCACCAACTGGCAGAAACAACTCTCTCCATAGGTATGCAGCGGCTTGCTTGGTCAACTTATTTTCTGTATTTTTGGCCTGAGCCCCTCTAAGTTTTATAGAATTACATCATCATCGTTCTGGAGTTTCACAGTAATAAAAAAATCCAATAAAGAGCTTTAAAGCCACTTCCTTTGCTGCAGTTTCTAATCTTGTTTAGAATAACAGAAAGCTAATTTCAAGAAACCACATCTTATGCTGTGCCCCTAACTTGGTTAACATCAATAGTCTTCAGTTTTTTCAGTGCCGAGCATTTCTGTGTTAGGAGTGGGAGAGCGCACAAAGTAAACCAACCCAGAGACATCGCTGACATTTTAGAAAGCGAGTCAAGCAAGAGATTAAGATTTCAATTTATAACACTTCTGTGTTTTTATTATAAAATGATAAATAAATCTAGCAAGGCAGGGAATGTAAATATTTTTGCAGTTGTTTACACTAGGGAAGAGGAAAGGAATTTAACATGCAATTAACCACTTAGGTGATTCTAGATATGTACCATATGGTCTTTGAATTACTTAAATTAAAATATTTCACTTTTATTTATAAACTATTAATGCATTTGATCTGTTTATAGCAAAATCTTTTAAAACTACTCTTCAACCTCTTCCCTCTTTCTCACAGAGGGACTGGGGGAAGGGGGACATGGGAGATAACAAAGAAAACCGCCAACAAAAAGCTGTATCTATGATCTGCATTGCTCCACAATCCTTAAAACTTGAAAATATGAAAATTGATTCTATAGTGTCTTTTGACTGACTTTATTCGGACAACTGTCACTGGTAAACTTTATAAGTAGTCTTTAAAGTAAAATATAAGAAATACACAATCAGACAATTTCCAAACAAGTCCTTCATGTTATAACACATAACGCTGCACACACATACATACACATGCAACACACACACCCCATCCTATTACCCATTAATAATTTCTATTACTGCCTAAGCTTTAAAGATTCATAAGACCAAGATAACTAGAAACGTATCATCACAGTTTCCTTTGGGTACAGACTCAGACTGAAGCTCAATGTTTTCATTCTGCTTTACCAATTAAACCAAATTTCAAGTATTGACCTATTATTTTAAAAGAAACATCATGAATGTTGCTTAAGCTCTTACAAAAACATGAACTATTTTAAGCAAAGCTGTAACTGCTAAAATATATTTGCCAGTACAACTTAATCATGCAAATTATCTGTACCTACACTGGAAGATGAAATAGCTACTATTTTACAATAATGCTCATTTACTATCTTTTGCCAGAGCCATTCCAGACAGGGATTTAGGGGACAATGATTCTAACCCTGAATCTGCCACAAACTGCAGTATGAACTTGAAGAAACTACTTTTTCCCCCCTACTCAGTCTAACGGCCACCTCGTGTTAAGCGAGGATGATAATACTTCTTTTCTCTCATTCTCCTCTGTTTTGACTGCAAGGTTTTCATAGAAAGGGCAATCTCCCACTACATCTGAAAAGCGCTTCATTTCAGGCCCTCTAGCTTGTATTTACGGCAACGATATATTCTGTTATATCTATCCCTAGCAAATATAGCTCCAGTACCACAATCCTGGAAAAAAAAGGAAATGTGAGATGTGAGAACAGAAATATGTAAAGCTAGACAAAGCAATTTCCATTTATATATGTATACATGCTCATATGTGTGTGTGTGTATTTATATCTATAAAGCACATATAGTTATAGTTATTTCACAATGTTACCAAGAGATGTATTCAACTACTTCCTGCACTGCTGCTTAAAATGCTCTGCTACATGTAAATACTATCGCTAAAGTATGTTTGAGTTTCATGGGGCTAACACTTGCAAAAAGAATTTCCTTAAAAGTGCTTCATATCTCATGGTATCTGTAAACACTCTGCTGCTGTAGATAGTTGCCCAGTGAATAGTGTCATATTACCACCAGAAAACAAATCTTCACAATTATTTGCTATCAGCATTTTCTTTATCATAAAATGAACTCAACTCCAGAAAGACAGAAACCTAAACAAACCTTGAAGGGTGACTTTAAGAGGTTTTGAAAGTCACAGCGTCTACTTTAATACTGACCTCAAAAGGGCACCAATCTTTTTGAAATGGCTTTTAGCTATTAATTATTTATAGAACTATCACTTCCCCAGAGTTCACTGCGCACTCCTTTACTAATCTTTTCCTTAGACCCAGACTCTTCAACTTGATTTTATAGTATACTTTTAAGAAGGCTCATATGAAAACTAATCCAGGGATTTGCACTTTGTGTAAACAACTTTGGTTTCCACATGGCAAGGTAAAAAATTACTTTGAAGGGGTTACACAAACTTCAAGAGGTTGAGTAATGACACGACTTCTCTCTCTTCAAAACACTCCAAAAAGTGGAATATGAGCAACATCAGTGCCTCTTCAAGTAATTGAAGAGAGAGGAAAAGTGGAAAAGCAATCTTCTGTGAAGGCTCTCTGACTCTAATATGAAATCTGTGTCTCTCTGATCTACAACAGTGCTTTCTTTAAAATCCCCTAAAAGGGAGATCATAGACCTACTGGGTGTCTGCTTCCCTCTTCAACAAATGAGGGAAAAGACTAACAAGATTTTAAAATATTAGGTACTAACCATAATCACATTTGCTGTAAATGAAACCAGTTTTTCCCTCCTACCGTCTGCTCACTCATAAGAAACAAATGATCACAGTCTCAATTCCAATTTTTTTTTTCATAAAAGGTTTTCAATACCAGAACATACATAGTCATGTGTGCACACATAATTTTCTCTTCACTAGCCAAATAAACTCCATTTCCTCAACTTTCCTCATAGGTCACATTTTCAAACCTATTTTCTTTCCAAAACTGCTTCTCTGTATTTCTTTCAGTTTTTCTACCTCCTTTTAAGAGGTAGACACCTACTACAGGACACAACACTACCCACTGCTAAGTCCCCAGTGCCAAATATGAAAATATGTATTTTAAAAAGCAAATACGAGTTTCTTTAACAGCACCCCATGTTCTTCAAATACCTATGTATTTAATTGCTTTCCTAATACAAACTACTTTGGATCCAAATTCTCTGGATCATTTACATTCTACTTTCCATGATTTCTGCAATCTTTGTCAACTGAATGATCTTCTGAAAATATAGACAAATTCTCATCCAAATCATTAACAAAAACACAGAACCACAGTAATTCCTGGACAGACCTCTGACTGGAAGTCACTTAAAATGTCCCAGCTTGAAACCAAGCTTTAATCTGCTCCTTCAGCATGTTTTCTACATGTCGCCTCAGCCGTAACGCCACAGTTTGCTGTAGAATTATCATTTGCAAGTGTCAGAAAGCTTACTAAGTCTAGAGTTATGCTATCAACCGCTTCCTTCCTGTTCCCAAGGTCAAACAATTTCTTAAGTGGATTTTTTGCATCTCAGATGGTTCTTAACAAAACCATGGTGATTTTGTTCATTTGATTGTTCTCAAGGTACTTAACTGCTTAATAATTAGTTCTGCTACTTCTTCAGTGACAAAGTCTGAATGATTTGTCTACAGTTCCCAAGATCTCCTCCCATCATAAGAGTAGCTATCATAATAGTGCTAGCACTTTTTCATAGTTTGTGAGTGATAATTCTTCCAGGTCAGTGACTGCTTTGACAACCTTAAATATTCTGACAATCTGACTACATCTAATCTCATTATTTCCTAAGTTTTCATTCCTTAATGTGAGTTATGTTTCTATCCCTCTCAAAAATTATACGTAGTACTTACCTAAACAAAATTCACTTATTTTTTTTAAAATAAGGCAGAGACATGGAATATTTCTGTTTTCTCTGACATTTGTTGTTCTCTCCCCCACTGAATCCATGCTCTCCTCTTATTTCTTCAGCAGTTATGGAACTTTATTTGTCTTCACTACTTGCATTTTGCAACTCAACATTTCTAGCCTTCTTTCTTCTGAATTCGTTTAATATTCTTTTAGTAATTATATCCAGTCATATAATGATCTCTGTTTTTTATTATCTTAGTAAGGTCTTTAAATGGCCTGGTTCCTTATTCCCAAATCTTCTTTGCAACAGGATAGTTAGCGTCTTTGGTTCAGTCTCTTTGGTAACTACATAGTGTCTTTTGAATCATCATACTTAGCTGTTCTTTTTCATTTCCTTTACTCAAGCTTTCAGTTCTGCTTAGGCTCTACAATTACATTAGTTTAACTTAATAAACATAAGACAAATTTGGGAAAATTTTAGATAAAATAAGTATGAAGTGAAATTACAGTTTAAAATTAAATAGGCAGCCACTACTTAGCCTTCCTTACCAATAATTTCAAGATTCATGTTCACCACTTGAGCCAAGTTTTCAGAAATCAAAACCACTTCTACCTTCAGAGGTTAAGGGTTATCGCTTATTTATTTTAAGACAGCTGCCACACTGCTTTTCCAGCCTGACTATTTATTCTCTTTATACGGTGTTACTGATATTCACATGAAATGTTATACAAGACTGCAGTTATAACTCCACATTATTAGTCACTCCAAAGGCCTAACAAGAAATTCTAAGCCAACAGATGCCACAATGACATGGATGGCAGATTCAATAACAAGATACTTCACTCACACTGCCAGCCAGCCTTCAGCACGTTGAGGAATGAGCCTGTTAAAAATGGTACTCTCCTCTTCACTGCGGCACCACTACTGAGAGTGATCATGATCAGTACAAGACTGCGATACAGAACTTCACAAACCACACTGCCTCCATTTTTGGCCTCTGGCTTACCTAACAAAACTAAGCATGAGGTCAGGTCCCCTTCAAACTCCTAAGAAAAGGCTCCTAAGAAGGAAAAAGAGGTATACAGCCGAGCTGCTTTTTTTTGCTCTCAGGTGTTCTTCAACAAAATAAAAAGGGGACTTGGGTACATGGTGAGAATGTGCAGTGCAGAAACTATTTCTTCTCTGCAGAGAAGCTGGTTCTCTCTTTCTAGTGACACCAACTCTTTAGCTGACCAATCTCCCAGATGCCTTTATATGCATCCTGTTAATTAAATCCTTGTGTTCTCAGCACCCATGGCAAGCCACGTCTTCCTGCAGTGCCTGACAGCTGCTCTGAGCAAGCCCTCCAAATGTTAGGTTGCATCTCATCCATTGATTTCCTTTGTCAGGAACATGACAGACAAAATCCCAGCAAGTTAAAACAAGGACCTAGAGGGAATCTTACAAGGTCAGGATCCCTGTCTGGGCAGAGTCCCCCCCAGCTGCAGAAAGAAGAAAGACTAACCACCACATTGGTGATACACCTTTTTTCATACACATCTTCCCTCTAGGATATCTATAACAATACCAGTCTTGTTTTCTGTTGGCAGACTTGGCTGGCTAATATATTTGGTCTCTCGAATCCCTAGCAACCATAGGCCATTAAGAAGTTCTCATACAGCCAAAGAAACCTGCACTCTGGACAAAAGTATATAAGCATGATTAACCTATAACCTTGTTTTAAATTTTAGGTCACCAGTAGAGGTGGTCCTTCTGAACTGATATGTACTTAACATGCTAGAGCAAAAAGGGATATAGCAAATTATTTAGTGTTCCAAAAAATATCAAAAGGCTCCCTACATAGCAACATGTTCACTCCTATCAAACGCAATTATAGTGATGTGTGGGGGTTAATTCCAACACTTTGTATTCAAGAAATTCTTCTGTTTCTGCAAGAAAAGCTTACCAAAAGGCCACGTAATTTTAAAAAATGCAGAATGGACTATTTGGTAGCGATCTAATAGAGAACCCAGATTCACTGTGCCTCACTCTTCAAAACCGTTTTTCCTCATAGTCACAAGTCAAACCAGCATCTCCCACCAAACTTCCAGATTAGAATGAAGGAAAGTTACTATGATGGACAGACAATTAATATGTAAGTCCATAATAACTTTTTGAAAATAAGAATCAGTAATTCAAACTAATTCAATTTTTCACAAAGAAAATTCAGGTATGATGATTTGGGCAGCTGGTGCTTATTGTAAAACCACTTCATTATTGGGAGCTCTTTCCTGTAACTGCAGGAGGCTGCAATCTCCACTATCAATGTAGAACCTGTTTACCCTGTGTCTCATTTTTTGTTTCCATACTGAACCAAAAACCACAGCAGGAGATAGGAATTATTATGCTTGGCGCAGGACTAACAATGGCATATCATTAAGTTTTGATGACTGTCTCAAAGGAAAGTAGTTTTCAAGTCTGAACTTGGGGGGACAGGCAGGGGACTAAGCAACAGATCATGGGGACTTTGATCACATCTCAGATGGATCAAAGGGTCACCTGATACTTTTTTTTTAAAAGTCTCTCTGGGCATCCTGGAGACAAAGGTAGAAGAGACCAGGAGATACACTCTAAGAGCAGATAGTGTAATCGATTGCAAGGCAGGTCACAGTAAATGGAAACTGGCTTCACAAGACATAAGAAATAAGCTATGATTTGAAGAAAAGTTTGGAGTAAAAGCAGAGTACTGAATTCCCCACAGCACACAGATTTTGATAACAAGTACAATCCGGAAGAAATGGCAGGAGAAGGTGGTGGTGTTATTATCATTTGGTTTATCTTGCTTTCTTAGAAGAGTTAAAAGGAAGATCAATTGCTTTTTAAAGGCATCAGAAGGACTCAAGAATCCAGCCTATGCAAAAATTCTATTCATTTTCCAAACACAGTAACACAGATCTCCTCTGGCAACTAAACCTCCAGACACTACAAAAACAGGCAGATACATTTCCTTGCCCCCTGCCTGGCAGTCATCAGCTTCTGGATTCGGTAATAGAGCAAAGAAATCCCAGTAGAATTTCATCCTCCAGCAGCCAGCAGCAAACCCTGTGTACTTTTGAATAGATAACCAATGGTCAGTCAGAAATTGAGATTTGCATTCTTCAGAAAAACAAAGTCTTGTGGATTGCTGTTTCTCTGTGCTTCCATCTGTCTACAGTTTCTGCTCCATCTTTCCTTTCTGGCTTGCACACAACTCTAGCTTCTGTGACCACTTGTGCAAACGCAGCCAATGCTAATACTACTGCATGTGGTGCCAACTGCCCCAGTGCATGTAAAACCTATCTGGATGGCAAATACAGACTTTGACAGGGTTTTCTTCCAACTACCCCTCCTACTGTTGGCACATAGGACAGGATATTTGCTGAGGATGATGCTTTGGTATACCTTAAAATAGGTATCACCACATAGGTACAACAGCATTTATTTATTAGGGGCAGTTTATGCTCCTCATTTTGAAATTACAGTCACAAAAAGATGCATACAAATTGTCCCGTTATCTGAGCTGCACCTCAGAAAGACAGAAATTCATCTGCTAAAGATATCTGCTGCAGCTCTATTTCAGAAAATGAGTCCGCACATGAGATTGAAGCCCAAGTACATTTGAAGGATATTTACTAAGTCTATTTGCCCTTCAAGAGCAGTAAGAGGGAATTAAGGTTTATCAGGAAAAGATAATAATGGGTGCTTGTGCAGCCCTGACAGACAATGTTACTACAGAAAACCATATTAATGCCGCAAAATCTTCGCTAAGGATGAATTACTTCTACTCAACACCACTAACTTAAAATATACAAGACTAACACAACAATTCATAACTGAATCTAAACCAATAGAAAGCAGACAAAATTCAAATAATTAAAATACTTCATTTTCTCTGCCAGCCATGTATGTACCTAGACAAATGACAGATGAAAAGAAGGGCTCGTCACTTACAATATTTCAACATCTACTTCTGAAATTAAATGAACAGAAGGAACATACTCTCTTCATTTTAAAAAAAAAAATATTAAAAAAAGCTTTTAATTTCAAGACATTTATCTTTTCATCTGGACTACAAATTAAACTGAAAACGTATCTTAAGTTCAGGAAAAAGAGCAGCAAAGGACAGCAAGCCAAATTACAGACACGAATTACTCTGCAGAGCACTGATGTTCTTCTAATGTAATTTTCCACTAAGTTTTACTGAAATTTAAATTGCATTACAGTTCTTGACTAGACACACCAATTCTACATTCAATAAATGTAAAGAACATAGACTTTCTGACAATTCAAAAGTTCACAGTACATTTTGCTGAGATTAAGTTCCAGGTCAAAACTTGCTGTCTTTCTTCATATTGAGGCTATGTTCATTATAAAATGTTACTCTTTTGAAGGTAACAGTTAAATAAAAAATATTTTAGATGGAACAAAAAACGTAGACTAACTTTCAAATCAGGGAACTGTTCCATTCACTGGGTAACTAATACCTGTGGAAGAATGATGTAAGACACCACTTATAAACATGCTAAGAAGTCTTTGAAGACATCTTGCTTCCACTTTTCTGGCTTTGCCAGGCCAGATGCAGTAGAGTTTCGATGAGCATGGATCTGTTAATACACTTCTCAGAGAATGAGTCTCACATTGTTGGTAAGGAGAACAGTACATTTCCTGAGAAGCAGAAAGCAGAGAAAGGATCTGGGTATTCTGACCAAAGCGTCAAACAGTGATTCAGGCCATGCTCCGGCTGGGAATTCAGCTCCAGACAGACCAGGAAATATCTATTATCTAAGCCAACTGCACCTTCGGATGTAACATGAAGTATAGAACAAATACACAATTAGTCATGATGAAGATCAAAATTATGTAGCTCTGTTAAAGTATTGAGTTCTACTCTTTCAGCCCATGTTACAGATACAACATGAAAGGATAAACAAGCGGCGTGCCAGAAGTCACAGCAGTACAGCGGGAACAACTCTCTCCCAAGTCCTACTTCACACTGACTTGCACTCACATGCTGACATTTACGGTATGCAAACACCAACATGCAGCACAGTGCTTTGTTGCCTTTTAGAAGCAGTTCTTTTCAAAGCTAAAATAAACTCTCTTTCCAATGTATTGTTTCTTGATGAGAAAATAAAAGAAAAAGTAACTAAGTTCAGTACAACAAGACTATAATTATACAAAACCAGGTACATTAATTACATTTGGATTTTTAGCTGAAAATTTCCAACACACTCCTCTCTGGATAACGTGGCTGAAAGAAAGCAAGCTGTTTCAACATAACAATATAACAATAAGCGTGCCAGTTTGTGTGTGTATGGGTGGGTGGAAGTGGTGGTAATAATATGCTATCAAATAAAAGGTCTAGCTTATATGGTCAGTATGGTTCTACTCACTGTATTAGGTACATATGGCAATCCGTAAACTTTCTCCTGTGTTTCCTTTAAAATTTCAGTGGTTGACTTTTTTAGAGGATGTTTCCCATGGTAGATTTGGTCCAAGACAGCATAAAATACCTAAAACCAAAAAAAAAATACATACATGTCTTTGGCACATAGTGTTGGCATTTGATAATCTAAAAAGACAAATGGAAATGAACAGGAGAGAGAGAGAGAGAGAATAGGGAGAAGGAAGAGTTTAAATACATACGGTTTTGCAAATTTTCTCTTTTTAGTATAACATACAAGGAGAGGAACAGGTTCTTGGAGTACACCAATCACTACCATCAAGATCCATCATAAATCCACGTTTAGATCACCAAGAACACTGGCAGTACTAAATCACTTGCATTTTTAAATAAAATTAAGACCTGTCCCTAAAGCCCTCCAGTGATTCCCCTTTTCAAAAAGAGTATTTTAAAATAGATTTAATAAAAAGACTTGAAAGTTGAGTGGACACAGAAAAATAAGCTATTTCAAGACATGTTCATGCAGCCATGAGAACACATCAACCTGCAGAGCAAGTTACGGCCCAGGTAGTGAACATAAGAAGCTGCACATGGAGCTGCTGATGCTCCTGAGTTTCTGCTAGAGCACTCGAAGGGTGTAGTACTAAGGCAGATGCTTCCCTTGGTTGAGCTCTCACAATCAGAGCAGTAAATTGCTGCAGTGCAAGCTTAGCCTGAGACCACACTACACCAGGAGGGTGCTTTATCACAGAGGTAAGAGCTGGGTCATAGGCAATTTTTGTGCAGAAGCATGTGAACTACAGCAGAACACAGATATATGTTTTAATATGAAGATCTTCTATTCTGTGGACGTGCAGGGAAGATAGAAGACGACACCCATTGCTGTGCAACACAAGGGATTTTTGAGAAGTTTGGTGGATCCAGACATTTAAGCCAAAGAGTTCAGGTCAGGCTATCCTGCGGTAGGCACGTTTCATAGGAAAATTGAATGGTGGGGAGCCTCAGAAAAACTTTTGTGCAAGACATGAAGCAAATAATTTGGCTCGAGATTCAGGCCCAGTCACACTCCCAAGAATACTGCAATACCATTCCCAATGAGATAAACACAGTGTTTTAGGAATTATAACCATGAAATGCAGAAATTTTACGGAGAAAAGGCCATTTGGAGGCATTCTCTACCCATGGAGAATGGACGTTTTATGCAATCTGAAAAACACAATCCCTTCAATGTGTGAAAAGAGTCTTTATTATGAAATTTGGGTACAGAAACATTTTTAACTAATTATTTACTAGAACTCAACATTTGGAGCGGGGGGAGGAGGCTGGATACAACATTTACACCAAAAATGTGACTGTTTCTACAGGACCATATTCCTTCTGTTTGAATAAGCTGCTTTCTAACATACAGAATCTTGATAAATCCTTTGGCAGTCTTTTCATAAATGATAAATGTGATGACTGATTTTTTTTTCAAGAAAAACTGAGGGTTATAAGGAGAGGGGTTAAGAACCCATGACTTGCAGGAACTACTCCTGAATTTCCTGCTGGCTTCCTACATGGCAATGAGATGAAAATAGGTCAATAAGACCTCCACTTACAGAATCAGCCATTAATGACATCACAAGTTTTGTGTCCCAAATAGCAACATTGAGCAAGGGATGCAAGCACTTAATATCACCCATCTGCAAACTCAGAACAGGCAGCAAGTATCTGTTCAGAGGATAACTCCATGAAAACACTGCACCAAATGGCAAACAATAATGAGTACTTTATTTTTTCAAACCAAACTTCGCAGGGGTATTTAAATTTTTTCATCATGATATTGATAACATGAAAACCTAAATATCTAAATAAAAACCTATACTAGATTGTATAAACTACAATATTTTTTGTTCTTAGAAGAGAAAGAAGCCTTTCTTGTTCTTTTCATCCTCAGAGCTGGTCTCTAGAATCCCAGTTCTTTTTTTTTAACGAAGTTTAACAAAAGCTACAGCATTTATGGTAGCAAGGGTGACTGAGAATATGACCAACAGTAAGTACCATGAATAGATCTGGAAATTACCTGGAGTAATAGTCCTAGAAAACTCACTTTCTCCTGTCACGCTAGGCCTTCGTGACTCTGCAGGAGTCATTTCACACCAACCTTCCTCTCCTCTCCAAAACACCCAAACCAAAGATCAGGAACTTCAGCATCCTGCTTCAGCCCAGCCTGGATCCTCTTTATTTTCTATCTCCCAGCTTTGTTAGGACCTGTTTGCAGTTGCTCTTCTGTGTTCTTCACAAGATGGAGTAGACCACACTGCAGCAGACCTTCTCTAAAGTAAAACCTGGAGTCAAGCAGTTTGTGGTCAAGGAGCCGGAGCAAAAGCTCAAGTCACAGCCAGGCAGTGAGGAAACAAGAGCTGAAGGCCAGTGAAAGGGGCTGCCTAAAGAACAATGTGGTGATAGAGAAATGATTCACTGAAGCCAGCTACAAGCTTTCCCCTGATCCTGGCATAGGTAAAGCATGAGAAGAAAGCTATGAGCCAGGACACCTGGACAGCATAGCAAAAAAATTCCATCCCTGAAAATAAACTTGGATGAACTTTATATCCATAAGCATTCCCATCTACATACCACCGTTCTGTGTGTTTACACAGACCTTTGAAATGGGAAAAGAAGACACATCCCAGGACCACAGGATTTTAGGTGATACTGCTGAGGAGGATGCTAACACTTAATATTAAGCAGTAGCTAGAAGATGATTTCTGATGTCAGTAAAACACATTTCCCAAAAGACCTAAAAATATAAAAAGGTCAACGTTATCTATCTTTATACTGTCTCTCTATTTTGCACTGACATTGGTATTTACTAGTTTCACTTGATTCCAGGTCTTTCTAGCTCTTTGTCTGCTTAATAGTATTAATATGTAAACAGTTATGCATTTTCCAGTGAAGTTACTACTGACTGAAAGACTGTGGGACTTAATCTGCATGGCAAAAGCCTTATGACAAGATGGATGGATTCTCCTATTTTTCCTCCTGTGTAACTGATAACATGAGCTGGAAGAAATTGCAGAGGTATTATAGTTATGAAAAAACAGCATCATTTCATATTTTCACATGCTGATAGACTTATTTTCTGAACAGATCAAAAAGAGAACCTTAGGCATTTTCCCCACTGCTGGAAATTTTTTTAAATTTTCTTTCTTTTTTAAAGATCAAAGACGGCTTTCATAGCATTCAGTCACCAATACAGAATATACTCTTTGCAAAGTCTGAAGGAAAGGTATTAGAGTCATCACTCACAGTTTTTTCAGGTATATACATTAGTAGTACATATATACTTTGGCACCTGCAGATTGAAATGTATATTTTTTCTTCAGTGAATTATTATACTTTTAAATCTGCATGAGCAACAATACACACTTCTACAAAGGAACTTTTTATTTACCATCAACTTCTCTGGGTCATTTTTTCTGAAGTAATAAACTGAATGGCTCTGCCAGCCGGCCTCTGAACTGAGCGCATACTTCTGTGGGCATTGCAATTGGAATCTCCAAAAACATGATGCTGAAAGTAGGAAATGAGTAATATTATTCAGCATGGCATTGTGGTCGTTTGGCATGGGTTGAAACTGGTTGAACTTTAGTTACACAAGAGTAATTTGAGGGCAAGCAGCTTGCTTAATCACTGCATCACTGCCAGCGCCAGTCAATCATTAGGCGCCCACAGGAATCTGAGCCCACCAGAAGTGGGTGTTCTCTCCCCAGTTTTAAAGCTTTGGGGTCTGGAGTCACTCCGGGACAGACCCTACAGAGACCCCAGGAGCAGCTGAGGGCCAGCAGCAGCAGGGGAGTTTGCACAGCCCATCCCACGGGACCAATGCAATGACTCCTCCTTGACTCACTTCTGGAGCACGCCGTCTCCCCTGACGCAGGACAGGGAGGCTGTGTCACTTGTTAATACACCAGTGACTTAAAGTGTTCTTGGTATCCAAGCCCATTTAGCCCCCACATTGTCAATTTGATCTCAGCCCTTGACAGGATTATAGCAAGTACATATGCAAAGTAGAAAGGAAATCTGTCAGATCTATATATAGCTGGTATGGACACAGCAGAAAAGAATAGGTGCATGTGAAAGCCCTTGGTCATCACTTTGGTGGTTCCTAGTCTGTACATTGGCAAATTATTCTGTGTCAGTAGACCATGAATAGAGATCCACCACTGAGCATTCTCAGTATAAACTTTGTTTTAATCCAGAATTGTTTTTTTTTTTCCAAAAACCCCTCAAATATGAATTAATTATATTCTTGCCCACATTCTTTTCTGGTTTCTCAGCTATCTCTATGAGAACCATTCAGAGTCAGAAGTGTGAGTTTCAAAATCAGACCTGCACAGAGGGTGCAGTTATTTTCATGTCACAGAGGTATAGCCACAGGTAGAAACCTCTTTGTTCACACCTCCTGCACAGCCAATACTGACAGTCAGTGCTGCACTGAAAGCATAATTAAAAAATCCATACAATATAAACAACGAAAAATATATCTATACACTGAAAGCAGTGTTAAGTCTGGTTTTGATTAATGTAACTGACACTTAGACATTTACAGGTCCACAATCCAGTATTCTGATTAGTTTTAAATCACTTTAAGTAATTGCACAGAGCAAACTGCAAATATTGAACTAAGTTGGTTTTTTAAAACCAACTTCAGTTAACCAGCACAACTCATGTTTCTTAACAGAGTTGCAATCATTTGGGCACTTTTCAAAGTGAAGAATTACAAAGAGCTGATTTTTAAATTTGTTTCTATCTACATCTCAAAGATAATGACTACCCTTTATTAAGGTACTAGCAGAGTTATCTCACCTAAACACTAGGTCAACTGTAAAAAGAAAAATTACACAGCTTAAGGCAAAAGAAAGAAGAAAATGAAATGACAAAAATCACACAGCAGAAGTTTGTAGCATACTAAGTGCAGCCAAATTCTCACGGTAAAAAAACTTGGCTGGATGCTAATGCTACTGTTCACATGTGAGAACTGCTGTTGCGGGACTCAAAAAACCTAAATACCCACTTTAAATAGAATCCTTGTTTCCTTGACTTCCTTTGAAGAAAAGCAACATCGATTGTTTATGGAAATGACCGATTAATCACATCTACCCACAGAAAATAAAAGTTTATGAATTTAATTACTGCTCCTAACGCTATGAGAGAGAAGTCTTACAGCTTTATAGCTCAGCCACCAATTTTGATGGCAGTAACAAGCTACCACTTTATTACGGCGGCTGCAGAAGACAATGAGCTCAAATCATATTCTAGTAAATAAGCATAGCAGGGCATAAGCAATCCAGGAGGTACCTGGAATGCGCTGATGATAACTTCCTTCCCCAAGGGATAGAGAAGCCAACAAGGAGAGGTGCCATGCTGGACCTTGTTCTCACCAACAAGGAGGGGCTGGTGAGGAATGTGAAGCTCAAGGGCAGCCTTTACTGCCATGAGCGTGAAATGGTGGAGTTCAAGATCCTCAGAGCAGCGAGGAGGATGGAAGCAAGGGCAGGAAGCCTGGGAGGAATATAGAGAAGTTATCCAAGCAGTCAGGGATCAGGCTAGGTAAGCCAAAGGCCTGCTAGAATTAAATTTGGCCATGACGTCAAAGGCAACAAGAAAACCTTCTATAGGTACGTCAGCGATAAAAGGAGGACGAGGGAAAAAGTGGGCCTTCTCTGGAAGGAAACAGGAGACCTGGTTACCCAGGATATGGACAAGGCTGAGGTACTTAACTTTTTTTGCCTCAGTCTTCACTGGCAAGGGCTCTAGCCACACTGCACAAGTCCATGAGACCTGATGAAATGCATCCACAGGTCCTGAAGGAACTGGTGGATGAAGTGGCCAAGCCACTATCCATCATACTTGAGAAGTCATGGAAGTCTGGTGAAGTTCCCACTGACTGGAAAAGGGGAAACATAACCCCCATTTTTAAAAAGGAAAAAAAAAAAAAGACCACCTGGGGAACTACGGGCCGGTCAGTCTCACCTCTGTGCCCAGCAAAATCATGGAGCAGATCCTCCTGGAAACTATGTTCAAGCACATGGAAAATAAGGAGGTGACTGGTGACATGGCTTCACTAAGGGCAAATCCTGCCTGACAAATTTGGTGACATTCTACAATGACGTTACAGCGGTGGTGGATAAGGGATGAGCAACTGATGTCATCTACCTGGACTTGTGCAAAGCATTTGACACTGTCCCACACGACATCCTTGTCTTAAAATTGGAGAGACATGGATTTGACGGATGGACTACTCAGTCCGTAAGGAATTGGCTGGATGGTCACGCTCAAAGAGCTGCAGGCAACAGCTCAATATCCAAGTGGAGAACAGTGGCGAGTGGTGATCCTCAGGGGTCAGTACTGGGACCGGCACTGTTTAAGGTCTTTGTTGACAACATGAACAGTGGGATCAAGTGCACCCTCAGCAAGTTCACTGACGACATCAAGCTGTGTAGTGTGGTTGACATGCTGGAGGGAAGGGATGCCATTCAGAAGGACGTGGACAGGCTTGAGAGGTGGGCCCATGCGAACCTCATGAAGTTCAACAAGGCCAAACGCAAGGTCCTGCACATGAGTTGGCGCAATCCCAAGCGCAACTACAGGCTGGGTGGAGAATGGATTGAGAGCAGCCCTGAGGAAAAGGACTTG
>VXBL01004255.1:754538-781296 GCA_013400195.1 Aramus guarauna | reverse complement strand
AGGGTAGATTTAGATTAGATATTAGGAAGAAATTCTTCCCTGTGAGGGTGGTGAGGCACTGGAACAGGTTGCCCAGAGAAGCTGTGGATGTCCCCTCCCTGGAAGTGTTCAAGGCCAGGTTGGATGGGGCTTTGGGCAACCTGGTCTAGTGGAGGGTGGGTTGGACTAGAACCGTTCTATGATTCCATGGTTTGATTTTACTAAGGTGGCCAGTATCTCTCAGTCCTGCTACACTTTAATGATCCAAAGTTACACAATACTTCCTGTACTGCAAGTTCTCCTTAAATGATTCCATTAATTTAAGAACTCAATCTTAAACCACATTTGGGAATTGTGATAACCCAAGCATTTTCCAAAGCTCTGGTTTTCAAGATATTTTGCTACAGATTTAGACATTTAGCATTAAGTAGACAGCAGAATATGTTGACAAAAACAAACATGAAAATTAATATAAAAATGAATTAATTTTCACTAATTTTTAAATAGATACTTTTTTTACCTTAAAATAAAAAATTGGTAAAATTACAAGATTTAAAATATATTCTGTAAGTTCTTGACAGAAAGTAGAGACTAGAATGCAAAGAACATACCTGGAGTTGCATATCAGCTGCAGCACACACCTTTTTGGATTCACATAGTCTTGACACCATGTTTTTTGGTAGTGGCTTGAAGAAAAAAAGAACAAGTCAGACGCATTTAGTATTGTTATATATTTGTAAATAGTACGCTTACTACTAGAAAAGGCTGAAGATGCAAAAAGAACTCATGGTAATAAAAACATATTTGAAGTGCTATGCATTGAGGAACTAACAATAAGGAAGGAAAGCTCATTTGCTAAACAAAACATTAAATGGGCACTTATGATATCAACAGTAATTTACATAGCAATCAAGAAATCACTGTGTCTCAATGTTTGTTTTTCTATAAATTGATCCTATGTTCCCTTATATGCCTGTTAAAAATATTATGACTATCTTTAGAGATAAAGAACAGATGGTGCAGTTAAAGTCCTCCCAGGTCATCACTGCTATCTTCAAAAGCAGATACTGTAAGAGAATCTCCTGCCCACCTAACTCCCATTGAGCTGGAGGGATTTTCGTAACTTCAACTGGGACAGCATCAGGCCTGCTACCCTAACCCACATAAAAAAACACTGGGTCATACTGAACAGTAAATACCTACTCTTTGAAATTATTAACAAAATGGAATTTATTCCACATCTGTGTCTATCAAATTATTCATGCCACCACAGACTGAAAGCCAGAGACATTTTTCAAGTCATTAAGCAAATTAATTTTGACTTTCTATCCAGACATCTGCAAGTACATACAAAGATTTTTTAATGCTGGATCTTTAAGAGTATCTGTATATGAATGCTTGACCTTACACTTCTGCTCCTGCTTCCTGAAGCTTTTCAATAGATGTTCTTCCTAGTAAGCATATTCCCCTTTTTTCTAGCAGTTTTATTAATCGAACATATTAAATATGGTTAAAATAACTGGGCTCTTGCTAAAATATTAAGAAAGTTACTACAAGTTGTACAAAGTAATACAGATGTTTGGTATTACACTGAACTCTAAAAACATACCTATGCTTTTATAGTGTGTTGAAGCGTTTAAGAAATAATACATGAAAGTCTACAGATCCTGATGGCTGAGCCATATGTTTAGGTTCTGTGCAAATGATGTGACTTCAAGACAAACAATGTTAACGTTCACAGAATAAAAACCTAACTCCAGAGAAGTTAGACATAAATGAGGAAAATGTTATCAATTAACTCTGTGGAATCTGGAAGTTAAAGCAGATAAGAAAAACTCTCAGGTTGCACAGCTGGGTTATGCAGTAGCTTGCCAAGGCTTGTAACCTCTTCTCCAAGACAAATGCTAGCTGGGCCAGGAACGGGATAGAACAAGACCCACTATTTTGCCTGTCATAAATGTGCACAGCTGTTAAATTTCAACACAGAAAAATGAACCAATGAACATGAAGCCTGTCCTACAGTCTATCCTTGCTAGGCCAGTATTTACCCTTCTCAAATACAAAAATTCTGTTTCAAATTACATGATGATTTTGGACTACTAGAGTGAGAGTAAACGGGCAGTTATCCGTAGCAATAAAGCCGTTAGTAGCTCACTACCTTGAGGTTCCATATTGGATTTAGCATTGTTCAAAATACTACTTAATTATGTAGAAAAGTTATTAAGGCAAGAAGCAAAGTAGAAAAAATTACAAATGGTAAAAAAGTATTTTGGCTGGACAATTTTTCTCCTAGCTCTATAAACATCTCTTGTCTCATCCTCTTACACAGAATGAGGTATGCACTTCAATGACTTTTCATCCTGGAACTAAAGCACATGTGGGATTGTAATAACACAGTTTCAGTTGTTATGGAAGAAACCCCTGTGTAAGAAAGCCTATCAAATTTTGAACAGCTTTTGTTATTAAGCACCAAACCTATCAGCAAATTTTGGCAGCTTTTTGGAGGCTTTAATTTCCTAGTGAAGAAGTGCAGTATGCAATTAAACAAAACTGATTTCTTCTAGGGGCACCTGTATTTTGGTTACAGTAAAGTATGAGAAAACTGGATGGGAATTCTTAAATTGTAATTTGTCAGTGTTAAAAAAGCTGTACATCCAAAAGCTTGGCAACAGTACACATGTGTATGTTACACAGTTATAATTTAAGAGTGTTAAAGCCAAAAGCACTCCTACCAGTAAGGTCAAACCAGCTCTTTCGACATAATGGATTTTCAATTTTATATTTCAGCTATATTAAATGATGGTAAGAGGAAGTGCACAGACATTCAGCTGGTATACAAAATAAATAGAACAAAAGGCACTAAGACTTTTCTAATTGGCATTTTGGTAAACCACAGTCCCACATATCCTCAACTGAATTGGGAAATCCAAGTTTGCAGTTCACTAGGGCACAGAGCAGCAAGGTTTGGCGATGTGGACAGACTTTGTACGCTCCCTGGGTCACATCCAGCCCTGCTCAAGTAACTAGCGAACCAGGTCTAATTCTCAGTTCAGAGCTATGCACTTCTCACAGACTCTCCACCCAAGAAAGTCTCGCCTTCTTTTGACTGTACTCCAAACAGCTGACCTCAAGCTGGAGAACACTGCTGAAAAGGCAGCCTCTGTATTCACCCGTTTCTTCCTTATGTTCTGCTACAAGCACCTATCCTGTTCTAAATCAAACTCCTGAGGGGAGACACAGAATGTTCATTAATAATGTACTAAAATCTCTTCACATAGGAGATGGCTTAGCACCACCTTCTAGAGATCAAGTAAAATGTAGGTAATACCATGAGCCTCCAAGAAAATCCTTGTATCTTTTTTGCAGCCATATGAATATCAAACAAACAATGTAGATCTACTCTGCCCTGAAGATCAAACTCTACTGTTTGAGCTTGAAAAAATCAACAGGAAGTTGCAAATCATTCTTATGACAATACCTACTGACAAAAAGGCACGGGAGAAAGACATGAATGTTCTTTTTTTTGAAATCTATCAGTGCTACTGATCTGGCTCAGAGATCGTGTTGTGATCATAATTCACAAGCCAAGCAGAATGTGGCACCAGAAAAACATTGTCAAAATTAAATTAAATTGAAAGAATGATAAAAAGGAGATCATTTATTTTTCCCAAAGTATCTTTAAGATTTTAAAATTTAAGATTTCTGGGAACTAAAATTGGACTTCAAAGGGTTTTTCAAAGATCACCATTCCTTGCCAAAGTTTGTTTCTATGAATGTCCGGCATACAGATATGCTGAGATCGTGAACGTACTGAGGAAGATGTACTGTTTCAGGCAATAGAAACTCTTTTGCCTTGCGCCATTACAATCTCATACAGTCCCTTAATAAGCAGTTGGGTGACGAAAAAATGCATCATCAGGATTATTTTACTTATCCTGAAAGATGAGCTCTCTGATAAAACCAGAATCAAACTGTCATCCTCTTTCTAAAAGAAAGACTTCACAGAGCCTTGGCTACAACCATTTTAATTGAATAACTATTCCATTTTTTTAAGTTTAAACACTACATGCTTTACTTCAGGGTCTACTTTTCCATCCTTCTATATTAAGTAACTTTAAGATCTTGGCATGAACATTTCAGCATGTTTGCCATGGTGGCTAAAAGAACAGAACTCGCTGTGTACCAAAGCACGCTCAACTCCTCACCACTGTGTAGTAACCGCGACATATTACGACTGTTTACTATCTGTGGGCTTATTCTTGTAATCATCCTAATACAATACTGCCCTTGTAATTCCATCTCTGTGAAAAATGAAGTCAGTTCAAGTTTGAACAGTTGAAATACTGGCCTTTGTTTAAGGGAGCCTCCAAAGACACCCAAGCTTAAAATTATTTAGCTCGACAGACCTACCACATATCTGTGCACTTAACAAACAAAATTAAACAAACACACACAGTGATACAGAATGGTAGACATGTACCAGATTGTCTGCTTAAGCACTGTTACGACCTCATTTTGGTACGGCTTGACTTTGTGAGCTTACCTGAGTAATTCAACTTGAGTAACTAATTAACACAATCCTCTCTATTCTTTTTTTTTTTTTCCTCAAGGATTTTCTGTTTTGAGTTATCTGTAAGATTAAAGGAAAACTAGGCTTGCTACTTTCTTGGAACAAATATTTTTGTGCTGGCCAGCTTTTTGAACTAAATTCACAAGACTCACTCCTTTTGCCAGAAGAGCTTGCAAGCTTTTTCACTCCTCAGTACTCAAGAGCAAAACCATCCAAAATGCACAGAAAGCAGAGACAGTCTTTCTATAAACTTCAAGATACTTTGGACCACATCCCCATGAGCCACATCTACATGCATAACGCATTCTCGTCTTTGAAAGCCTGCCCACCAAAACTTTTTACCGCATTGCTACTAAAAACCAATTTCAAACAGTTCATATGTTTTAATAATCAAAAGAATATGTCTTTCCCCTCCTCTTCCCATAAGCATAAGCATTGATGCTAAGAGAGGATCCTCAGGACCAGTCCTTCTACAAGTGGCTTTTATGGGAGGCAATCATAAGCTCAGACTATGCTACCAAGTTTTTCTGACGCAATTATGTTCGGTAGGAGTGTTAAAAATGACACCACCGAAAATTTAGATGCAAAAACTATGGCATAGAAGCATCAGTGCTGAAAGAAGGATGCTTTTTCCAATTTTGTGCACTGCCTCCTCAAAATGCTATGTCAGTAAAAAAACCTTCCCTCTGTCAAGATCCAACAGAGCGATGCTGGTACAGTTGTTACAGGAAAGATCCTTCTCTTTAGGACACTGAGCAGAAAAGCTCAGTCTCTTTATTAGTAAGAAGAAATTTAATGAAGTTCTCATATGGAACAACATTTAGATGGAATGGTTTTACAAATTTCACATTTCACAATTGTTTCACCCACCTTCCTTACTCCCTCTTGAAAAGGGGGTAGGGTGGACTCATTTTTCTTTCAAGAGAAAACAAAGGGAGAAGAAAACGTTGATTCAAATTTCCATTTGCACACCAAAAAAAATAGTCAGGGAACAAGCACAGAATATATAATCCCCAAAAAGATTTTTGTGAAGTTGTAAACATAAGAGAGATGGGATTTTCTATTCAAAGTACTTTTAACATATACACAACAGATAAAAGTAATTTCTGTAACAATCACTAAAATTCAAGAACAGAAAAGATCATTTCAACCTATTTGTATTTAAATGACAAATACAGAAATCTGGTATCAGATCCTTAAAACTAGCTTAGATGAACCACCATAAACAAAAGCAGATTTATATATGTTGGATAATGGCTTAAAAACACATTCTAATATTCCATAAATACCAAAAAACCTCCAAAAAACCCCAAGATTAAAAGGAAACAGTCTAAAGCCCTCAAAGCCACACAGCAATTTCAGGCTCTTTTTCTCATCTTTCAGCACAATCCACTCTTGCCCCCTTGAAGACTGAATTTCTACATTAAACCTCTCTCAATTGCTCTCTGAAAGGGCAAGATTTCACCACCAATAAACAGAAGAAGTTTTTAGAAATGCCAAATAGGGGACAGTGCCCGGTTCTCAGCTTTTGCCATGCAACTAAACATGGTTTAGATTTGTTAAACCATTTTGAAAATACAAAGCCATAAATAATATTCCACAAATCTCTTTCAGATGTTTTAGTCAAGCTCATTCTCTGAACTCATATGCAATCATATTAACTCCACAATGTTTAAACACTACATGAACTTTATAGAGAACACTAGAAAGCAAGATTTTGGTATGTGGACTCAAACATACAAATGATGTACACTCCTGAGTACTTTTAACTCCCAAGTTTCAGGAGACTTTCTTAGTGCAATCAATTCTGCGGGGGCAGGGAGGGGGAGGTGGATTTACAGAGCAAATTTCTCAGACAGTATCTAGTAAAATAGAAGTTAAGCAATGTCTTATTTTTCTAACTGTTCAATGGAGGCAAACATAATTCCACTTTCACAATACTGAGACATACTGAATGCCTAGTATTGGATAAAAAGCTTCAATGAAGTGTAACACTACAAAACTTGAAGCTTTCTTGGTTTTGTGTTGAAGGGTAGTCTATTCTTCAGTCATCACATCTGAGTATACTGAAACTTGCCACAATCAAAAGAACTAGAAAAAGATCTTTGGTTATTGTTTACTGGTTTGTATTTCTGAAATGGCCGTACACACATAAATCGTGTTCTGCTGCCACGCATTAAAGCAACCACCGAAAGTCACCTTGTTGCAAAGAGCCCTGTTTTCTAAATTTCCCATAAAAAGTAGATCCTTGCATCAGACTCGCATAAAATAGCTTTATGAAAAAAAGGGATCAGAGGTTTAATGCAAAAATTAATGACTGCCAGAATCTAAATAATCCTAATCTTAAACCAATCCTAAATAAAGCAGTACACTTTTCATCACAAAATGTTTCAATCACACTGTGCTAAAAATGGGAGTTTTTAAACACTGCAGATAATTTCCATTTGTTTCCATGATTTGCTACCCGAGCTTTATTTTAAGACAGACTTTAGACAGCTTGATGATGAATTAGTATTTTTGTTATATCTTACCTGTAATTATATTAAAACATTCCACGTAACTTGATTCACATAGAAGTTGTTCACCTACTACACCAAGTTTGTGTAGTGTAGAAACTACACAACCTTTGTAGGAAAAAAAGGTCAAAAGTTTTAAATATGTAATTGGAACCCTGGATATAAGGATCTGGTATTCTTTGATAGATTACATTTATCTGTTCTGCAATGAGAATATTAATGTTTTTTTCTGAAAAATTAGAATGATAATTTTAAAATAATTTATATCCATTGTTTTTTCCTACTTTAAACATTATTAACAAATAACACATGAAAATGTGATTCTTTCCCTGAATACATTTATTCCTATTTTCAATATTTTACATATTAATTTTCCCTACCTGTCCTGTTTTATAATGTTTTGCAAACTGGTTAACCACTCGATAGTCGTTTGCAAAGTACTCCATCAGAATTGAGGGAACTTCAGCAAAATCAGTAGCACATCTGGTTCCTAGAGGTAGAATAATTGTACACATTAGCATTTACAATTTTCATTAACATAAATAGTTAACTCTTCCCAAAAGATTTCACAACTTTCAGTTTGGACTTTTGGCGAACTTTAATGTTCTTTCATTTATTAAGTCAATATTTTATTTCCATAGCATTATTGTACATATTGCCAGAAAAGCTTCATTATAATCCTACACATTTTACTACAAATCGCAAAGTAAAACAAAATATTTGAACAGCTGGGTGAGGCACCTTATAAAGCTCTGGATCACACCCTTTCTAAACTAAACCAGACTGCAGCCAAACTGGCCCTACATGAAACACCAAATCTATTTAAGTGTCCTAAACCTAAATCAAACTACAATGTAAATAAAACTCTGTCTTAATCCCATTCGCAGTTACAATTTTTAGCTTCCATCTGTTTGTTGAGCTTACTTATGCTTTATATTAACCTCGCTTTATAATACCTAGTCATTCATCCAAGGAACACTCTTGCAGATTGAAGACATGTTCTAAATAAGTGCAATGAGGTAATATCTTAGCAGTTAGTGTTTTCAGAAAGTATTTTCCCAAAAACTTTATTTACTCTAATCTTTATCAGAGCCTTACACAATGGAAGTGAAGAATTATAACACATCACCAAGTCAAAGCTGCATTTCTAGTTTCTGTGTCAAAGTCAGGGATGTACAAAGCTGTTGCTTTAATAACAGACCCACTGGGTCATCACCTCTATCCCTGTCTGCTAGAGAAAATGTCAGCATTCTTTCTTGAAGACTATTTTTTAAAATCACTCCTTTGATCTCTACAAATCTTTCTCTAATTTCTCATCTGCATTCATAATCTATTTATACTCAATGTTTTCAGACCAATACTGCTCTTTACTATAAATAGCATTCCCCACACTGTTTTTTACCTCCTAAATTGAGACTATATTCTCTCTCAGCCATCATTATCCAAAGGCAAGACACAGTCTAAAAGAGTATCCATTGTAGCTCTTCTCTACAACTATTTCAGTTTGCATTCACCTTCAGACAAGAGACAAAGCCATGCTCAAGCATTACATGAGGTTTCACTAGTCTCTTTCGTTATCATTCTAGTATTTATTGCTGCTAGATACACTTCTGATGTAATTTCACATTTGCCCCTTTCACAGACACATTAGCTATTTGTAGTTCTGCATTAACACATATAACTGTTCTTCAGTTCCTCCACCACTGTTGAAATATCCATTTGATAGCATAAATTCTCTTTGGACTCTTTAAATGCATGATCTGCACTGTGTAGTTCTGAATTGCATTTCACTTCTAACGCTGCAGTATTCAGTCATTCCGTTCTGATACCCCAAATACTTCTTTTGTGCCATGACACTT
Organism: Aramus guarauna; assembly: GCA_013400195.1. NCBI lineage: Eukaryota > Metazoa > Chordata > Aves > Gruiformes > Aramidae > Aramus > Aramus guarauna. The sequence goes on along the minus strand of VXBL01004255.1, from coordinate 772,372 downwards.
CATTACTAGAGTTGGTTTTTTTGTTGTTTGAAAATCATTTTTAAAAAGCCTAAAACAAGGGAGGTCCAAAGACAAATGCCTGCAGAACTACACTGATGTTCCCCAAGCCATTTCTGCTTTCTCAGTGCTCCTTAACAAAGGGACAGAATTCTTTTAATAACCATTAAAGAGACTCCTGAAAAATTGCATTATCTGAAAGTCAGAAAGGTAAAAGGTGGCGCAGTTATCTGGGTAAGTCTGTCTTGTAAAACAAATGTAGGTATTCTCTATTGCATGATAAACTAAAATGGAATACCAGCTAGGGTTTAAAAAATCTTATGCACACACATATATATTAAACAAGCAATAAATGCATACAGTAAAAACAGATTAACTTAAAAAGAAGTACATCTTAAGTCAAAAAAGTATAGTGTTATCCAAGTTTTCAGCCCCTTAGCAGCAGAATGGGTTCCTGAATATTTGGAATTGTCAATCAGAAAAGGCAAATACTCAGTGCATCTCAACTAGAATGTCAAACTTTTTTTCTCACAATAGCCTGTAATGATCTTGTTTCCACACTTTGCCACCCGAGTATCTCATGAGAGCAGATGGGTCCTAACAGAGTCCCTGGGGATGAGCCATTTGATTGTCACATTCCAAACCCCCTCCCCCCCAAAAAAAAGAAAGAAAAAAAAAAAAAGATTCTCTGCAGAAACAACACAACTGATCTCCAATGCTGCTTTTGCAATGCCAGATCTGGAGTGAAATCCCCTGGGATGTGGGACTGCCTGGAGCTAAGGAAATGCTGAAACCATATACAGTGGCTCATGGAAAGTCTGAGCCTCAAAATTAGCTATTTCCTGCCCTGTCAAGACTTTTTGACATGTAGATGAATACGATTCACCACCACAACAGGTGAACCCCACCAGAGCAGCTACTTTGGACATATAATTACCCCTGGAGGTCAAGAAGAATGAGGCAGTATGAGTGGAAAGAATGTGGGAGAGCAGTGAACTGTCCCAAGGAGTACACAGACCTTATACTGAAAGAGCATATACGGTGTTCATTTGTTCTAACAATGTCCAGTTGTGACATACTTACAAACAGCTCAGCCTATTTTAATTTTAAGTGGAAAACTTAAGAAAGCATATTTTGTTACTGGGTATACAAAGTATCTGTTGATAACACATAACTCTACCATGGACTCCCTTTCGTATCATTAGCATAACACAAAAATAGTACATTAAAAAAAATCCTTCAGACAATTTCATCTGTTTGCTTATGGTGGGTTTTTAATAAGTAAAGGTCTACTGTAAACAGGATTTCCAGCACACTACTATAGAAGAGTATATACCAAGCTGTCCACAGATAAGAAAAGTAGTGTGCCCACCAGCTTTAGCCAGAACGTGTCTTTGACCCATTTGCCACAATTGCAGAAGGCCACAGCGAGCTGCCAGCCAATGCACTCATTGCCACGGCTTGAGAAGAGGGACTAAATGACAAAAGGCAATATTCCTCTTCTGTGCATTCACTAAGCTGTGACTGCGTATTCACTCATGTTCATTTATGTACAATAAAAAGGCCTACCAGTTAATCACGCTTGCAAATTCAATACATTTTTAATTTATCAACTTCACTTTTATCAGAATCAACTAGAAAAGGCCTGGCTTTACAGATTTTCCATATTACCAGTGGATGCTCTTTGCAAGAACTAATTTACTAGCTTTCATTAATTCAATTTCCTAACCAGGATTCATTGTGCTTTCACAGTAGGTATAAGTTTAGCTCAATTTATTTTCAATCCTCCAACTATTCCATTATTATAAACTCCACACAGGTCCAACTTGCAAGGGTGGATACCACCACTAGAACAAAGATCAGTAGTACAGAAAGAACAGATACAAATGCCTAATTCTTCTTAGGATAAGAAGAATATTCAAGTGCTGTCTGGTTGGGTTTTAGACAATATCTGGGGATCTGATATTGTATTTTCAGCTCATCAAAGTTGTAGAAGTATCAACATGACTCAAACATTTCTGCTTCATCCTCTCTTTTCTTTCTTTTTTTTCTATTTTTTAATCTACTCTCTTCTGCTAGAAATTAAATATTTAACTAAAACAAAATCACTATTCTAACTTTCTTACCAGTGACATGTTGGTATCGAGTTCTTCCCAGCATAGAATGCATAGCATGTCCCATTTCATGGAAGAGATTCTCCATCATGCCAGGACTTAGTAGCGTTGGTGCACCCCTTGTTGAATGGGGCAAGCTAAGCATAAGAACAACCACAGGCAGCTGATACTCTCCATTTTCCCTTAGCCTGCCTCCACGAACTGTAAAGTGACAATCCTTTTCAAGATAAAAGCAAACATATGGACAGCCAATGTCATCATATCAATGATATTAAAACAATGATGAAACTATTAAATGAAAATTAAACTATTAAATCAAACCTAAATGTATACTCAGTTACCCAAGTGGAATTTAATCAGCTGTGTTGTTCAATAGCAGCATGCTGTTTCTCAATCTTTATTATTTGCTTCATATTCATAAGGAAACTGCCTTATTCCATAAAGAAAACTGTGTTGCTTTTAGAAAATAAAATTATTTTTGTTTGTTTTTGCAATTATCAAAACCTCTCAATTTTTCTAAAAATTACCACAAGCTCAAAGAAATTTACTGATGTGCCAAATCCATAATTTACACATGAAGTTCTCTCCTCATTCTTCATCAGTAACTTCTTTATAAAATACACTGCACAGCACTCCTAGTATATTGTGAAATATTAGCAAAACAGAGTTATATAATACAGATTTAAAGTTTGTCTACTTACCACCTCTCTAAAGGTGGTAATTTGCAGATGTTTCTACAGAGTGAAGTGTCTATTGTGCTGCATCGTACAGTTACTATACCGACACTAGGTACCATGAGTGAGTGAGCAACAACGGTTGGAACCATCTACAGTTTTAAGTAGAATTTTGAATAAAAATTAGCTGCCATTATGAGCTTTCACCTTCAGAGAGTATTAAAGTTTCAGATTGTTTTAATTTGTAATAGTAAATAGTTCTCTAATCAGAGTTCTACATTTCATAGCTCCTGTCGTTCTGCAGAGTACAGAGTCTGAGTTCAGCCTACCAGGTGACTTTTTCAAATTATAGGTTACTCACAAAAATATTTTACTTAAAACCACATTCGAAGTTACAGCCTTTCCCTGCTAAAATTTAATTTATTTTAAATCGAGCTATCTTTTACTAAACTTACATTGAATGCAAATGGCCCTAACACTACAGTCACTACTCAAATTAAAACCACACTGGAATCATATCATAAATGTTACCTGGTGTGGTTTATCAGGCCGCTGAAAGAAGTCACAATAGATGTATCCTAGCAAACCTTCAGTTTCATGAACAACAGCCTGAAAAAAAAAAAAGTATAATTTCCACAGTCAAAGCACTGATAAAATGGGTAAATTGAAGATGTAGAATTCTAATCCAAAGATTTATAAGGAATAAATGACAAATAAGTGGGAACAATTAATGTAAAATCTGTTGGTGACTTTAGTTGAACAAATATATATATATATACACAAGATTCAGAGCTTGTCCCTCAAACTGCAGCCATTTCTGCATTTAACTCAAAACTAATTAGTCACAGATTGCTATTAAAAGTAACACTGTCTGTAGCCCCTGAATGACTTCTGAGAAGTCAACAGTAATAGAAGTTGATTTACCATGGAAAAAAGTGGGAAGAGTAAGGAGTAATTATGAATTGACCCACAGGATACAAAGACCAGCAACTCTTGCTGGAGGTGGAAGAGCAGCGAAGAACATCTGGCAGGGAATACATTGAGGGAAGGCAACAGAGGAACCTGGGAACCTGATGAGTACATTATTGCCCAAGTTTTTATTTCCACCCTCCTCTAAAAAGAGGGCAGAAAAATAAAGACATAAAAACCAATCTCAAAGTAAAGATGACATACAAAATTAAAAAAAAATGAGGAAAAGACACATGACTGCTAGAATATGCACTTACAGAATTCTAGTCGTCTACAGTCATCTACAAATTGAAACTAAACAAAACTAGCCAGGGTCATTGAGAAGGACAGCTTGAAAGGTACAACAATAATCTCCAGAGAAACTGATTCTGATTCAGGCACCCTTCACACAGAGACATATTATAAAGGCCATTAAAGACCAAGGATGCAAAAGGCACTTAGAGAGAGTTCGATGTCCTTGAGGTCTAACTTCAACTAGAATTAGACAATTAGTCTGTGCTTTTGATAGGTACCCAAATAATTTAAAAATAAAATCTGATTCATGGCTCAGAGGAACACACCATCTTTGTCTAACTTCCCTCTGTCATTTCAGATGCTGGGAACAAGAATACTTACCAATTTCCTAACATCTTCAGACCAAACCTCTCCTTTCCGTGTCTGTTCAGCATACAGGGAGATTCCTAGCAGCTGACTGAACAAAGAGTTCAAACCTTCCATGCATGCCCCAAGAGAGAAAAATGGACAGTACAGGCCAGGATCAATGTTATACCTACAGAAATATAAGCATCACAAAATAGTTTTGCTACACAAACTATGATCTTCACCACCAAGTCATAGGATGCAACAACATACACCAGATAAGCTTCACAAAGCCCTTATTAAGCATATTTGCCTTTATATTTTAAATAGTGAAACTAAGTCACAGAATAATTATGGCACAGTGTTTCACAGCAACTCCATTTTTCTTATATTTGAATTTGGATACCAAAGCCAGCAGATGATAACTATGATTTTCAGATATTTTGGCAAAAATACTCTTGCTCCCTCATTGTACAAAGAAACTCCAAGTGTTATTTATACCATTTTGTGGGGACTCAGAGTAAAGACCGTTTAACGCTACAGAATCACAGTCCATCTCTTCTTTCATGCTCTTGTGCCTTTGCTTCTTAATGACATGGTAATTAGTCACTAACATTTAAACATGCATCAGCTGGACTACAATAGCTCAACACCAAAGATGAGAACGATGCTATGTTAAGGCCTATGATCAAAAGGCTTAGGAGGACGGAGACAGGCTCTTCTCAGTGGACCAGAGGCAATGGGCACAAACTGAAATACAGGAGGCTCCTTGTGAACATCCGGAAACACTTTTTCCCTGTGAGGGTGGCTGAGCACTGGCAGAGGTTGTCCAAAGAGGTTGTGGGGTCTCCATCCTCGGAGAAATCTAAAAGCTGTCTGGACACGGTCCTGGGCAACCAGCTGACGGTGGCCCTGTTTGACCAGATGACCTCCAAAGATCCTTTCCAACCTCAACCATTCTGTGAAGAGATCATATGGAGCCTAGGACTAAGACCACACAGCTGCAGTATGGGATAGATTCCAGCTTCATCAGAGTAGGACAACATTTCATGCTAACTGCAAAGGATTACCACGCTCAGTTGAAATACTGGATTAATGTGCTTGCTGCGGGGCAGAGGGGAAGAACTCTGAAACTACTTTATGTGTCATTTTGTTTCTGTCAAAAACAAGATACATACTAGCAGGAGAAAGCAGTGATCTTTCTTTGGAGACAGGAGAGCTGACATTAACATACTACAGGGAGAAGATAAGTGCCTATTTCTTCCTCATTCTCAGCACTCCTTCAACGTGTGCAGTGTCTCTGTGAACTTAGCCCATGATGAAAAGGATGGGGCGAAGGCCTTCTGATAGTTATTTTGTAATACACTGTCACTATTCGAAGTGTGTGTGGGGGCAAATCTGTACCAGTTTTGTCTTTCGGAGAAGCATGGCACTTACCCACCCACACGCGAGAAGATCAATACCAGACTGTACTGGCTCCAGGCAGGCTCCCCAGGGGACCTAGTCCCCTACCCTGGCTAATGGTTGAGGATGTCACAATCTGACATTTTGAGTACAATGAGGAACTGACTAAACAACCACTTTAATAATAACTACACAAAGTTCATGTCAGTTACTTCTGGTAGAACACTGACACAGGATCAAATCTCTCCCACATTTAGTAAGTGAAGTGTGCTAATATTCCTCTTGCCAAGGGAAAAATTGCAAAAAAAGTTTTGAAAAACAACTTTTTTTATACAAAGTGACAAAAAAAACAAGTTTCTACTTCTGATCTCACTTATTTCTCCATTTCTGCCTTGTCTACTACAACAGTGTGTAGTAGGCAAAGATACTGAAGATATTGAAAAGACAAATATACTGAAAAATCCTCAAATAGCACTGGTGTTTTATGATGCAAGACTGATATTTGAATTACTTTTGGACAATCCTGACAGCAGGCAGTGGTGATTATTGTACTTTAACTTATCTGGCATCCATACCTTGTTTGCTAGCCACTGCAATGTCATAGAACTTACAAAGAAAGTGGTCAAAATATGATAACATTTTTATAATACAAAGCAATTTTCACAATCTGATGATAATAATTAATAAAACACTTCAAAATGCGGTACTGAAAAAAAGCTACTGCTCCAGCAAGTGGATCTTCTTTAAAAATGGATCATCTTGAAAAATCTTTCTCTAATACCAGTCTATACCCACTAAGCAGTAATCATTCCAGACACCAAAACACACATTTAATTCACAAGTTTTGAATTGGGTCCTACCTCATACATGAACTCTCTTTTCACAAATCAAGTAACACCAACTATCATTGAAGAAAGCCTAACCCCAAATTTGCACTGATTCCAGGAAAACTTTCTCTTTGGGCTTGTTTAGGAATAGAAATTAGCCAAAACCTCAGCTATCTGAAGATCTGTCCTACAACCAAAAAAATCAGTTCCTGGAATCATTATTAATAGATGATCTTGCCTTTCAGTGGCAAGAGCAAGCATATGACTAACTCTTTTCTGAGTCCTTACCTTCAAGATTTAATGCTACTCACTGCAGAATTAAAAGTGTAACACTAGATAACACTAGAGGACAATGAGGAAAAGGGAAGAAATTAATTTAAAAGACTTGAATCTTTCCCAAAAGAGAACATTCAATGAGCAGAACAGGAAATCCTACAATCTCTCCTAGATTCGTAAAACTGTAGTCTGGCTGGAGGGTGTGGGTGGAAAAGTATTTGGAAGAGTTTACTGACAAAATACATGCTCCCTTATTGAAGATTTTTGCTTGATTCCAGGCACTCAAAACGGTAGCAGCCATTAGCAACTTCATCATTTCCAGATGACAGGAAAAAAGCATCTGTTTGCTAGCAAATGATTACCCAACCTCAGTTATTCACAGCTTCATCACCTTAGTGAAACTGCAAGAACACAACAGTTCCCAGGCACAGTATTTCAGTGTTCAAATCCACGCTAATCTAAAACACCGTAGCACAAATTCTTGGCAGCAATGGGGACTGTGATTGTGATAGCAAGCCAAACTTCTCTTCCCTCAGCCCTTTGAATGAAATTTCTAATGCTGCTCAAGGGTCTCAGGTTGTATCTTCAAAACACCCTCTGACCCAGGCTGGATTATCCAAAAGACCACATAAAACTCCAAAATGAAGACTTTAGCACTTTAAACCGCCCTGTAACAAAGATAGAGCTTGTCTGTGTAGGATGCAGAGCTTTTTTGAGGGCTGATCCAAGTCTGTTAACTTAATTTCTCCTGAAGCTACAGGGAAAACTCAAAGTTCACCATCTTCTATCCCAGGTGTATGGTGTTTCTTTGATCATTTTTTTCAAATGGGAAACCCAGTGTATTTGAAAAAGCACACAAAAGCTCCCAACAAAACCCGACCAAACCAGGGCATTCCACTGCACATTACTTCTCTATTGATGGAATGAAAGGACAAAAACTTTAGTTAATGAATTAACTGATAGTGACTGACTCTATATGAAAAGGGACAGAGTTTCCAAAGTGCTACAGCTTAACCTGCCCCTGAACTGCTCACTGGTCAGAGCAAAGCAATCTTCATAATCTACATGTTAATAATTGTTGATGACCCTGCTGTGCATACAATTATTTTTATTACATTATATGTTGAAGTAGCAGCCATTCTAAGAATCATTTTATGCATGATTTTCAAGCTGTTATCAAGCTGTGGGCTTGGATAGTTGTCTAGCTTTTTTCCTGCTATTTAAAGCAAATAGTAAAAACTTCAAATAAAACTGCAAGAAGCAGCTGCTTTAATATGAGCATACTCTCCTCTGGTCACTCTTTGGCAAGCTGCCTCTACATTTATTCAGCCAAGTTACAATTTTTATCTCCAATAGGAAATGCATTCAAGTATTTTTGGGAAAAGAAATCAGAAAGGAAGTTACTACGACCCATACTGAACTACACTACCAGGCATTCTGCTACCAGTAAAATTTCTGCTAAGGGTTACTGCTACTAGCAAGAAAGGTTAATGTTCTGGAGGCAGACAGCTAAAATCTGCATTGGAAACCAAGTGGAGCTCCATTTGGCGACAACAATTGCAGAGAAATGCCTGAAGACAGATTTTCTTGTATGCTGTAATGTGCAGCTTGCTTGCTGCACCATCTGAGCAGAAAGGCAGAATTCAATGGGGAGGATGCTGCACATGGCATACTAATGTCACTAGCTGAACATTGTACTGCCTTCTCCAAAGCTGCCAAATACATGGAAACATGGTTACAGCACTTCCTAAGGAAGAAAAAGGATTCAGGTCAGCTAAACAAACCAGGGCAAGAATCAAACATCCTGTCTGGATACCCTTTCACTTAAAAATGTGAGTTTTGGGCCCCAGCAAGGTGATTCAGAGTGCTTCAAATAGGTACCTTGGATGCCTATGTCACCAGTAAATGGCAGACATAAATATAATGCCACTCTCAGGCTTAGCAAGGTACAGCTAGAGCTAACGAGCAGACGTCTTGAGCTCAGTTATGAGCTCTTGCTCCTCTCTTGAACTTAGACTTCCTTGACTGGACCGCATGTTGTATAGCTGAATCCCCAAAGGATGAACAGCACAGCCTTTCTATGGGAAGATGCCTTTGAAAACGCAGGCAAAGGAGATGGAAGAATGGTGGTCTGATGAATCGCAGCAGAACATTGCAGAGACCTACCTACTCCAGTCAGAAAGCCTTCTTACCCCAGAACCTTTCTTCTACGGTATCTGAGGTCAAAAGAATAGGTATGTATTGATTTTTGATACTTGCAGTGCTACAAAAAGTTTTCCTAGCTACCCTTGAATTTGAGTACATAAATTTTCTTAAGCTCTTATGTGAAACTTAAAGGATCTGAATGCACTTCTAGAAGAGCAGGAAAAAGAAATCCCAACATTTCTATCCATTACAGACATACACACCAGAAAACACAATTATTAATCTAAAAGATGACTTCCTGAAATCAAGAAGGCATTTTTACATTACTAGATATTAAAAAAAGAAAAGAGTTTGCTTTTAGTTTAAATGTAGGAAATACCACATTACATTTATGTAAATCATAAAGGGCACGAGTATATAAATTTCACTCTGAACAGATCAGAAGCAGCATCAACAAATATATACATGAACTCATGTACAGTGGAAAAGAATATTTTTCTCCATGCCAAACTCTCAGTTAAGTATTTTGACTTTAAAAAAAAAAAAAAAAAAAAAAAAAAAACAGGAATTAAAAGCAGTCCCTTTTATTGTGGTAATGCACCTTAAATTATTTTGTTGTTCCTGTAGAATTGCATAACTCATATCCTTAAATGTCCAAAACTGTGAAAAACTGAGAAGTACAAAAATGAACAAAAGAAGTTCATTCTGCTTTCATTTTGTCTTAAAACATAGTCCCAACAACTTAATTCACTCTGAACTTCTGATTACAAACACCAAAGCATTTGTATTTATAACAAAGCTCAGGAAAGAATGAAAAATTTCTTTATGTACTTTATGTCAGAATGTGAGCTCAGAAACTTTACAAAGAGAAATCTCAGTATTCTCCTAAAGAAAGTAGAAATATCAAAGAAAACAGTTGTTTCTTTGATGTAAATTCCTGCTTTATATTAAAGGATAAACTATGTTAAAAAATCCAGACACCTTACTTTCACAGTTTGCAGCCCAGCAATATTTTTAAAAGATGTAGCCAAACCAATTTAAAAACCAATTTTAAAAAGAAGTTAACTGACACAATGAGGTTTGGTTTTTCTTCAAGAACAGCAGGCTTCAAACAAAAAGGCTGTGTCCCTGTGAAGAACAAAGATGCAGTTTGTCATTATAAATAATTATTTCTAAGCTTGTATGACTTCACTGAGTCTAAATAAAATGCAGACTTCTCAAATCACTTTCATTTAAGCTGCGTATCTGGAAGGAAACTAAGACTGTTTTGTGTAGCATGACTTTCATCTTTTCTATTAAGAATGCTTTTTATAAATTTGGACACCAGGGATATTTGAGTAAGGATCACTGTTCTTCAGAATATGGGCATTCAGACTCTTTAACAATTGCAAATTAGCTGCATGGCAAGAATTCTTATCGGTGGCTATTAAATGTAGTCCCTGATATATCCTGATTTCTTTTAATTTGAGAAAAATTATTATTCTGTTGACATCCACGAAAGTATAGAACACTAAGTTAACTATCTCTAAAAAACCAGATTCTCTCAAAACTTTCAAAGAAACGAAAAAATCTTGTTAGTGGAAGACAAAAGTGAGATGAACCCCTCAGGTCAACTTAAAGAGATCAAGACAAGGAAAACCCCTTCCAATTTTCATTACATGCCAGACTATGAAATTTAATTCTTTACCTGAAGGGAGACTCTTAACTATGATTTATAGAAGACTCTAGATTTCTTAAAAATAATAATAATTATAATAATAGAAAGCCTTTGTACTCTCATCAACCATAAACTAGCACCTGTATCTCACGTTCCTTTTTTCCTTCTGTTAATTGTACTTCATAGAATATTTTGGAAGAGGTCAGAGGGTAATTCAGAATATCGGTTTGGTATCAACTTTTGTTGTTGATTTGGAAACAAAGTCAAATCTAATTTCTTTGTCCTTCTACAATGGTTTGAATAAAGAAATAATTCTTGAAACTTGAATTCTGCTTTACAGCAAGCCTTTGCAATAACTTTCAGGTGTTCCTCCAAAAAGCTTATTCCACTAGCTTAGTGACTCATAAGTTAAACAGACTTTTTGCACCTACATTAATTGACTTAATACAAGGCATGCCTTCCCTTGCTTATAAGCAGATAGTTATAGAAAGTCTTCCTTCTCTATGAGCGCTTTGATTGAAAGATTTCTTGCGGTTTGGGTTTTTTTTTCATTATTTTTCCACTTCAGCTTTCCATTTGAACAGAGTGACAGTTTTCTCACATATTCCACAAAGGGTCTGGGCTATTTTTCCATAAGGTGTTTCCAACAGAGAACACTCTTTTGTAAAACTAAAAATAATTTGACAAAAAGCAGCCATAAACAAGTTTGTTTACAAGTAACTTGCAAACCTCAACATTAGTTGCAGCTTTTAGCAACTTCAGAAACATCCAAACTCATGTTTAGGTACCTTGATATTGTTCCTACCCCTCTGAAAAAACAAAAGTGCTGCCCACTCCCCCCTGATGCCAGCAGCCTATGTACAGTCCCAACAAGAAAGAAGATGAGGTATTCCTAATTTTTGCTCAGCTGGTCACCCCAAGATCCAAAATGCTTTCAGTTACTGTGGTGGCTTCTCTTTCCTACACAGCAGGAAACTGGCTTATTTTGGCATTGATTTGTTCATCCCCAAGGCCAGACTTCTTTATTGCTGCAGTCCCAAAGTGACGGACCAGCACAGAGTGCGGTACCCTGCAAGCACATCCCAGTTGCAAGTTGAATAAAATCTTCAACGTTTTGGCAAAAACCCCAACAGTGAATTATAGCCAGCGAAGTCAGCCCAGCCTGGTAAACACCAAAAGTTAGGGAAACAGGAGTGAACACCAAATACACTAAGCTGACCTCTGACAGTTCTCAAGAACCGTTCTGTGCCTCTGTCAGGAGTGGCTGAAGCACAGTCAATCCCACCATACAGGCAAACAGTTGACCTCAGAAGATCTCTTCCAGCATTTGGTTGTTGGTTTGGGTTTTTTTTTTTATGACCCGAAAGAAGTCAGCAAGACTATTACATCTTTGCAAGATCAGGACCTTGAGAATTATTTGTAACTGCAGCTGCACTTACTGAGAAGTAATGGAATTTAATTAATACTGAGGTACTTGCCTGCACTAACTCAACAGTATTATTTTTACAATATACATAGTAGACATCTTCTTACTTGTTAGAGGCTGAAGCATGTTCTAGCATTCACTGGTTTATTACCCTTAGCCTGCCAAAATTCTTGAGGTTCTCCTAATTACTCTATCTTCTTTTAAGATACTACTACCATGAATTTCAGACTTTTGTCTCCAATTTTTCTTAAATGTACATTTATACTGACATCTATTTTCTCTGCCATTTAAACTAGAGCTACAAAAACATTACACTGTCATAAAGCCAGAGAGACTACTTAACAGTATTTAAAAAAAAAAAAAAAAAAGTAAATTATCGTGTTACCATCAATGGGAGACTTACACTTTTGAAGTAGGATCAAGTTTCCAGGGAAAAGACTTGATGAAAACTGACAGAAACAAAATTGTTGTGGCTAAGTTTACAGAAAGAAAAACGTACTCTGTGAATTAAGTCTGGAGCTCCTCCTGCTGTTCAACTTACAAAACAGCAGAAATGGTCAGTAACTGTAGAAGCAAAAAATGAAAATAAAGGCAACCTGATATGACAGCAAATGTCACTAAAATTCAATAGTTCAAATGCATGTGAACATCCTACATTCTTCACAAGTAAATATCCAGCTCTTAAAACTAATTATGAGGAATCTAACAAAGGATTTATTTCCTTAATCCTGTTCTAACATAGAATAAGTATATATTTAGAATATAAAGTATATGAATACATTTTAAAAATACAACATACAGATATAAAACAAACACTTTAAAAATATGTCATGAGTTTCAGTGTCATTTGAGACAAACTGATGTAGCCAGACAAGAACTGGAGAACTAAAGAGGAAATAAAAGATCACATCAGCGTCACATTGTCTGATGTTTGCTTACAACATTGCTGTTTGCAAATATGGTCACATAGACCAAACGAGGGAACAGTAAACCTTTTCCAACAGACATAGACACAGTCCCATCTAATATTTCTTGCACCCCTTAGGTGGTGCATGTGTGACATACTAGAACGTTGCTAAATTACTTAATCAAGAACTAAACCCTGCAGTCTCTCACTTTATAACTAGGTTTGTAAAGATAATCTGCATCTTATGTACCTCACAATATCTAGGCAACTACGGTCCCATACATCACCTGGAGCCACAGTGACAACAGTAATCCAAAAGAAATACTCAAAAGCACACATTTGCTTCCTTTTCAACAACAACAAAAAAAAAAAAGGCAGAAAAAAAAAAGAAATTCCTAACAATACAGAAAACCACCACACAAATTACTACTGACTCCCAAAACACGACAGACAAAAATATAAGCCACATGCTGCGCGCAGCACTATTTCAAATATGACCATGGCATTTCTGTAAAAGACATAAAGCTACAAGTAAATTTCTTCCAAAAAAAATAAATCCTTGAGGAACAAAATAATTAATCTACTAAACAAAGAATACTAAGAATGGGAGAAATACATGAAAGGTAAAGATATCTTGTCTGAAAACAAATTTCATCATTCCATGATGCAAAAACACAAAATAAAATAGGATACAATAAGTAAAAATTAAATTAAATTCTTTATTTATCTTATAAATAACATTAAACACAATACAATTAAAAAAAAAGGGTAAATTATTTTCCCTTAGAGACATAATTTACTACTACAAGATAACTGTCTCAGAAAGAGAGCAATAACAAATTGCCAAAAGTCAAACTCCAGCCAGCACGAAGCTTTGTGACAGTTACGGTTCACATCTTCCAACTACAGAAGCGTTGAACTGAACATGCCATAGCATCCAAGGGGCGTTCAGGAAAGGATGTGGTCAGAGGTAAGTACAAACACAAGATAAAGGAGAGAGTTAAAAGATAAATATCTATTTACCTAGATGTTAAGTAGCAAACAGAACACGTTTAGGGCACAGACATGACAAGGTATCTTTCTGTCCTCTGGCTGGTGTATGAACACTCTCTGACTCCTGCCAAGTTTCAGTCATAAAGCAGTGGAGAAGTGAGTTTTACTTTTCAGGTACCCATTACCCAGTACCCTGCTAATTACCTACAATATGGGCAGAATGAATGTAAAGCATTTTTAAGACACTGCCAGATCAAAAACTTTTCCCAAAGACAGACCACGACACAAAAAACAGGCTAGTGGAAGACCTAAGGCCTTGTTTTTCAGCAAAACACTGCTGCATATGATGGAGAGAAAACTACTTTTCCTTCACTGTCTTGTAGATGCTGGTATACCTGCCAGAAAAAACTACTCCTGCCCAACCTGGAGGGAGAAAAAGGTTGGGCCCCAATCCTGCATTGTAATCAGGGAGGCCCTGATTCAGGAGATTCTTCACACTGATCCAGCTGCCAGACTTGATGCCTGAATAAATAAAAAATAGCAAAGATACACTGCCAGTATCTTGGCCTGTACCTGCAGCTCTCCCTTCATAAAGCTACCATGCAATTCTTAAAGTAACTTTTTTTTTTTTTACAAAGCCCCACAAGAAAAGGAAATATTTTTTTCCTAATGCCAAAATGAGCAGAATAATCTATTTGTGATCATCACCAACTCAATCACAATATGGTAGCTTCATGAGATGATCTCAGAAGGACAAGACAGTATCAGAAGACACTCCTCCAGGAGGAGAAAGAAACACAGAGCCTTCTACACCTACCGCTCTAACCCTTATGGAGCACACTAATTCTGAAAACAGGGACAGCAGACACTATAGGAAATGTAGAAAATAAATAGGATACATAGATGATAAATTTCATTCACATTTGACAGTAACATTAAGCACTATGTATCATAATGTATTCTTGCTGTTTTGAAGACTCTCTACAGGCAAGGTAAAGGAGATCTGTAAGCTACAAGACAGTATCTCAAACAAGCATGACAGTGCTCTTCCACAGACTGCTACCAACTACTGCTAAGATGGGATTTGGAGCTAGACAGACCTTGACACTCCTCCAGTACAACCACTAGTTTGTTCCCACTTTCACAGAACTGTGTCTGCTACCTATCCAGTTTAAAACAAAAGCAGCCGCTCCGAGGCCGTGCCACAAACAAGCAATCCGTGCACACACTGCAGAGTGCTATGTGCTCCCTCATCGGCTACTGGGAGCAGAGCAGCTGGACATCCCTCTCGCTCCCCTGCATGGCAGGTTCTGCACACCCAAGACATGAATGCTGCTGCATGCACACAGCTCAGTTCCCATCTGAGCAGGCAGCACCTTAAGACAAGACCAATATTAGAGCTGCTGCTCATAAAACTACTGCCTCAGTAGCAACGTATAAGCAAGCAGCAGAACAGCCAGGCCAACTGCTGGCAATCCTCCCGTGGCACATCTATACTACCACAGATTTCTGATCCACTTTAAACAGATACACCCAGTCTAAGTTTGTTTAAAAAACAAAAACCAACAAATCTGCAGTAAATGAAGATTTTTCCTCTCCCTCTCGTGAGAGAAGCACAACTTTAATTTATCTTTTCCAACACAAACCTAAAAGGTCACCACTGTTGGTCTAATAAAGGCAACATGCAGGGCTCACGTCTTTCAGAGCTGGCATCTCATTATGTGCAAAGATCTTGTGCACTATTTAAGTCTGTGCAGAGGATTTACTTCCCAGTCTTTGCAAGAGAGATGAGAATGAATTCTGTCCAGAGACAGTGAAAATTTGCTCAAGAACTTGCTATTTTAAGTCTGTAGAAGGGGATGATAGGTGCATGTTCAGTAAGAAGTACAACACAGTTAAAATATAACGAGGAGTTGGATTATATTCAGTGATCGAAATGTATTTTTAAACATTGCTGCAGCTCAACCAAGAGTTAAAAGCTAAACAAGAACAAGGATTTTCTAGCTGTTCTGAAACCATTTCATCCTCTTATATCTTCAAAGAGGGCCAATACTTCCCCATAAAATAAGAGGAGTCAAAAATTTCTACAGGCATTCCAGCGGTAACTATGAAATGCTACAAACAACTGCCCCACCAGATACTCTTTATTTTTTCATATTGAAGTACATCTTCAAAGAAGGAAATCCTGTTTACATTGAGGACTTTCTTTATTCTTATTGCAAGGAATGAAATAAAGACACTCATTTACATTACAATCATGAACATAAGAAGCTTACCTCTCAGCACGAAGAACGCCACTGTAGTAAGGGTGATCCCATGGCATCAGCTGCTGAAAGAGAATTCCAGCTTATAATTACAATAATGAACAAGTGAACCGAAAGTAGAAGTTTTGTTTCCTTTGAATATTTTTCCAGTTTTGACAAGTCACAGAAGTTTAAAACATAATGGGAAACATTCAGTGCTAAAAAAAATTATCAGAAATAGTATCACGTATCATAACTTAAAACTTTTTTTTTAACATTTGCTTGAAGAGATACTTCTTATTTAAATATATAATGGGATTTCATACTGGATTTCAAGAAATATACTCAATTAAAATAAAAATATAAACTTAGTTATGTAGAGACTTAGGATACATACAATACAGTATGCAAACTGGACATGCATCTATATACAGGAGCAGTCTCGTGTTCATAAGCCCTGGTCCTCATGGGGGACATCAACTACCCTTATATCTGTTGGAGGGACAACACAGCAGGGCACAAGCAGTCCAGGAGATTCCTGGAATAAGCTGATGATAACTTCCTTCTCCAAGTGACACAGGAGCCAACAAGGAGAGGTGCCATGCTGGACCTTGTTCTCACCAACAAGGAGGGGCTGGTGAGGAATGTGAAGCTCAGGGGCAGCCTTTGCTGCAGTGACCACGAAATGGTGGAGTTCAAGATCCTCAGGGCAGCAAGAAAGGTGCACAGCAAGCTCATTACCCTGGGCTTCAGGAGAGCAGACTTTGGCATCTCCAGGGACCTGCTTGGTAGAGTCCCCTGGGACAAATCCCTAGAGGGAAGAGGGGCACAAGAAAGCTGGTTAGTATTCCAGGATCACGTCCTCCAAGCTCAGGAGCGATGCATCCCAGCAAAGAAGAAGTCAGGAAAAAACACCAGGAGGCCTGCATGCATGAACAAGGAGCTCCTGGACAAACTCAAACACAAAAAGGAAGCCTATAGAGAGGGTGGAAGCAAGGGCAGGAAGCCTGGGAGGAATACAGAGAAATTGCCTAAGCAGCCAGGGATCTGGTTACAAAAGCTAAAGGCCTGCTAGAATTAAATTTGGCCAGGGATGTTAAGGGCAACAAGAAAAGCTTCTATAGGTACATCAGCGAGAAAAGATCAGGGAAAATGTGGGCCTTCTCTGGAAGGAAACAGGAGACCTGGTTACCCAGGATATGGACAAGTCTGAGGGACTTAATGACTTCTTTTGCCTCAGTCTTCACTAGCAATGCTCAAGCCACACCGCCCAAGTCGAAGAAGGTAAAGTCAGTAACTGGGAGAATGACGAACACACCTGGGCTCTATCCATCACATTTGAGAAATCGTGGAAGTCTGGTGAAGTTCCCACTGACTGGAAAAGGGGAAACATAACCCCATTTTTAAAAAGGAAAAAAAAAAAAAAGACCACCTGGGGAACTACGGGCTGGTCAGTCTCACCTCTGTGCCCAGCAAAATCATGGAGCAGATCCTCCTGGAAACTATGCTCAAGCACATGGAAAATAAGGAGGTGACTGGTGACATGGCTTCACTAAGGGCAAATCCTGCCTGACAAATTTGGTGGCATTCTACAACAAGGTTACAGCATTGGTGGATAAGGGA
>VXBL01004255.1:737511-754491 GCA_013400195.1 Aramus guarauna | reverse complement strand
GCAATCCCAAGTACAACTACAGGCTGGGTGGAGAATGGATTGAGAGCTGCCCTGAGGAGAAGAACTTGAGGATGTTGGTGGACAAGAAGGTCAACATGAGCTGGCAATGTGCGCTTGCAGCCCAGAAAGCCAACCATATCCTGGGCTGCATCAAAAGATGTGTGGCCAGCAGGTCGAGGGAGGTGATTCTCCCCCTCTACTATGCTCTCATGAGACCCCATCTGGAGTACTGCGTCCAGCTCTGGGGGCCCCAACATAAGAAGGACATGGAGCTGCTGGAGCAAGTCCAGAGGACGGCCACGAAGATGCTCAGAGGGCTGGAACACCTCTCCTATGAGAACAGGCTGAGAGAGTTGGGGTTGTTCAGCCTGGAGAAGAGAAGGCCCCAGGGAGACCTTAGAGCAGCCTTCCAGTACCTAAAGGGGCCCTACAAGAAATCTGGAGAGGGACTGTTTACAAGGGCACGGAGTGACAGGACAAGGGGTAATGGCCTTAAGCTGAAAGAGGGTAGATTTAGATTGGGTATTAAGAAGAAATTCTTCACTGTGAGGGTGGTGAGACACTGGAGCAGGTTGCCCAGAGAAGCTGTGAATGCTCCATCCCTGGAAGTGTTCAAGGCCAGGTTGGATGGAGCTTTGGGCAACCTGGTCTAGTGGGGGGTGTCCCTGCCCATGGCAGGGGGGTTGGAACTAGATGATCTTTAAGGTCCTTTCCAACCCAAGCCATTCTAGGATTCTATGATGATGATCTAACCTAAAATGAAGCCTTTATTTTTCAAATTAGTCTATTAAATTATTAAAAATAAAGTAATATTCACTTTTACCACTTTATGTTTTGGTTATCTTAGTATCATTTTGTATAAACCAACAGCTATCTCGCACGCAGTGCTTGGTTTTAATACAAATAGCAGCTAAGCAGTCAAAAAGCATTTGAAGCCAGATGACAGAATGTTCCTGTTCTAATTATACTGTATGTTGTAAACTAAAAGAGTTATTTTTTCATCTAGAACAAGGTTAGCTTATCCTGTATTTTAAAAAAGAAACAAACCAGAAAACGCCTCATGAAAATTTAACTTACTGGATTCTGGGGGTTGAGCTTCATTTTCATCTTTGTCATCATTTCAAAATCTTTTTGAGTTCTGAAAAATATTTTTATGATGAAAGTGTTAATGAAAGATTTTTGAGCAATGGAATACAGTATACAATAACACTCCATCCTAACAAAACGCCCATCATCAGAGATTGATAGCACTCTATAAAATGGCAGTCCCATAAACCATGGTGAAAGAACTTTTCCATTCTGCTTTATGTCATTCAGGTACCTTCCAATCAAGGCCCTCTCACTCTGGCTGTACACCTCCAAAGCATTTTCTTTCTTACAATATACCCCATTTATACACAGAGATGAAACTGGTTTGTGCTCTTGGAGGCAAGAAGGAGAAACAGGGGTACTTGCTTATAGATGTACAATATATGGAGTTGTGTGTATGGAGAGAAGAACAGGAGAGGGGTTCTTCAGCACTTAAACTTGGTCTTCTTGTTTGCTGTTGCCTGCATTTCTTGGCACATCACTTGTTGCATTCGGTCCTGGGTGTTGTCTGATCATAGACATAGAATTTATTCTAAGCCAACAGCTCCCCTCAAAACTCTGAGAAAGTCTTGCTCTTTGTTTCATCAGAGCACGTAATAAGCAGCACTGACTGACTTACTAGTGCAAAAGTCCCTCTATTCTTGAAATAAAGAGTATGGTTAGAAAAATAACTTAGTGAAAAAGATGTACCTTTTAGACAACTGGTCAGAAAGCTTCTCCAGAAACTGTGTTACTGACTCTAGAAGTAAAATAGGGGGAAAAAAAAGTAAGAAAGTGCTTTCTTCCCTTAAAAGATTTTAAGCTTACCCCAAAACATTCCAAACAAAACAAGCTCCCTTAGAACAAAATTCTTTTTAGAACAACAAACTACTCCGTTGACCACTGTGTCATCATTTCAAGAGAATTTAGTACCACATTTACTTTGTTACATGCTGGGATAATGGTAACTTCATAATCTAAGGAGTGAGCGTTTATTCTGAACAAAAACACTGGTTACTACTCAGTGAGTATTGCCATTTATAGAAAGCATGAGTATTGCATACAGTAAAAGGTAACTGCAGTAAGATACTTCACTGGAAGAAATACGTGCAAACAAAAGAAACTAACAACTTTTGACCTCATATCTAACACACAATGCATTTGATTTCTCATTATGTCCTTCCACACATGCCTTATACCTGGATTTTTGGCCATTGTTCCCTGAAGAGCCCTGTGAGCAAAGGTGTCATACCCAACCAGCTGTGCCAGACTGTTTCGGCTAGCAAGCAATTCTTCTAAACGGCTCAACTGCTCAGCATTTGGATAAAGAAAAATCTTGTAAGCAGCTTCTCGCACCTAATAAAAAAAATAAAAAGGTCACATTACTACAGTGCAATTTTTAAGGGAAACAAGTGATGCGATTGAAGATCTGGCATTACAGCAGTATTCCACTGATATTGTTGGGAGAAGGCCTAAAGCCTTTTAACGATAGTAATTACGACTGCTTGACAATTACTGCTTTCTTATCCATTAAAGATGGAATGAGGAAATGCAATGAGAGAACCTAACAGATCAAGACTGCCAAAAGGGGTCCTGTTCTCTACTTTTGTTGACAATCCCCTCTGCTCATTGCCTTCTTCCTTCTGCCAACATCTGTGCTTTTTAGACCACTCTGTGGGCTGTCTTAACTCACTAAAACTTCTGAAAATAAACCCAGAAGAAAGCCAAATTGTTCTCTGCACATCAGTTAAGCTGGCTTATGGAAGGATCTGATAAGAACCAGAGACAAGGTCAGGGGAGAAAAAAAGAGGAAGAGAAAAGCCTTATTCTTATTTCTTTTGAAGTAGCAAGCTATTAGTCTGCCCATCTGCCCACAGACAATCATTCTTTCTCCTATTTCTAGTTTGTTTGGGTTTTTTATAACTCTCCAGAAAAAAAAAAAATCACCTCAAGTCTCAGAAAACTTGGTAAAATGTTTTCTATGTTTCACAAACCAATTGAAGATAATATTTTGTACATATGGAACAGGCTGAAGAAATCCAGCAACAACTTATGCTTGTCCTCATTTGAAACAATCTTCTCTCTTAGATCATATATTCAACAAGAATGCAGGTCCTGAGTTTATAAAAAAAAGTAACTATAATAATTCACAAGTCATTTCGCACCTGTTTTATTTCACCAAACTTTCATTTTTAAAAAAAGTAAATAAAATAAGTGAGATAACTTCCCTTCCTTTAACATAGTTCAGCAGTGTCTTTCCAGCAAATGCCAAGAGCATACTGAGCTCTGTTAGAGAGTACACCCATCTGGTCTATGGATGCAATTGCTTCCCTCTACTTGGTGCTGTCCAGACCACATGTACTGGAGCACAATGTCCAGATTTGGGTTCCCCAGGACAAGTAAGACACTGACATACTGAAGTGGGTCCAGCATAGGGCTACCATGATGTCTGGGGGCTGGAGCACACAACACAGAATGGAGGCTGAAAGAGCTGGATTTGTCCAGCCTAAAGAAGAAAAAGCTCAAAGGAGATCTTAATCTTTATCTACTTAGCAGGAGGGCATGGAGAACATGCAGCCAGACTCTTCTTGGGAGGTTCAGAGCAAGAGGAGGAGATGTAATGGGCACAAGCTGGAAGATGAAAAATTGCAATTTGATATCAGGAAATAAAAATAATAGTGAGGATGGTCAAATAGGCTGCCCTATAATGGAATCTCGATCCTTGCAAAGTGTTCAAAACTCAACTGGACATGTCACTGAGAAACATGATCAACTCGATCATTATATATCATTCTTTAATTGATATTCTTTAATTATATCATTCTTTAATTGATATATTACTCATAGTTTCAGTAGCAATTCTACAGATCACTCTATTTTCAGGACAAGAGTTTATAGATGACATGCAATGAGTGTTATTCCTTTATTTACATCTTATCGCTGTCATAACTAAATTAATTTTTCATTTCTTACAAAAAATAAACATTACAGCTTGGGTTCTACCATAGTAAGCTTTTCTCTTTTTTGTGACAAACAAGATTTCAGTCACCTCAATTATTTAATTATATAATAAGTGAAAACAGAACACTTGAGTGTTGTAATACACTTGAGTCATATCTAAAAGACTAAGGAACCACTGTTACATTTGAAAGAGTCTAATTTTCAATTTATAAACAAACTCTAAATGAATTCTTTTTAGAAAAGCATCATCAGCAATAACTAAAATAAGGTCATTCAGGATAATTCAGGTTGGATGTGACCTCAGGAGGTCTCTATTCCAACCTCCTGCACAAAGCAGGGTCAGCTATGAGGTAAAACTAAGTTGCACAAAGCGTTTTGTCAGGTCCTGAAACCCCGTACAGATGGAGAGACAGTGTGACCTCTCTGTTTCACTGCTTGAGTATCCTCATCAGGAAAACCTCCAATTGGCATTTCTCACTTCAACTTCTGCCTGTTGCCACTTGTCCTCCTGTCATGCACCACTGTGAAGAGCCTGGCTCTATCTTCTCCATGATATCCTTGTAGGTACGGGCAGACTGCTGTCAGGGTCCCCCAAAGCCACCTCTGCTACAGGGTAAACAAGCCCAGATTCATCAGCCTCTCCTCACAGTGCAAGCACTCCAGTTCCTGGCCATCTTGGTGGTCTCCGTTGAAGTTGTTCCTAAACAATTATGACTAAAAGACTATAATCTCTTCCTTCAGTCTCTGGCTCTGCCCCTGTTCATGCAGTTCCAGATGCTGCTGGCCGCCTTTGCCACAAGGGTCGCTGTTCGATCATGCCTAGCTTGCTGCCCACCAACCTTCTGGGCCTTTTCCACAGATCAGACCCAGCCAGGCAGTACCTGCCTGTACTATTGCCTGGAATTCTCCCTTTCTAGGTGCAGGACTTTACATTTGTCCTCCTTGAATTATATAAGGTTCCCACTGGACCATTCCATCAGTTTCTCAGCCACTCTGAATGTCAGCCCTGCCCTTCAGTGTATCAACTGTTCCTCCCAATTCGGTATCAACTGCAAATCTGGTAGGCAAGCACTCTGTTACCTCCTCTAGGTCATTGATAAAGATGTTAAACAGGAGAGGTCCCAGGACAGACCCCTGCAACACTTCTTTCATTACCAGCCTTCCAGTAGAGTACAACATTTCAATTGCTACTCTCTGATCATGAAATGAGGTGGTTTACCTATATGGTTGTCTGCCAATCCAGACTGTAATCTCCTAATTTGGATTGTTCCATTAATCTTCCTAGGGAACAAAGTGAAGCTAAGTTACCTGTAGTTCCCCAATTTGGCATTTTTTGGCCTTTCTGAAGGTGGGTAGAATGTATTATTTCCACTAGTCATTGCAGTTCTTCCCTGATCGTCACAGCTTACCAAAGACAGCAAGTCTTTCAAGAACAATAGCCAGTTCTCGCTGGACCCTTGGATGCAGCCCATCTGGTCTCAAGGACTTGTACAGGTTGAGTTCTCTCACGTAATCCCAAACTGGATCTTCATCTACTGCTGGTTGTTCTTCCCTCTGAACCCCTTCACTAAGCACAGGGGGCTGGGAGAACTCATTGGTGAACAATGAGGCAAAGAAAGCAATCAAGATCTCAGCCTTATCTGTGTCTGCTGCCACTAAGTCACCCACCTTACTCAGCACTGAACCCACCTTTTCCCTGTCCAGCCTTTTCGTACTAACACAGCAGTAGAGGTTCTTCCTGTTGCCTTTGGTGTCCCTTGCAAGTCTTAACTGCAGTTGATCTTTGGCCTTCCTGACATCATCCTTACATGTACAGGCAATATTTCTAAATTCCTCCCTTGCACCTGCTTCCACCTCCTGTCCACTACCTTCTGGAGATGAAGCTTCATCAGGAGTTCCTTGCTTGCGAAGCCCGGCTCCTGATCACGACTGCTTGGCTTTCTAAGTACCAGGATGCGCTGCTACCGAGTATCTTAGTATGCTCATGTGCTTCGAGGACACTGTCTTTAAAGAACTGCCAGCTTCCTTGAGCTCCTTTATCCTTCAGAGTCACATCCCATGGGATCCCATCTCCCAGTTTACCAAATAAACTGAAGTCTGCTTGCTTGAAATCCAAGGTCTGTATTCTGCCTCTCTTCTTCCTCATTCCATACAAGATCTTCACCTCCATTATTTCATAGCTGCTACGGCCAACACTGACATTGATTACTATGTTTTAAAACAGTTCTTCCTTGTTAGTCATTAGATCATATACTACATGTATTTTCCTCAATAATAACTAAAATAACTGATATGCACTTTTGCTAGAGTACACCAAAGCAAACTCAGGGAATACACACCAGATCATCGGGACAATCAGCATGCAGACCAGCAACTTGTAAGTAATTGCCTTCAGCTGTAAAATTATACCGAATATGCTCTGGCAAAATGTGTTTGTCAATCTTGTTGGGAAGGTGAGTTCCTGTCAGAAATTCATTACATAAATCCAATATTCTGATGTTGAGGTTGACTGCCTTTTTACGCTGTATGAAAAATAAAATACAAAATACAGAGTAATATCTTCAGACATAATACAAGCAGAACTCAAAGTCACTAAAACCTAAAGAAATCTTCCAGAAATTAAGCAAAAAACCACAACATTTAAGATTAGACCAACAACATCAACAAAATCTGTATATCTATGTTTCTGCAGTAAGAAAACATACAGTAGAGTTTAGGCAGAATTTACATAAGCTTCGCTAGCTTCTTGGAAAGCATTTATAAAACTATGCCTAATATGATTACTATGTAAAACACAGAGGAGAGAAAAAAAGAAGCATCACTGAGATGGATAATTCTCCTAGTATCCTGAAATAGATACAGAATTACAGTTCTCTTGTTACTGTTTGTATTGCACTATTTTCTGGAGACCACCAGGCATTTATGGTATTTCAACCTTTCCCTGAGGAGTTTATGATGTAAGGTTTTATCACCATCACACATTTAACCTTACTGTAAGATTTGCCTCAGTGAGTTTGAGAGTATGCTCTCTATTGCCTGTGTGTTCATAGCTCAAAAGAAAAGGCTGAGGGTACAGATACCACGTACTTGTAAAGTCCAAACAGTGACAAAACCTGCAGATCTCTGTCCTCCCATTCCACTCTTACTCTTTAAAACACATCTTTTGAGTTTTATTTTAAAAAGCAGAAATTCTTTGTAGCAGAAGTAAATTTCAGCTTACAATAGTGAAGGACTTCTAAAGTCTGAAATGAGAATTAAAAGGAAACACTGAGCAGCAAGTAATAGAAGAAAAGTGGAATGTGTAGGAGAGGAAGAGGAAAACATGCGAAAATAAGGGGTAAGTGAAATTGTAACTGAAAGAGGATGAAGCACTATGGAAGCAATAGTCAAATTGGAAATAAAACCCAGAGTCCAAGTTTCAGAGTTGTTTTTTGTACAAAATAATTGTAAAAATATATTCTAGAAGCATTTTGCAGGTCACAAAACACCATCACAACCATGAACTTCAGAGTAATTTTACCACATAAATCTGGTAAAAGAGCCTTTGTATAGATCTTTTTTGGGGGGATGACTCAAATAAACAAGGTATTAACTTTAGACTGGGACATGAGCTATGAACAGACATCCAACAGAGCATCCTTACCAGAAAGCATGATGAAAGCTGATGGTTTTGGCAAATCCACACCTAACTACTGCAAAAGCACGTAAAAGCTCAGAGAGATGTAACCAGATCATGCCCAGACATTCAGTTGTGCACAAAATTTACAGTTTCTGGTTATGTGAGCAAAGGAGGAGAGCCTGGACACACATCTGATTCCTTCTAAAACACTCTACTTGATTAACCTGTTATCACAGTGCAGGGGGTGCTGCTTTTCCCGCACTGTAAATAAGTTGCTCAGACAGCTAAGCACTTATTTTAAATATCTGATGCAGACAGTAATCAAAGGAAGCAGGATGACAGGTCTTGCTTATAACTTTTCAGAACAGACAAAGGAATGATGTGGGCCAAACTGGGAAGAACAGCCAACTACTATCTAAAACAACATTAAAAACCACACTTTCAAAGTGATTTAAAATAGACAAAATTAACCACTTCTGAGAAGACAAAATTCCACAGAGGACACTGGCAATCTTGGAGAACAAATTGGCTCAGAATCATGTGATTCATATCCCACGTTTCATTACCATTTGGTAGTCAGGCAAATTTCTGTTCACATATTGTAGCCAAAAATTACCTTTTCTTCATCCAAATGAATGCCACTGATCTCAAAATCAAACATAAAAAGTTCTGCCACTCGCCTAAAAATACAGTAAATCCCCGTTAAAACAGCCTCATTTGATAGCAAGCATAATTTCTTAACAGATTTTGCCCATAGTAGTTACTTAGGTTTGATGTCTTTTATAGAGAGTAACAACACAGTTAAATGAATATTGCTATTATGGACACAGACTTCCTATGTCTTAGGTCCTTAACAGTTTACTCAGTGAAATAGGATTTGTCCTTTTTAGTTATTTTAGTCATCTGCATTGAAAACGTCCTTCAAAATACTCCCACTACATTAATATAGATGTTTAACCAATTTGTGCAGATTACCATTTTAATTTGACACTTCATTTATTCTAACAGATCAGAAAATGACCTCTTCAAATCTAACATCCTTGATTGTGGGGAAAGAAGGAAAAAGGAAGTAACTTTACTCAAACATTAAGCTTGTCTACCCATGTCAGTGAAGAAATAATCCTAAACTATAACCGAATAAGCAGCTAATAAAACATTTTACAGCAATCATAAAGTAAGCTTTAAATAAATATACTGATAAGCTGATTTTGAAGGATATACATTTCTATAAACTGAAATTAAGTTATATAGTCTGTTTCCTACTTTTATTGCTAAAAGCACTGACATACACACCACAGTACAGCACCTCATTTTAATCAAAATAGTGTTATTAAAAAAAATCCCAAGTTCTCTTTTTTTTTTGTTTTTGCAGATCTAAGTTATTAATCTTAAATATATCTTGTGCTCTAGTCACAGAGACATCCTCTAAGACTACAGAAGTACAAACTTCCTAACTCCTGTGCAGGTAATTTAGTAGTGACTAAGAAATTAGTTAACAGAGATGTGGTATGTTCTCCAGTTGTGTTAATTAATTTAACAAAACACAAAATATAAGCAAATAAGGCATGATATATACTATGTAAAAATCTAAATCTATAAACATTAATAAGTACCTGGTTTCTGGATCTAGGGAACTCATAACAACTTCATCAGCTAGCAAACGTCTCAAACTCTGACACAGTTCAACATCTGTATTTAATCTGGAACGATACAGAGTAAAAGAATCACACATTAGCAACAAACACTAATATTTCAGTCTCTTGGTATTACTTATTCAAAGGCAGGGCTGAATATTTACTGAGACAACATTAAAAACCAAGGACTGTAGTTTCAAAATGCTTTCTGATTCACAACCATGCTGAAAAACTATAAAATTTGTATGCAAAGGATGTGTGGACAAACTGGCATGGAAACAGGTCTTGTGCATCCAATAGGAAATACTTCTGGGTGGCATTTTGTGGCAAATACAAGCAAGTCTCAGACTGACAGTGGGCAAAAATAATCACGGTGAGAGCATAAAGGTGGGAGAACTGTTTTCTAATCCTTATTTTGAAAGGAGCCCATTAACAGAAACGCTGTGCTCAAGTTTGCCATCAGAGAACATGCTGCTGGCTGCCACTGAATTAGACTAAGAGCTTAATATCTCCAGAACATTTCCAGATGCTCACTACTGTCCCTGTGCTAGACAATACTATGTCCATCAGGTTTGCTGGCATGTTAACTACAAGTCTGTACGTTGACCGGAATTATTGGGTGGGAATCACAGTGGGGAATGAAACACATACGTATACACCAGCATAGCTGTGGTGGGCAGCAGCCCCCAGTCTGGCAATTTTGAGCACTAACTTTTTAAATCAGTTGAGGTGCTGGAAGCCTCTGCAGTCCCATTTGTAAAATGAACTTAGTAATTACCGACATCCAATTCAGAGACAGAAGAAGACATTGCATCATGCCTGTACTTCAGAAAAGGCTCTATACAGAAGGTGCTAAATAAGAAGCCCGGCACTCTGTCAAAAAGTGGCTAAAAGCAGATACATACTGTTAGTAGTTCCTGAGGGATACCATTTGCCCCTGAAAACAAACATTCAACAGCAGCCAGTTTTAAGCATTTATGATAGCTTATGAACCTCTCAGGTTAATTTGTGCATACTTTCTTCTTTCTACAAATTTCAAATCTGAAATGTTTTTCAGGTATTAGAGTCATATTGTTACAGACTGTGTGCTCAACGTAAGTCTTGAAAAATTCAGTTTCAAGTGAAAGATTTACCGAACACACTGGCAAGACCAAAGCAACAGTTTCTGCTGAATTTAATCCTACAGTTCTCTTTTTAGCCAGCTATGCTGCTTACAAGGCTTACTAAACAAACTGATGCACTGCTGTCCTCCTCAGAGCACAAAAGTCCTCACTGCCTCTGCAACTTACTGTGGGACACCAGGTCACCCAGTCAGTGCTTCCACCGTTATGAGGAATCCTGAGGGAAGCAGCAGACTCTGGGTCACCTTCCCAGTACTGCTTGGTAAAGCTTTCACTTGACAAGGCTACTCCTGAATGCCACAGGAAGAGAAGATACTGAAAGGACACTGTATTTGGAGATTCACTCAGCCTGGAGAAGAGAATGCTCCAGGGAGACCTTATAGCAGCCTTCCAGTACCTAAAGGGGGCCTACAGGAAAGCTGGAGAGAGATGGCTTACAAGGGCATGTAGTGATAGGACAAGGGCAAATGGCTTTAAACTGAAAGACAGTAGATTTACATTAGGTATTAGGAAGAAGTTCTTCACAATGAGAGTGCTGAGGCACTGGAACAGGTTGCCCAGAGAAGCTGTGGATGCCCCCTCCCTGGAGGTGTTCAAGGCCAGGTTGGATGGGGCTTTGGGCAATGTGGTCTAGTGGAAGGTGTCCCTGCCCATGGCAGGGGGTTGGAACTAGGTGTTCTTTAAGGTCCCTTCCAACCCAAACCATTCTAGGATTCTGTGATTAAAGATCATCCCTTTCCATCTTCTCAGCAGCAATAGCAGAAGAGAAGAAAATGAATTCACTATAGTCAAGGACCACAGAGGTAACCTTCAGGATTTAGGTTTTAAGACATTTAAAAAAAAAATAATATATATAAGTAAATAAATAAATATTTTTTTTAAAAAAGGACCTACAGAAGACCCAAACTTCAGAAACAGAAGTCTTTAAGCACATGTTCTATGAAATGAGGTTTTAAATAAAGCACAAGCATGCCAGGGTATAGCACAGCCCTAGACAGACACATCCTCAAACATTCATTTTAACCGGAGACTGTCCCTTCCTCTTTCACATATCCCACTCACTGGCTGGAATTCAAGGGGTCAGCAAACCAGGAGAAAAAGTGTTGTAAAATATAACAGCTTAAATCTTAAAAACAAATTAGCATTTTGTACATATGCTTTACAACAGCTAGTTAACTGTCACAAGTCCAAGAAAAATGTAGCTTGAGCTGAGCTCAGTAACATGGAGTCAGTTAATAACTTAAAACCTGTTCAGAACATAAACTGAAACTAAATAGAATAACCTTTCATGAGACACTGTAACAAAGCTAAATCCTTAAATATCTGTAACAGCAAGACTGACACTTTATTCTCACGTGCAAACCCTTCCTACATATTTTTTTGACTGCTCTTTTCCTAGATGATCATACAGTAATTTTGAAAGTTGCATATAGAAACAGAAAAAAAAAAAAGAAAAAAAAGAAGAAAACATACTTCTCTACCATGGTACCAATGTTCCTGCAAGCTTCTTCAGCAGCCTCTCTGAATGCAAAGTCAGGATGGGCAATTTTCACAAAATCAGCCTGACATAGTAGAAGAAAACAGTGAGGCGCAAAGATAAATCAAAAAAATCTTGAATTGTAAACAAAGTTGCACCTAAGTTGTTCCATTTACATTAAGATTTATTTCTACAGTTCTGTGCAATCTATTTGCAGAATTTGCATATTTTTCTAAAAAGTAAAGCTTACTGGAAAACTGTGCTGACAACTATTAAACCAGACAGTGAATGTGTCTTTCCAAAAACATCTTTAATCCATATACTTCTTAAAAACATTTTTAGTATGGTGTGTATCTTACAATACTTACAACACAGAGATACTCCAATATATTTAAATATTATTACAAAAGATTTGTAAAACTAAAATTCACAGTTAAGAAAAAAGCACAGCACCAAATGTGTGTATAGGGTTTGTTTTCAAACCCTTTTTACTCTTGTGTGTAGACCATCAAGTTATGTCTTGACATCATTACCTAGTAGGAGGAAACATGTTTAAAGAGAAAACCCAGAAGTCCTTTTGGATTCAGAACAGGGTTTTTATTTGACTTACTAATTTTTCATAAGTCTCCAAATACTTAAAGGAGTTCATAAAGCTAGAAGGATGCTAAAAAGGGGCTGAGGAGCTAGGGGCTTCCATGACTGCTGACATGAATTCAAGGAGGTTCTGGCATTGAAATGATAGAGAATTAAAGATTAGGAATACACTGAAGACATTCAGCATGATTTTACAAAAAGTACGTGAAACAAGATTGACTTTTAACGGTATGATTGTAGTTTGATTGAAAAGGCAACCTGAAAAATCTTATACACTTAAGATTTTTATTTCTTGAAAAACCTGTTTAAAATCCTGTCGAATATTGACAGAATAGGTGCTGAATGGCAGATCTCAAAATTCCTGCCAACAGACAACAATCACCAAATTGCTTATAGACAGAGCTCTGCAAGCTCTGCATCTTTGAACACACAAACCTGAAGAGCAGTACAGAGGTAATTTTAACTCAGCAAACTGATACAAAACTATGACCACTGAATACCGGTATTAGTGTTTTAGTTAGATATTGATTAATTAGGAGGAATTGGGCATAGTCTATAAAACATAACAGACAAAAGGAGAATTAGTGACTCGACAGAGCATGTAAGTACTTTCAGAAGGAAAAAGTGCCTGGCACAAAAGATGCCTTTAATCTAGAAAAGAGTAAGAAACAAGACTGGAGAATTGAAAACACGCAGAGAAATTCCAATGTGAAAACCAAAGTAAAATAATTCAGTGATCTACTTATTAGGAACTGATTTCAGTATGAAGGTTGGGTCTGTTTCCTTCAAATGAAGACAGATGCTTTGATAAAAGATATACTTCGGGCAAACAGTTTCTACAGAGCAATACAAAGTGC
Organism: Aramus guarauna; assembly: GCA_013400195.1. Classification (NCBI taxonomy): domain Eukaryota; kingdom Metazoa; phylum Chordata; class Aves; order Gruiformes; family Aramidae; genus Aramus; species Aramus guarauna. Next base: position 741,160 of record VXBL01004255.1, on the reverse strand, counting down.
TCCATTATACTTAAATTTGGTGATACAGAATATCAGACAAAGTATTCTTATTCTGTGGACCATAGAAATTGCAATGTAGGAAATACCTGCATTTTTTCTTGTGTTAATAAAAGGCAGTACTGTTTAGTTTCATCTGCTGCTTGTAATCTATAAGTTCTTTACGGACCTTTACCCATAGACTTTCATAACTTAAAAACATGTGTACTGCAACCCAACCTTTAACTTTGAGAGCAATCCTCTGTTTTCCAGAATGTAAGTGATACTGGAAAGCTTATTTATTAATATTACAGCAGAAGTACAATTATGATTTCACTGTTATTTTTTTCTTGTTGTGGCCTTTATACTATTTTTACATCCATCTTAAAATTAAATGGACAGTTTGACAGGATTTGTAGTTACCTGTCATTCAGTAAAAGCCTTTGTAATTAACTTCCATTCAATTTAATTTTCTGTCTTAACAGAAAATTTCACAGAGCTGACCTACTATTTACTGCAGTGCAGCAAATCATAAAAAGGAATAACATGGCATAAGCTTATTAAGTCAGTCAATTCAAAATAAATTGCTTCAAGTAATAATGAGAAAAGTATCTTACCAAGTCTGCTACTCTGCACAAGGCATCTGAAAGCTGATCAAAGATCATCACTGTCTCTGCCCCAGGAGGTGTTGAACAGGCCTTCTGGACTAGCTGTTCCGATTCTTGCAATGCTTTGTCCTGTGCTTCTTGAAATCCTTCTGGACAGCTCAGTTCTGGAACACCAAACAGACCCTGCAGTGTAGAATACAATGAAAACACATCACTATTAGCCTCCTCGATTTCTGCCCCTTTGTTTCAGGATGGAATTATCACCACAAAATTTTACCAGAATGACCCTAGCTAGCATATTGCAGCACTTCACTAAAATGTTCCCAGCTGAGTGTCTCTACAGAGAGATTAGTCAGAAAATCAGTCACAGACACTGGTATCGCATGAAAACATCTTCATTTCCCAGAGCAAAACCTCACCGACGTTCTTTTAGCCAGGACTGTTCTCAGCAAATCTTAAGAGTTCGGCACCAAATTCCCACAAATTCTCCTCTTCCACCCCATAACCTCCTACACCATCCTTTTCTCAAAGCATTTTTTATCTCACTTCCAAAGTACAGGCACCAGACAAATCATAGGAAATCCATTTACATTCTGAAATGAGGGCAAATCATCCCTCGGGAGCAACAGAGACTTATCAAGGAACGTGAGGACTAAGCAGGAGTGTCAGAACAGTGAATGAGTTGGCCAGCAGCCCTAGATATCAACAGATTGCTGGCAATAGCACAGCGGTCTCAGGCTTATTAAATACGCCCCAAATACTGGGACCAGATCTCAAAGGAATGATCAAGAACAACTCAAAAATGTTATGGTATGAACAGTTTTATTCCTGAAGTTCTTACCAAGCCTGGCCCTGTCCAGCAGGGTAGGGTAAACACACTGACTTGCGCGGGGTAGACACAGACAGTAGTTATGTTCTGCATTTATGGAAGAGAGTTAAAGAGGTCCTACTACAGATCGAACAAAATTGCTAACGCTACCTGCTAGAGAAGTTCCACAATACAGACCTACAATAATTTAAAAAAAATCATTTAACGTAAAACAGCATCTCTGCAAGCAATACACTCCCTTTGCAACTGCCCAACTGCAACACGAGCATCTTCCTACCTCCTAATGACAGCATCTAACAGTACAAGGTACATGATTTCACTCAACATCCATCCCTTCACAAATCTTCCAGCTTCCTCAGCATCTAAAAATCACAACCTGGATTTGAAAAGCTGCAGGCCAGTCACTTTACAATGCACCTTCTGCAAACTCTTTGTGTTATAGCAGTCAGTTGCAAGTTTGCATGTACCTTACAAGTATTTATCCAAATAAAATGAAAAGCTGCAAACTGACAGCTTGTATATAGAAGTATATACTCTGAAGCAAAAGCATCACCTAAAGGAAGTATTTGGGCATTCTGAGTTGCTTTTTCCTATTTTCTTTCTGCCACTGTTACTAAAACTGCTTTTTTTTCCCCTAATGCTTACTATGAGCTGGCCACCCTAAGACAGAAACCCTCTCCTCACACTTCCCATGTTTTAATTTATTATTTGTGAACACTGAAATGAACACTGAAAAATGTATTTTTATATATATACACATTTATATAAACACATGCACACAAATACACATACATCACACCACCCTTCAACAATGCTTGCTGCATAAGGGACTCAGGACTGCCCCTTCACTCAGATCCTCAGCCACCTGATGTCGTGTTCTGCGATGTCCCAGAGAGCTCCTGGGCTTCCTACTGCCCTACATCACCATTCACCCTCCCAAGTGAGTTCCTCATGTGCATGTAGTCCTCTGGGAACAGGAGGTATCTTCTCTTAATTAGCCATGGAGCTTCTCTTCCATATGGCACTGAGTTTGACATAAAAATTAGAAAATTATTAAAAAAAAAAAAAAAAAAAAGGCGGCTGCTGCAGGTGCCTGTGGTCTTTAATGGTGTCTGCATGGTTGCAGCATTTTTCTGTTTGTTTGGCCTCAGCATTTACACCCTACCTGTCACAGCCACTTTGCAAGCCAGAAACATGCATCTCTGCCCAAAGAACTCTACATCCTAGTAGATGTAGACCAAGCAAATGCACAATATTTAACTGGATTATTTAACTGGATTATTTCCTAGAGCAAGACTTACATCATTGTACTGAGAGAGAAAAGTTTCCCAAACAAGTGCAGCATTATAAACAGAGGTGAGATTTGTCCTCAGGGAATCCCTCAGTCCCAGAGCTTCACCGGCCTGTGCACCAGAGCAGGAATAGCTGAGTCAGTTGACTAACAGCTGGATTTTACAAGCGTGAAGCAGTAGTCTGCATATCTGCACGCAGCGTGCCACTGGAAGTGCACACCTTAATGCTGTCCAGGAACTTTGCTTAGATTCGCAGGACTCTCCTCAACAAACCAACCTGACTCACCCCGAAAAAGAAATAAATCAAAAAGCCCGAGTATCACCAACTGAGCAAATAAATGCTTTTTTTGCCATGACCAACCGAGTGTCAAGCATTACATCCACGCAGGAGGACGCCAGCAGGCTGGATGGGCCTGGATCGGCAGGATGTCCATGCCGGCAGCGTGCAGCACTGCCAAAGCGCACTGGCATGTCACGGGCAGGTTAGAAAAGACACAGCCAGGTAAGAGCTGGCAGTGGAAGGGGTAATGTACATACACACACACACGGTCTCCATCGAGGCTCCGAGGAAATGTGGCAATAAACAAGGCCCTGATTTTCAAACTCTCGCGTATCCAGAAGAAAACGTATCTGTTTCACTAGAACCAAAACAAACCCTTACAAAGACGTAACCGCCTAACCCTCTGGTAACAGCCCGGCTGTCCCCGCCACCGCGATTTACAAGTTTTAACCTAAAAAATGACGCCCAAGGAAAGCAAAGCGCAAAGCCGCCTCCTGCCCGCAGCAGGCCCTTCCCCTCCCGCCGCTCACCGTCTCCCTGCCCGCCGCGCTGCCCCGCAGCTGCTGCTGCTGCTTCGCATCGAAGGCGGCGCCCACCGGGCACCAGCTGGTGCTGACGGCCCGGCACCCCGCACCCGCCGCCCGGACCCGCAGCGCCCGACCCA
>VXBL01004255.1:647295-737357 GCA_013400195.1 Aramus guarauna | reverse complement strand
CGGGGCCGCGGTGAGAGGCGGGGCCTCTGCCGGCTGAATTTTGTCCTAGATATATTCCAGTTAAACCTAAGTCCGCTTTAAGGCGGGTTTGGGTTTGGGTTTTAGTTTTTGGGGGGTTTTTCGGGGTTGGTTTTTTGTTGTTGGTTTTGTTTTGTGGTTTTGTTGGTTGTTTTTTTTCCTAGATGCTTCTATGACACAAACTTACAGCCTGTGGCTTACAGGAAAAAAAAACTCTTACTGAAAAATTCACATAACCCTTTCCTCTGTCTTGGTGTCGCAGTATCTTCCCCGCTAATTCAGCTGACATGGGAAGTGCAGCCATTCTTCCTGGAGAAACCCACCGGGCCGTGTTCGGTTCGGGTCTGCGATCCGTACTGGGGTTCAGCAGCAGTGGGGTGAGCCCACCTCTCCTGGCCGCCCCGGCAGCGTCGGGGTGGTGGGAAGCCAGGCCTCGAGCTCCTACATTGCGTCTGTGCTGAGTTTCGTGACGCTGACCCATGGCGACCGGGGTCTCGGCTTTATTCTTTTTTTAAGAGGAGGGAGTGAGACTTAACCAGCGTCTTTTGTTACATTTTTTAGTTTTAGGGGGAAAGGGAAAAAAGAAAAAAAGTTTTGGAGAAAATTCATAGAAATTAAAGTTTTATGGCACAGGAAATATCTCTATCAGTTCTCCAGTGTGTCTGCTTCAGCATTGACTAAAGATTATCCTCCATTTGGGAGACTTTGTTCTGCACCAGCTAATTCTGAAGTACAGCAGCATTATGCTGTATTTTTGCACCAGCACCGAATATCTGCCCACGTTGGAGCAACCACGTGACACTTCCTCCTATCACTCTATTTTGCTCTATTTCAGACCGTCAGCTACACAGCGAGCAAAGAAACATCTGAAAAGGTGTAAAATCCGCCCAGCTGCAGCAAAGCTCAGTTGTGCCACAGAGGAAGCAGCCCCCGTGAAGGTAGCAAACTATGACACAGAACAAGCAGCCCCTGTGGAGGCATCAAACTACATTAATTCCAGGTTTAAAAATTATTTTGAAATGGTTGGAGGCAAACTAACCAGGTTTCAAGTCCATCTACACATGCCACCTAGAAAGATACAAAATGGCTTGGAAATAACTGCTGCTGAATGTTTATACAGGATAGCAGGGACCCACATGTCATAATTCCAGAACTTGAAATTTTATATTCTATTTCGTCCCAGCTTCTTTTAAAACATTTGCCCTTCAGAACTGGTGTATGCACCCTTGTATAACTACAGTAAATCACCAAACCAGTAACGTGTCAAGCCCAGCACTGTACATACTGAAGAGTTGTCTTCTCTTGTGCAGAAGCCGTTCCTGAAACCAACTGTCCTACAACTGCAGCCGTAAAAACAATTTATTCATATTAGGAATTCTATTTTTACTTTGAGTTTTAAAAAACAAATCTGACAACAGTAGATTAGGACAGTTTAATTAATAAACACCTGGTACCTTGTGACTGGGACAAGCAGGTGTTTAATTCAAATTCTTCTGAGCATGGCTCTGAAGCCTTGAGCTGCGTTTTAGCAGCTGGTCATGAAAACCTCAGCACAGTAAGTTGTGCAATTAGCAGTTGTGTGCATAATGAGGCCTGGTTGCCTACAGGTACAAGTAGTGTGATCCTATACCTTCCCACTGTGATGACTTCAGTAAAAAAAAAAAAAGAAAAAATTACTCAACTTTTCGGGAGATGCCTAGCTGGTCCCAGCCCGCCCTGCAGTACTACATTTCCCTGTCAGCCCTCGGCATACTTCCCTGGATGATTTCTGTTGTATCCAGTAGAATTGGCCAGTGGACAACAACTTTATTACGGAGGGCTGAAGGACACAGACATACAGCGTTCACGGCTAACGTGGAGTTACGTGGTGGGCGACGGCAGGGGCTGCAGCGCGTCAGAGGTGCTGAACAGGAGGAACCCAGAGAAGGTGGTATCATCATCAGCATCTGCAAACAGCCCGTTGAAAGTCTCTCCTTGGTGAGCCTGCAGCCACACCTCATCTGCTTTTTGTAGCTCGAGGATGGTGGCTCCTGAGGCCTGGTCCTCTCCACTCTGGTACCTGTCCACCGTGTGCAGCATCTTGATGCCGTTTTTAACTAGAGCCACTCGGACGTTCCTTGAGTAGACGGTGATGTGGTAGGTGAAATAGTAAACACCAGGGTATTTGCAGGTGAATTTGCCAGTAACTGAGTTGTAGTCATTTAAACTATTATACAGCACCTTGTCAAACTTGATCGGGCGATTTGGGGGTGGAAATTTGGTGGCGGTTGTAAGGCCGACACTGAAAGCACTCCTTGGGAGGACTGCTGGGGCACCTACATTCCCCTTATCTCCTCTGTCTCCTTTCAAGCCCCTTTCCCCCTGAACTCCTGGATTACCCTGTGGCCCCAGATCTCCAGTATTACCTTTAGGACCTGGATTACCAGTCAGGCCAATTGGCCCTGGGAAACCAACTCTTCCAGGATGGCCAATTTCACCCTTTGTCCCTTTTGGACCTATGGGCCCAATGTCTCCTTTTAAGCCCTTTTGTCCTTGCAGTCCCAGCTCTCCCTTCTGACCTTTGTAACCCACTGCCCCAACAATTCCTTTTGGTCCTAGCTTCCCAGGTTGTCCTCTTTCTCCTTTATCTCCTTTGTTCCCCTTCTCTTCAACAGTCCCATTGGCTCCTAAATGGAACAAAAAAAGAATAAAAAGATGACACTTTCTTGTGATCTTCCACTGGATTAGTGGGGCACAACATGAGTTTCAGCATAGACATATATGTGTGGGTGTGTGTCACCATTGTACATACTGTGGTCACATACAATTTCTCATACCTTAACGTGCAGGATAAACATAACATCTGAAATACCTGCTGTTGTGTTAGAAAACAGGTGCCCTGGCTGAGGGCAGCAAAAATAAGCTCAAAGAAAGGAAAGTGTGATTTGTCTCCAGGTTGATGGTAGCACTGAGAGCTCATATCATCTCGGGCACAAGCAGCATCTGTCCAGACACTTGTTTTCAGCCTTTGTTATACAAAATGGGGGAGAAGGTTCACAATTTCATCAGAGGGAGGTTCTGTTTGGACAACAACCAGAACTTGCTTGCCCTGTGTTTCTATAATTTCTACATGATGGAACTTTGCTTAGGTTACCTAGATTGCTATTGAAGCTAAAGGCTTTTTGTCCTTGTTATTTGCTACTACCTGCTCCATTTATCCTTCATCCACTCTTCGACTGAAGCTCAAAGCCTTTGAAAATCCTCTGATTGCTGCACAAGGGTTTGAAGGTGAAGGTCTCATGATGTGAAGGGCATGTTAGCAGTTGATAGGTAAAAGATACCATAATGATCACATACTCTATCAATCAGGAAAAGCAGCTGATAATTTCTGCATAAGAGCCTCTGGCTTCTGACATTAACAATAATTCTGCGTTTACAGTTTACTGTTCTCAATTTACAGTGGAAACTATTTAACAGCAGCAATGAACTGAAAATAGGTGAGATTGTATGGTGAGCCTCTGGGAAAAGCAGCGTGGGTCCAACAGGACAAGGACACAGGAAAAGAAGGTAGCTTTGGTAATTTTAACCATTTGTGGCCTCATATCTCACGCTCCTTCTGGGACTGGGTTGTTTCTGATAGACTGGAGAAAAGTCTGACAGATGTAAAGCACCTTGTAATTACTCCCGTGCAATGCATATACCATATATTATTTCTCAGGGTCAACTTCAGGATTTTGAAGAACCTGGACACTGTCTTTGGCAGACTTCCATGCTTTCAGATATACACATTATCTGTGTACAATTACCCTACGGATGCACAAGTCCAGCATCTCAAGAGTTGTTGAATTTGTGCAGAATGATGTGATGCCACTTGCACAATGGCTGACTCCCCGCTTTTATGCACAAGTCACTCTGCACATGTACATCCATCTGACGCAGGGACATGCTGCATATGCATAAGTTGGCTAAAGAGGTGAAGTATACAGGATCTACTACATTTTAGATGTGTAACTTGTGTTTTCTACAATTTCTTTTCAATGTCCCTTTCTCTGAAGTTGCATACATAGCTACGTGAGCCTCACGTTCCTGAGGTAACTGCAGATGCGGTGTCTTCCTCAGCAGCTGATAAAAAGATCAGAGCTGGGAAAGGCAGGATAACAGGTTGAGGGAATAAGTCGTAGGGCAGCAGAGGCAGCGGGATAATTGGAGGTGGCAAATTCCTCCTGTATTGCCAGCACATGTATGCAGCCTCTACAACTTCTGGAAAAAAGTTTTTTCCAAGGGCAGCAGTTCATAGACGAATAATAAATCAAAACACTTCTCTGACCTTGTTCTCCTTTCTCTCCATTTGCACCATCTTTTCCTGGACTGCCAGGAAGTCCTGCTTCACCTAGTGCAGAAGAGAGAAACAGATTTTCATTAAACAAATTATCAGAAAACTTGGGATGAATCCTTCTCTAATACTTCCTCTTCAACAAGCCTGGCTAGACAGTAATGTAGTCTTATTCCTGACTTTCAGTGGCTGCCACTGCTGGTACTTTTATCTTATGGAAAGACTGACAGAGAATGCAGAAACTCTGCTTGACGACAGTGCTTTTTTTGAGACAGGGAATCCTTGGTGTAAAGAGGTGGGTTATTGAGATATGTAGAGGACCTACACCTCAGTCAGGACCACCAATATGAAAACCTTTTGTCCTATTGTTGCCTCCATCCATGGAAGACACCAGCAGGAAAAGGAGTGAGGAATCACATTCAGCAAGTAGCTTTGCAGGGACAAGAAGCCCAGTAGTGAAAGAAGAGACTTCTGCAGGGGTTTGGCCAATGGCAATGAAACTTTACCGTGGAATAATATTGCCTGTAGATCTGAAGAAGGCATTCACACACTTGATCCCTGTATCTAGCATGACACAGACTTTACACTGCTCTAAAGAGAGCAATTATAGAAGTCATTTTTGTAGTAACATCACAGGTGACCGGGAGGTATGTGATCAAATACCTGGATTTGCATCCAGAATGCAACAGAAGAAAAAAGAGTTGGTGATTTGGATGTAACCATATTCCAAGTAAAGCTCTCTGGCCATGCGGACTGGAGAACAGTTCTTCAGCAGTTTTCTGCACAATGGGCACAGTCCAGCATCTGCTGAAATCTCATTGACTTGATAGGGAAAAAACTAAGTCTCAAGCATTTAACTGCAAAGTTGTATCTATATACAATATAAACATACAATATAAAGAAGGGTACAGTCACCCCAATTTGTTCAAACAAAGAATAGTTAGTACAGTCATCATAATAGCTTAATTTAGGAAAAAATGTTGGGGATTTTATCAGAAACCAATGATGTCATGTATTGACTCACTGGAGGAAAGTGAGGACCTTTACAAGATAAATGAAAATAAGTAGGCTCTAGATTTTCCATTTTTCAGACTTTCCTGGACCCCTGCATATAGAAAAAGAAGGCAGTTAATTGTATGTGCCTATTAAGAAGCTAATGGAAGTTTTTGTTTGTTTCTAGATTTTAAAAGGGTTTGGTTTTAGCCAGGCTAGGGCACTGAAAGCAGAAGGAGCACATAAGTGGTTGCTTGACAGAGAACTCTAAATAATTTTTAAACAAGAGGGTTCAAAATAACTCTAGCAATCACTGAGGTAAATATGTAAGTGGGTAGACTTGTCTTTCAGTAGTCCAGGGCAGGCCATAAGCAGTGAATAACTCTCTCCATTGCCCAAATTATAAATGCTCATTATTTTTCAGCTGATCTGTTTTTCTGTATGGCCACACAACAGTTGCGGTGTATAAGAGAGAAGAGTCAAGTAGCAGGAGAAGGATCTGGTAGAGGATCCTGCCTGTGCCAGCACAGCCATCAAAGAACCGCACGTCAAACTACACCTTCAACACTGATTCTGCAGCACGCACTGCCTGCAGAGGCTTATGCTTTTCTGGTGGAGCAGGTGATTCATTAGCTTAGCAACTCAGTCTGTTAAAGGCAGGCATTTCCACTAGCTTGAAAGACATAGTAAAACATTTTAGCACATTTTAAGTTAATTTCTTTTCGATCATTGATCGCAGTTTGGTTTATGTACTAGATTATATACTCCACTGAAAAGAGCTGTGATTCACAATCCTTAAGATCCACACTTGGTAGGCGGCTTTATCTGATAAGTACAAGTTTGATCCAGATTGATTTGTGCGGGTGAGTTAGCCAGGCCCCCAATAAGAGTGTTTGTGACAGGTTTATGTATTAAGCCATAATGTCACCTGCATGATGCCACACAATACTTGACCTAACATAAAGCCGGATAGAACAGTTTCATCCCCTCCCCCCACCAAATTTTGTGAACAAATGTGAAGCAATGGATTTGCACTTGTCCTGTGCTTTTCATTCTGGGATCGTGACACTTCAGATGAAGTGTTATACGTCCACATACCCACAGATGTATCACCTTGCACAGCCCTGGCCTTGACATTCCAGCATGGGTGCAAGGGCCATTGTTATCCTGAGGCTCAAAGTGCTATGGGAATTATTAGCTTTAGGATACTGAGAAGATTACCTCTGTCTTCAGTATCACGGACAAATCTCTGTTCTAGGCTGTTAGAGCAGACATGAATCCTACACTGTTTTTCAATAGTCTCCATTCCTGAACTTCCCTCTAGTGGCTCTTGAGTTACAGCAAGTAGGCACGCTCAGAAGCAAGTCCTACAATTGTAAAAAATAGATAAGAAAGAGAAATCTTCTTACCACTACACACTTCTTATTACCCTGAACAAGGCATCAGTTGTGATTCTTTTTACTGGGCTTGAGGCTCTTTACAGAAATATAGTTGCTATCCTAGAGATGTAGGAGGAGGTTTACAGGCTTTAAAATTTTCAAATAGACATGAAAATATTCCTAAAATAGAAGATGAGGTCATTCTTCTTTTGTTTTTAATCCCATGGACCTGACTTCTCCATAGTATTAGCTATCTTGCTTTCATTATTAAGTCTGTCTTTATATTTCCTTCTTCAAGCGAGTAAATGACAGATGTCTCAAATGTTTTCTGAAGGCTAAGCAGAATAATCTCATTCATGCAGAGTGACTACAGACAAATTTGGGAGCTAATGGCATTGCATTTGAAACATGAAATCATTTATTCTGAACATAGTACCTGTATCTCCCTTGTCGCCTTTTGAACCATCACGTCCATCACGTCCAGGTATGCCGTTGTGCCCAGGATTGCCAGGGATGCCAGGATAGCCTTGGGTACAGACGTCTTGTTTTTGTGTTTCTGCTGTGCTGACTACAATAGCCAGCAGTATAATCCAGCTTTTCATTCTTTAGATAGGTTGTATGATTTTGGCTGAAAGATTTAAGAAAGCAAAAGTACATCTGCCTAAGTCTACTTTAGAAGGGGATGCAGGGTGGGGGAGGGAGGAAAAAAAGGAAATGGGGTTTCACCATGTCTATTGATTTGGGTTTTTTATAGGTGTCTATAAAGCATTAAGTTCAGTCCTGGAGACTACTGAGTGCTATTTCAAATAATAATTTAATGGGAATATCAGCCATAGTGTCATTATACATTTGAAACATTAACTCAGCTTTACACAATTTAAAATATTCCTTAATTCCCTGTGATTTGGAGCATCAGGTTCTGGTTCATGTTTTCTTATGCAGTATGACTTGTGGAAATCAGTGACTCCGTAAAGGGAGACTTTAATGCAGGTAGATGGCAAGCAGCTGAAAATCACTAAAGCTCTGGGGAGGTTTAGAGCTACCCTTGATGTCCTCAGGATCTAGCCAGCTAACAAGAAAACAGCTCAGTGCATCCCATAGAATTTCGCTCTGTTCTGTTTAAACCATGAGTGCATTGACAAAGCCCAGATTTCATGGATTTGGCTGAACTTAACCCAAATTTCAAGATCATAATAAAAAGGCAACTCAGGCAAGAGTGATTTTTCCCCCCTCACCAACAACTGCAGCAAGGAATGTACGGTTGCAGCAACTGTATGCTGAAGAACTTCCAGTGACTTGTCCTACTCCAACCAAAATCCTGAAACCTCAATGTCTGGCAAGTCAACAAAGAAGTGTGCTGATAATAATGTTGTTGCTGTTCTAAGCCCAAATGGACAGTCAAAATTTCAAGTCTTGGGTAGTGATTGAGGTGGGACCAGTGATCCTGCATTCATTCACAAAGATTCATACAATGTCCTGTTTCTCTGAGCTGTGGTTTTGCTTACATAACATATAGGCATTCCCCTTGTTCAGAAATCTCTTTGTAAACTCCTCTAGCCAGAACAGTGCCCAAAGAGGAGCTATTTCATGGCCATTGCTGCCTTTCAGAGCCATGCAGCAGCCTGTCTACATCTCCCAGCTTCCTCTTCCCTATTTCAAAGACTTCCTACCAAATGGCACCTTATGCATTTGAAACTTGTAAGGAAACCTTTTTTCTCTCTGATCTACATTCTTTTATCAGAAATGTTGGCCATTAATTACCCAGTATCTACCTAACAGTTTCTTAGCAGAAAAATAATATAATTGAGCCAGTCGAACGGCTCATAACCAAGAAGAAGCAGAGGTCTTATTGCCCACTTCTCCATCCACATTGCTCCCTGCATCTACTTGTGATTGCGCAGTTGTACCTCTCGTCTCCCAGGAGCTGGCTCTGGTGCCACAGGAGGTGAGCTAGAGCAATTCAATCCCCTAATTCAGCACAACGCAAACTTATTTTTCTTTTTTTTTCTTTTTTTGCATTGGCGTTAGTTGTCTACTGGGTTAATAAGTTGAACGACCTCAGAGGGGGTCAGAGCTGGGGCAGAGTGAGATGAGGGCAAAGATGTGAGGGATCAAGTAAGAGAGTTTTTTGGCAAAAACAAGTCTTTAGTCTGGTTCTCTCCCCTTGTGTAACTATGCTACTTAAAGTCCAGCTTATATTTATCCTTTCATTAGAGTGTGCCTCCTATATAATGTCTTTTAATACAGGCCCAATCAAAATACATTAATACTTAATTCTGGACACAACTGGTTTAATTGAGTGTAAGAACAATTAATGGGAAGAGATTAGACTGAGGAAGGACAATCAAATAGCAACAAAATTAATGCCCATTTTATTTGGAATTAATATTCATAAATGTCTAATGCATAGTAGCTTGGTCTGTATAGTTTAAATATTTATACATGTAAAAGCGATAGTCAGAATGAGTAAATTTTACATAATTGGCTCTTGAATTGATTCTTTCATTAATGAGAACTTACTATTAAGATCAGTATTCCTTTTGAAATATTAACTAGCATTGAGTAAAAAAATTATGCCCTCTGTTTAATCTCTTCACCACCATTTCTCAGTCTTATGAAACAATGCACACAAATACCATGTAGAGACTAGTACATTCTCGATAAGAATAATTATGCCCTGTTAGCAATCTTCAATCTAAATAGTCTTTTAACTTAATTTATAGAAGACAATCTTAATTTTGGGACATATTCCTTAATCTTTATATTCTGTCTTCAGAAAAGTTCCCCATTGTGCAACAATTATTGGAAATGCAATTTATGGTGCCTTTGCCAATGGTCTACAGGGAGATATTTGATCACTCACCAGCAAAATCCCGTGTCTGCTGCTGCTGGTTGGCACTACAGAAAGTTGAAAATAGATTAAACTTTTGCTACATAAAAAAACATTTGCTGCCTTAGTTAAAGGACTCCAGAGGAGTGCAAAAAGAAGAAGTGCTCTTGTATGACACTGTTCGGATATGATGCACCCCATGGAGAAGTCTGACAGTCCTTGGCCATGGAAAACCCCATTCCCAGTTGTCTAAGGGAGTGTTTCTTGCCTAAGGAATAAACTGTTTCGTTCCTGTACATGCATTCCTCTCCACAAGCTGACAACATCAATATCATCATCATCACCACCATCACCACATATATAGGATCTTTGGCCTTACCTCATTCACTTTGTGCTTGCAGTGTTCTTGGACATCTTTAACCAGAATATAAAAGCTTCATGTAAAGGAGTGCTTGCTTCAAATATGTGCCTTGAGGACAAGCACTTGTTTGGTCACTAAATTCTCAAAGGTCAGTGATTTAATTTTGAGAGCTGTTCAATTATTAAAACAGAGGTTTAAACTGGAATCTTCCTATGTATTCCAATATTAAGCTGAAGTGCTCTGTACTTTGGCTTTTACCACTGTTACATGAAAGAAAATTGTTAAAATGGATTAACAATTCTTTGATTTGCCTGTTTCATTATATAAATGCATTACACTAATGCTAGCCTTTGACAGCTTGGTTGGTTTGTAGAATGGAAGGCATGTCTTACACCATTCTTGTACTGCAAAAACATGTAATAAAGTTAGTTTCTGTATCAAGCAATTTACAATAGAGTGGGGAACAAAAAGACTATAGAAATTAAAAATAACTGCTGTGAACGTGGCATTACAAATATTAGGTGATTATGGAAAAGAAGTAATGAGTTTGAATTAAAGTAAATAAATTGAATGACAAAGAGAGCTTTTCACGTGTAATTAGCAGGCTCCCCATCTAGCCATTCAAGCATCAGTCAAAGCTGTTGTGCTACTAAATTATATCTTATTGGTATCTAAATTTGAAGAAGCCATAACTTGATACTTAACTGTATCTTCTTGAAACTACTGAAACTGGTGCTATCTAAGGACTAGTGGAAGTAAAGCAACTGAGCGTATCATCAGCTCCTTGAATGCTGATCGCGAACAGTGAAGGATAAAACCAATAGTAACAGGAGTTAATGTGTTATCGGAAGTGGCCTTAATTCACCCCTGTTGGTGCAAGTGACTGAAGACACTGTGTCTGAGGGGGTTCCCACACTGCAAAGATGTGACATGTGTGATCTGGGTATCAAATAACGTCTCTCATCCGCACAGCTGAGCAATGAATGTTTTTCGCCAAGGTCTGCACCACCACCCTGTGGTAATAAGAAAATATTGCAAGCATTAGGGTGCCCTGGTTTGCATCTGGGATATTGTATCTGCCATGCTCTGAGGAAAAGGAAGGACAATGTGCAGCAATTAGCTGCTCTACTTGAATGAACTTTTGGTGCCAAGTTAGCCTCGCTGCTGTGCTAATTGAGAAGAAGAAATGACAGTCATGACAAATAATCCTTTTCTCTTTACCCATTAGGCACCATCTGAAATTTTCTAAGGTTGCTTAGCCTCAGTCTCCTCTCACAATTCAAAAGTTTGTCATTAAAAAATAGCCCATCCTGCCAGCTTAGTGCTGTGCCCTCAGTGATCCATCCTGCCATGCAGAAAACCTGGATTTATTGACAAACCTTCCTGGCTGTGGGGTGCTGGGAGAGCTGGTGGCTCCATGAGGACAGCACTGGGGGCAGCAGGGGCTCCTGGGGACATGGCACTCGTGGTGGGGACTCCCAGGGGGGCAGGACCCTTACACCGGCTCAAAAGAGGCTGTGAATTTGACAATGACAACAGTCACTGTCTATCCCAATCCTGAGCCGAGAATGACATAATTCATTAGTTACATCCACCTTGGTGGGCTCTGCAGTCACTCTGGTTTGATGCTTTCTTAGCAGAGAACCAAGAAAACTGCTGTAGGAATGGCCTTGAAGACAAACATTACCATCACCTGCTTTCTAGTGTGCCTTGTCTCATCACAGAATAATGCCTTGGAAATAATTACACAGTAGCATAAGATCATCATTTGCTCTTAAAAAACATTACATCTGAATGGCAGGAGATGCGGGGGGTTTTTAGATTGATTGCTGTGCTAATATGAATATCGCAGTAATGACCATGAGATGGACGGTTAATAAAAGAAGATATGCCCAACCTTATTAGCATAGCACCTTCTAGACACTTTTTCAATCCTTCATGAGTCGGTATCTCCAAAGTCTGGGGTATGCTCATAGGTACAGACCAAGGTTAACTCTGCCTAGCCTTTTGCCTACTGACAGTTCACTTCAGTGTATATATTGGGCCTTCTGCCTTATTTCCTACATGCCTGGTTCTGTCAGCAAAGTCCCTCAAGAGCACCTGGAGCTCCTCCATCCCCCTGAAGCAGTTTCACCTTTCCAAAAAAATCACTAGGAGAAACAGTCAATAAATCTTGTGTTTCTCTTCTGTGTGAAACTCAACCCTTGAAGGGCAGTTGCTCTGCTAATCTCTGCCCCCTCAGATTTGTCCTTCTGAACTTTGCTAACACCAGGCTCCAGTAACACGGACATCTTCCAACCTTCATTTGTCTGCAGAGTGGTTTGTCCGTCATTGTAGTGGCCCACTCTGAATGCTTAAAATATTAAAATGACTCCGGTAAAACCCTGCCCAGGTGTCGTCCGTCCCCCTTGCCAAAATGCACAACAGAAATATAAGATGTAACATAAACAGAGGGAGGGTGTGATGAACATGGATCACTCGTCTGATGCAACCCGCTGTAGATGCCAGCAGAAACATGTGGGGATGCTATATGGAGTCTATAAGAGAGTGTGGAGGGGGTGTAAATATGTATACAAACACACACAGAGTCACACACATCTTATTTTTTAAACCAGAGCCTAAATACCTAATAGTAGCAGTATGTGAGTTCCCATCCCTTGGTACTCACCTGGACAACCAGAAGTCAGTCCTGACTGCAGTGAACTAAACCTAACACAGACCTAAGATTTAAAAAGCTCCAAACAGTTGCGCTGACAGTTCATACAGTTTCAATACATTCTCATAATGACATGTTCTCCAGCTAGTTAGAATAACCTAATTTTGAAAAATATTCAGAAACACACTAAATATTTGTGTACTTTCCTTACAGACCACACAACACGCAGTTTTCCATTGCCGATGTTTTCATTTCTACTTTGATACTGTAACATTAAACAAGCCTCAATCTTTCTCTTTGGTATCACGCACAGATCATCATGTAGCCTCTAAAAAAAACACCAAAGGAGAAAAAAAAAAAGACAAGCAGTATTTCTATTTGTGCACTAACTAAAAGCTCCACCTGATAGATAAGCTCTCAAAGAACTTAAAACCTGATGGTATGGAACGAGCTGCAGGATTGGGCCTGAGCGCCAAAGCATGAAATAAAATGCACAAATGAGCTCACTATGGCCAGATGAATTTCCTTAGAAAGCCTGTTGATCACAATGCTGTACTCCAGTGTTTGCTCAAGGTATGTTTTTCAGTCATCCGATCTACCTCACTAAGTGCTCAGACTGTGCCTTTCGCTTTGATACCCGAGGGCTCGGCACACGTCCTGCTGCAGCAGCAGCACTGGGGAGGCCTGGGAAACTCTCAGCTTTCAGGTGAACCAAGCAATAGAGGCAAGAGCTTGGACATTGGAAGGAGGGGGAAAGAATTGGCAAGCCCAACTATTCTGCCAGCATTTAAACTCACCAAAGCATTTTTGATGAAAAGATTTCAGCAAAGTATGTTATTTTGTTAAAGCTAATGTGTCTCAGCGAAACACAATTTTTGACGCAGCCTTGAGCAGGAAGGACACACGCTCGCCTTTCAGATGTGGTCCCCCGCTCTGTCTGAATACCAAGAAACGAAACACTTCCCTGAATCAGAGCAGTAAGTTGAATCTCCAGCAGCATCGCCCATTGCTCTAACACGCAGGCAAGGAAGCCTGTTCGCACACATCACCAGAACATGCCTTTTGGGTGAACCCTTTCAAAAGGTTTTGCTTTTGTTCCAAAGAAAATAAAATTTAATCCTCCTTACCTAAACTACAGTACTTAAGTCACCATCCTCTGTTAGCAGGAGCTTTATTAATACCCAAGCTGCATTTCCATTTACTTCCAAGGGGTACTGGGGGAGCTGTCTGCCAGGACAAGGTAAAGCACGGTGATCGCAGCTGCACATGGCTGGAACAGTAACAAGGATGGGTTTTGCCTGAATGATGAAGAATGAGTTTTAGTAGTTGTTAAAATGAACTTGGGCTGGGAAGTACTGTTACTGTTAGTGGAAAAGCAAGAGAGGAGGGTGTGACCTTTTTTGCTTTAAAATAATAAAATAAATACGACATTTTTGCATCACAGAGGACATTTTGTAGACAATAAAAAAAAACCCCACAACCATTTTAAAACTGCACAATAAAGTTTTATAAGACACAGCTGAGGAACTTCAGCTTTGTACATTATTTAATTCAAACATGTACAATAAGAGAAAAATAACGGGAATGTAAGGTTGTACTTATTTCCAGAAAATAGATCCATTTGACAAAAAATGTTCCAAGAGTAAATAAACCGTGTAATGCAATTACTTCAGAACAAATGCACATCAAGCTACTGCAGTCCTATACATTGTACTTCAGCCGTCAACAGCCAATTCATCTGCTCCGTAGCCAGGATACTTCATTCACAACACAGGTAACAGCACACGGATGGTAAGACGCACCAAGCAATGTACGTAAGACAAAACGTTACAAAACGCTTGTCAAAATAAAATATATATGCAAGTCATCCCTAGTATTTACAACAAATAGTTTTAAATTAGAGATCATTCAGAAGGCATCTCCTACATACAAATGCCACACATATAGAAAAAAAGCAGAAAGGCAGTCAAAGAAAGATACTGCATTAGTTATGGCTAAAGACCTTTGGCTCCAAAACTCTGTTATAATTATTTTCAAAAGACAACTAAATTGTGGAACATTTGAGTAGTCTGTCTTTGAACTCCGTTATTACACTGACCACTAAAACTCACTGTGAAATTTAGCATGGCAAAAGCCACTTGTAAAACAATCTTATTATTTTATACATCAAATGCTCTGAGTTAGATGCAATTATGGTTTGGCATTATCCTAACTCAGTGGGAACACATTTGAGGACAATTATATTTTACCGCATCTCATGCATAAAGTCTGAGGTTATCTGCTCAGCAGGCCAGTGGGAAGGCTCTGGCCGTGCTTTTATCTAAATGAGGCACAAATGTGCTTAGTAGTTGCCCTAGAACTTTTTACAGTAACTGAAAGCAGGCGAGAGTGAGAGGAAAAGAACAGATGTTGCCATCACACCTTTCTGGTTATCTGTAAGTTTTGTCATCAGGAGGAGGATCAGGGCCAGACTTGCTCGAATACAAACTTGTACATTTTAGTTGCAACTCTTTTGCCCCCAGATTCTCAAGTCAGGCTGAACCCCAAGTAAGTATTTGTCTTCATTGTTGGATAAGGAAATTGTGTGTTTTCATTTAACTGTAATTAGTTTAAAAGATTATGGTGTAGTCTAAATTTGGCCCATCGTGTTACATTTTATCTTAATCTGTTGCAAGGTCAGATTCCAAAGAAAGACACAGAGAATATTATAAAACAACCATGTCTATATGTAGGGTACTATATGTAAAATTTTCCTGAGTAATCTGCACCATGAAACATTTGCTTTTCACCTCTCTGAAATTCACTACTTGAGGAAAAAACCCTGCTGCATCCAAAACAATACGCAAACATTTCTGTTCATTTTTAGGGCTAAGGCACCAGCACTGCTATGAGGGAAGGGCCTTCGTGGGCACTGACACGTCAGAAGATACATCCCAAAATCTCCTTTTTTTTCCAGCACTGTACAGAACCGAGCCCTGGATGGAAGCAGGTTTTAGCAAAGACAAATACGTAAGTTAAGTGTGGATCTCATAATGTCTTCAGGTCCAGCTGGGAAAGTTTCTGGGTGAACTGCAATCCAACTTCAGACATTTTTTGCTTCTAGAACAAGTCTTTCAAAATGTGATTATGAAAAAATCATCTCCACTTCCACAGCACATGCACCACTTCGGTTTACAGGCCTGAACATGGCAAGTATCCACGGAAATGGGTATGTAAGAAACACAAAAGGGTTGCTCATTAAAGGGGAAGGGCATGCATCCATGCCTGCATTTGGAAGTCTGCTCCTTGTGTTTAAATTGAGCATTTAGAATTATCTTTAAAAAAATCTGAAAAGACATGGCTTGTTTTAAACATCAAAAGAAGAATACAACCCAGACAGTTTTTTTCACTAACTTTCCTGTGCATTTTCTTTAAGCGGGATCATTGAAAACATCAGTGTGTATTTCCAGTTCTTAACTGTTTCAGGTCATCTTCCATCGCTATGGGAAAACACAACCCATGATGTTCACTGTGCAGTGAACAATTTGGCTGAGCATCACCAGACTTTGTATTATTGCTGAGCTATATACACAAGGCATTTGAAATGTACAGTTCTCAAAAGATGTAATTTAAAATCAAAACTACAAACCTGGGCTTTGCAGAAGTTGCCACAAAGTTATCAAATCACAAAATCTAGTGACTACTGGGCTTCACAACACAGACGATAAATAAAAACATAGAGGTAACAATAGTAGTAGGAAAAAATGTTTAAAATAAGGCTTTTTTACATTGTTGTTAAGATGCCTGGCCTCTAGCCCCTTGTTTGTTCTTCATATATTACAGATTCATGACAAAGCTGATTGTGTCCATTGCCAAAGAATACTCTTGGATCTATCCTTATCATGAGATAATGCCCCTAATCAGCAGCATAGGATAACATATAGTAAAGACGTTCATAATAAATCAGTTCTGAAACATACAGAGTCCTTCTTTCCTTCCATATTACCAAGTCTCATCATCCTTAGTGAGAGTTATCAAGCAGAAATGATCAGTGCTGCAAATATCAAGATCCTGTTTCTTCCGGGTAGTTTTTAAAAGTTAATTCTCCCAAATCAGCTTCATGTCATAGGCTAATTACAGCAATGCAAATCACATATTGCATATGCTGCCGTCAGGTTCTTCCCCTTCCAATACAGACTGACGACTCTGTTACAAAACTCCAGCTCTAGTCCACACAATTTCTCTGTCTCTTCCAGTATGGATTTCTCTTTCTTTGTGAAGAAATAATTGGTCAAAACCCATTGTCAATTGACTGTGTATAAGAAGCATGGATTCAGACCACTTCGATATATTTACATTACCATTCATCCATTTTCGAAGTCAAGCTATATGAATACAAAGTGTGAGGACTATGTAACAGCCAGCAGTCAGCACATACTGTCAACTCTGACTTTGTACATTCACATTATCTCTGTTAAAAAATAAAAAAATACTTTTTACAGAGAGAAGCATATTGGAAATATAAAGAAGTGTCTCCCAGGCTAAGTGCGCAAAAAGTGATATAAAAGCTCTACACTGAAGAGCAAACATGCATGCAGTATATTGCTGCAACTGAAAGTAATCAATCTGAGATGCCCTGGGCTCCTCTTGTTTCCACTTGTGTGCAATAAACGCACATATCTTTATAGTCCATTTTGCGCTCTGTTCACATTTCTATATGACAGAATAAAATTTCCCTGTTCCAATCTGGAATATGGTAAGGCCTTGTGGGACGTTCTCCTGCCATTTGGCAATTTAATAGAAAAAGACAGGAAGGATTACGGTCCACCACATTCTGCAACAGCAGGTTAATCACGTGGGATTTCTCCACCTGATTTTAATAGGCCGTTTCTGCTCAGTGCTCCAAAAGGAAGGAGAAAACTCTCATAAGATTCTTTGCTGATATACCTATCCTTAAGGAAAAACTCCTCCCTATCCTAAATTTGGCCATCAATATAAGGTTAAGAAAAATGAAATGTTACAATGACCTGCATGATTCCATCACTACTTCAACATAACTAAGAAACAGAGACCAAATACTGCTGCTTCAGAGTAACAGCAAGTTGCCTTTGTCAGAAGGGAAATTGCTCTTCATCAGCAATGCTGACAGCTGGCAACATTGACTTCAGAGCAGAGTTGAGGAACTTCATTCTTCTTCTGGACAAAGGTGGTATTTATGGCTCAAGGGAGCTCAAGGCTTTCCCTCCAAAACTGGAGAATCACTGAACTCAAATAAGCTTAACCATGTCTCCAAGTCCTTCTCTGGATGGAGTAAGTCTCCCTCCGTGCCGATGCCCTTCCCAGGTCCTTGACCTCTCACTTTTTGAAGGGTGTGAGTTTGTTGAAGGTATGCCAGAAGAGGGATGGCTTCCGCTTGGGTTCTGCCAGGGCAAAAACCTGCTGCTGCGGGATGCTGGTAGGCACAGTGATGTGGCGCTGATGAATAGGATGCAGGCTTTGGTGTGGAGGAGGCACAGGACACCCGTTGTAGCTTACACCTGCAAAAGGAACAGTTTAACAAAGCGTATGAGTCAGTTAGCAGAACAACCAATATTGGGAAAATTTAAGCACAGGATCATGGGACAAATTCAATGATCAGTAACGCCAGTATGAATTTTGCCATGATCTTAAATGGAAGCACTACAAAAGGTTACCTTTTCTGATATTAGACTTTTTAATTACTGCATTGATTTGGCTTAGGAAGAGAATACCATTAAAAATACCATTACACAATTACCAAAAATAAGCAGCACTTTCACACAGCCTGGCTATATTGTTTGCATAAGTAAATTCTGGTATTTCAAAGGAATGACTTAACACAGTAGATACTCATATTTTAGTCAACTCTCAGAACAAGGCTGGGTAAAATATTGCTATCAACAAAAATGTTATTTCTTCAATTTGGAAAATATTTTTCCAGGCTAATGTTCTCAGACTTTGACCTTTGTGCATTGATCATGATTTTCAGCCATTCCTCTGAAAATCCGGACAGGTTTTATAGGTATCTAGTGATTGATAAAGAGAAAATGCTTTAAAAATATTAATCCCAGAGAGCAGAGGACTACCTAACATCAACTCCTTTACTCCTAAATTCAGACTTAATCTGGTTCCTCTTGCTCACTTTATTTTCTCAACACACTAGAGATTAATCCAAATTTGACTTCAAGATGGAAAAGGACAAAATCACATTTTCTGAGAGAGAAAATGAATAAAAAAGCTGTTTCCAGAGAAATATGTTTGTAGGCCATCCTTCCTTCTAGTCCAGGACAGAAGGAAGCCATTTTGAGTGTTACCATAAATACAGCAACACATGGCTTGCAAAAAGAATTTTAGGATATTTTAAACAAAGCACAGAATTGCTAAAGAAGAGCAAGTTGTTTGAGTAAAAGCAAAGGAAGGAATCAGTAACCGTCATTTCTAATTTAATCTCTGCATGCGCTTTCTTACATCCTTACACAAACTCCTTGCCTTACCTCTTGAGTAAAGAGAATACTGACTCGTCTGTCTGAAGGAAACTTGGGAGTTGATTTAGCACACAGTTTACAAAGGCATTGGAATTCGATATGAAAATATGGGTTAATGGAAATTATTTGATCTCCATGTAAACCATGAATTTTTTTTAAAAGATTGAAAAATTCAACCATAGCCAGATCGTGCTACTTCCTAACATAAAGAACACTGGAACACAGTAAGTATGTAAAGCAATTCTGAACACCCACCTTTAATTTTTCCATGCCTTGACTTACGGGCATTCTGCATGGCTTGTTTCTTCTGGTTTTCTGAGATTTCCATTCCTATGTCAAAGCGTAAATTAGGGCACTGGTATAAAAATACTGTATCTAATAATTGATTACATTAAATTAAAACAAGTAAGTAAACTGTATTTTAAACCATTTTTAGTAAATGTTAATACTAATATACTTGACGTTTGTAGAAGTATATTTTACTTTGTCATATAAATTTAAAGATAGTTTTTCACTTGGATAACAATAGGAACATTAATTTGCTTGCAGATTACTGGGAAAAGCTGCTTTCCAGTTCCTGCAAATGGCAATCACTGAGGAACTAACCACACAAAAAGTTCTTTTTATAGATAAGTCCAAATAACAAGAGATTAAAAAGAAATGTAAATTACACTGCTGGAAGCTACAAGCCACCAAGAAATAGATCACAAATGCAGAATCTGTTTCTTTTTTCACTCACTCTGAGCTAACTTGGGGTAACAAACTGAAGTCACTGGTATTGCACTAGTACAAATTTGGGTATCTTTCCCTGCACTCAGAGGAGACAGCATCACATCATGTGTCAGACACCAAAGCAGGCTGTGATGTGGTTAAGGCTGCATCAGAATGGGGCTGGATCCCTCACTTGTTTGCACACTTGCATGACTTACCTGATGCTATAGTATGTGGTCACCCCTAAGCTATTTACTATCATGTGATAGGTGTATGACTGATCAGTGCTGAGAACAGAGACACCAAACATCTGCTATGAAAGGCGACACCCGTGACTGGTGTCGTCTGGAGCCCACGCACCAGCACTCTAGTTGCCTCTACACGTGTACAAGACAGTCGAGATACAGGGATATGGTACGTACATTAGCACAAGGAGACAACAGGGTGCACGTGCTGTCACTCATTTCACTCATATGCGCATAAAGAGCACAGAAGTTGTTACTGAAAGTCAGAATGAAGCGTCTCGTTCGGTTCCATTTTGCATCTTCCCACAATACTTTTAAAAGTCCCTTTATTTTTTTAGCCTGAACTTATGAAGAAGTTATTACAAATCAGCCTGTTAACTTACAATACAACAGCAGTTAGCCATAATTTTTGGGTAGCAGAAGTTGATTTTATTCTGCAGAGCTTTTTTTCCTTTATAGAAACAAGGAAACAGATATAAAAAAAAAAAGCAAGCAATTTCATCAACAGAGATCAGACCACTTTCTTAGGGTTACTATTAGTGGTTTGGAGAAGAATTTTCTGGCTGTGGCCTTTTCTTCCCATATATTCATAAAAGCTAAGAAAAGCTAGATATGGTTTGGGAGACAGTGACTCGCACCAAAGTGTCTTTGAAAATAGAAGTAAAATGCCATTTGCAGTTCTGAATTGGAAGACTATGTATTTGTTCTCTGAGTGGTCAGATTAGAGGCTTTGTGTGAAGTCCAGCAAGATAGCTTACAAAATCAACAAGATAAATTTAAACCTGAGGTTGAGAATACTGGCGCCTTTCCACTGGTTTTGGCTAAAGGAAATGTTCAATTATGCCCAAAAAATAAAATTTTAGAGAAGAAGCAGTCTTCTGGGTAACGGAGAAAACATCCAAGCCGCTGTGACTCACAAGACCAGATGGACATTAGCTATTACAACTCAACTGTCTTTCCTCTGGTTCATGATACCTATGCCAAAACAGGTACCACTAAATCTGAATAATGAGTTACGACATTCGCAAAACAAGTTTCCAGAAGGCTAGATGTTACATGGGCAGAAATGTTACATGCATGCGCCTAGGTGCCATTATCAAAAATACACCTTCTCATGATACTGAATTTTCTTCACTACATTGCACAGTGCCTGAAGAGCAGCAAACACGATGGACCCTCCCTTGAAATCCTTGCACTCAGCACCGTGGGACTTGGTGACCCAGCCCTCAATAAGGCTTAGTATTATTACGATGAATCTCATCATTACCACTGCCACTGCCACCACCGTTGAATGGTTACCCTTCTGAGTGTCAGA
Source organism: Aramus guarauna (assembly GCA_013400195.1). Lineage (NCBI taxonomy): Eukaryota > Metazoa > Chordata > Aves > Gruiformes > Aramidae > Aramus > Aramus guarauna. Next base: position 716,055 of record VXBL01004255.1, on the reverse strand, counting down.
TGTTGACTTTCATGAGGTCCCAGTAGAGTAATGGCATGTAGGGCTGTAGCTGCTACACCTTTGCAGTTTCCCCATGCTTCGGGATGTCTGGAGCAGCGTCACCTACAAGGAACGGTAACACTCCACTGCCTGCACAAGACAGACCTACTGCTGCCCACAGCAAGCACGAGTGTGAGCCTCAGAAGCATCCTGACATACAACATTTAGCCTGCTCAACATACTCTCCCAGTGCTCCATAAAGCAACCACTGCAGAAGAAGGTGTAGGTACAGATTTGAAGAGCTCAGAAATGATGGAAATGGAAAACGCTTACATTTTCTTTTCTTTTCCTCAGCCCGGTTCACAAAAGTGCACAGGCTGTGATTTACTCAATGTCATCCTTCCATATGACTGTAATACTGTTCTCGTCATATGCTGGAGTAGAGGCTTTCAGTAACTTTGTTACAAGAGGGATTGTTTGATCCTCATCATCACATCTTCTGCGTTGTTTTATGACCTTCCAATCACCTTCACCCTTTTGCAATATCCACTTCAGAGTTCTGTTTAGCTGAATTAGGAAAGGCAGCCACCACTGAGACCCATGAGCACCAGGTGACTGAACAAGCTCTACACAGAGGAACTTGTGAAAACCATCTGTGTTGTGCTCAACAGGATCATAATGTCACATCGTGATGTTCAGAACAGGAGAAGAGTTGGTTTTGAAAAGTTTGGAAAGCTTAAGGAAAGCTTGATGAAGTTTAGCAGTGGCTGTTTCATTGTTTACTCTGGACTCGAGAAGATTGGTGTTAATTGCAACTGTTGGTGCAATGGGGAAGAGTTAAAACTGGTTTTAGAGTATGAACTGGTAAACTTCAAAGTATTTTCTTTAGCTTATGGACTATCTAGAAGACGTTTGGAGGAGGCCTTGTTTTTGTCATCTTTACCACAGCATCAAACAAGAAAACTGGACTAAGACCAAAAGGTTTACATTTATAATCTAAGGGTTATTCCTGTCTTCCTATTCTTCTGACCAGATCTTTTAAGTGCACATGGAATATACGATTTAGCATCTTACTTAAATTTTAATAATTTCTGAGTCATATCATCCACTTCACTGCACTTCCAATCTTTATCTGCTGTCATCCAGTGCCTGAAGAGTGTTATAAAAAGGAGAAGTTCTCATGCAGTCAACACACTCAGATGCACTAGTACTTCTATTATTTCGTTAGGAATATTAAAGAGAGTTTTANCTTATGGACTATCTAGAAGACGTTTGGAGGAGGCCTTGTTTTTGTCATCTTTACCACAGCATCAAACAAGAAAACTGGACTAAGACCAAAAGGTTTACATTTATAATCTAAGGGTTATTCCTGTCTTCCTATTCTTCTGACCAGATCTTTTAAGTGCACATGGAATATACGATTTAGCATCTTACTTAAATTTTAATAATTTCTGAGTCATATCATCCACTTCACTGCACTTCCAATCTTTATCTGCTGTCATCCAGTGCCTGAAGAGTGTTATAAAAAGGAGAAGTTCTCATGCAGTCAACACACTCAGATGCACTAGTACTTCTATTATTTCTTTAGGAATATTAGAGTTTTCTTTTTCTTCTTAGTGTTGCTGTCTTCTTTGTGTATGTTTTGCCAATGAAATTTTGCTGGAGCTTTTGTCACTGATCTTAAAGGAAGCATAAAACTATGCAAAAAAAAAAAAAAAACCACACCAATCCTAAAGGTACATTCACACACAAGGCACTGTCTTTAGACTGTCCCACAGGCTCTGGGTCTAAAGTTGATCCTAGGATTTGCAAAGTCCTACCTTTTTCCCTCAAGGAAACTCAAGGTTAGGCTTCATTTCTCTGTAAACTGCCCAGTGGTGCAGAAAGCANAGCTGTGGCTGCCCCCTCCCTGGAAGTGTTCAAGGCCAGGTTGGATGGGGCTTTGGGCAACCTGGTCTAGTGGACAACCCCTGGTCCTGGGTGTTGGAACTAGATAGTCTTTAAGGTCCCTTCCAACACAAAACATTCTATCATGCTTCAATGTTGATGATGATTGTTGGGTCTGTAACTAACGATACCATGCAACTGCACAGGTTTCCTGGATGCAGGAGGTGCCATTATACAACGCAGATAGTAAAAATCTAGAATTATTGCTGCCCGGCTTTATAATCAAAGTGTCATTTAAGAATTCGTGTTTTGGCCCAATGATTCATATGAAAGTACTGGGACTTTGTATGGATTTTTGATATTGAGTGGTCTTTGTGAAGTGTGTCTTGTCATGGACCAGCTGCCCTAGACCTTTGGCCCACAATGACAGGGCAAACACCCCTGAACAGGCTTCACTTACACAGCTAAAGGTCACGTTGGGTAAGAAAGAGACACCAGTTCCAGAAGGCAGAGCGCACACCTGCACAAAACATAAAGTGTAAAAGCAACATTCCTCTCTGTTTTTACCACCTTTTAGAGAGGAAATCCTTCCACTCACCCATTTCCTTGTCTTCCTGAACTCTTCTCCTTTCACTTTCACACGCCTCCATCCATCTCTTTTTATCCTCCTGTTTTTTTGCACAGAACAAGTGAATCTCTTCTGTTGCTCTGTTTACTATCTTAAAAGCATTCTTGACATTAATGTTAAAGTCTTTGTCTCTGCCATCTTCAGTGTCCACAATTTCCATCTCATCCATGTCAATACGATCCTTATAATACAAGATGTCCCTTCTCAGTAAGTCCTTCTTACAGAACACAAGCTGATGGTCAAAGAGAAAGAAAGTCCTCTGCTGGCTCTTGCCTTGCTTTGATATTTTGGTCAGTTCTCCTGAGTGGATCAGTTCTGAGCTTCTGGCTAACACATCTGGTCCCTAAGAAGACATATATATGTTCAGTAAGCAAATAATATTTTAAAATCTTGTGTGCCAAACCAGTCTCATTTTACAAGTCTTCATTCATTTTTCTTGTATTTTCATTATTAGATTTGAAAATGTCATAGAATGTAGCTAATCTCATACAGGCAAATTCAGTTACTGTGGTTCTGCTCTACTTTATTTCTGCATAAATCAGGAGAAAGTCAGTGAAGCAGGTTCAAGTTCTGATAGGGCTACCAAAAATCCAAAGGAGATTCTATAGGTCTAGCATTTTAAAAAAAATAATTTTGTCATCTCAATCCAGTGTCACTTCAAAGACAAGTGTCCACATTAATACATGCTGCTCTTCCTGAGTAATAAACAAGGTAATCAGTAACAGATTCACTGCAAATGAAGCAACTGGACTTTTAACTGAGCAACGACCAGTTGAAAAGTAGATGTCATAAACTACCTACTGCGCAGAAAGACAGATCCTGTAGAGGACATCAGGTACTGTACACAGTACCTTTGCTCAGGAAAGGGACAGGCTGACACTCACCTCCCAGTCTACGATAGAGACTTGCCAACGCGCAATCTTGTCTATGCTTTCTAGTCTTCGTTTTCGCTCATTGATCAGGCACGCTACATTCTTCATAGCCTCATATGCAGCTTTTATGTTGTTATAATCACTGTGAAATGCAGGAACGTTTTAAAGATCAATGGACATGCAATGCATATGCAATGGACATGATGCAATCGCAAACTGTGATACAGTGCTCTAAGCATTAGCCTGCATAACCCATTTATCCCTCTAGTCAGGGTACTCAAATAAGAGACACCTGATTCTCAGCTTTCCTGAATGTCACATAGTAGTCTGTACAATTCAGTGCTGCTGTATGGCTAAGCTTTGTCCCAGAGCAAATTATTAAACTGGTGAAAGGACGCAGAGGAGGCAGATGAATGAACTGCAATGCTGTCTATACTGAAAACAATGGTAGAAGTCCCACTGACCTCACTGATACCTACACTTCACCAAAGGAATTTGTTTTCAAGCAAGATTTTAGTGGGATTTTATTGTGAAGGGCATTCCTTTAATTGTGTTTAACAATTGTGTTTTCTCCTTCTTCCCAATGGCTGGGTCAATGAACACAGGCAGAGAATGCTATGTGGGTAGAAAAAATACCGAAAGCAACCTCAAACAGGGTGAGCAAGGGACCCAAGAACATGGGTACAGAAGAGAATTAAAGAAGACTATGCTGACAAAATGGCCTGTTTTCATGGAACAAGTGCATGATAGCCAAGAATGCCACCTTACCCTGCTTGCTCCAGGCGAAATGCAAGCCTCCTGTCCTTCTTCCATTGTTCTGCTCCCCTCCTCGTTTCCCTGAGCATCCCACACTCTTATGAATCTCCCCAACCCATAAACAGATTTTGGTTCCCCTTTGTATAGCATCCATCACTCCTTCACTTTCTTCAAATGGAGTCTTTGAGAACAGGGAAGGAAAGAGACGTATTTCTTGCCTTAGAGTCTGAGCAGAGCAGCTGCCTTTTCTCCTTTATCAGAATACCTCTTGCAGAAAAGGGAGCCAGAGGTAGAAAACAGCACGAGCCAGAAATAAATCCTGGAAAGGGGTCAGCCTCACTTTCCTTTTTATCTGCTTCTATCTCAGTTCCTATTTTCATCGGCTGCTGCTGATGGATGTGCTTCCCTTCTAAATCCATGCATTACTCCCCTCTCTCTATTTATACCTCGGGAAACTCTTTTTTTGTATACAAAAAGTGAGATTAACAATAACAGGATCCTACTAATGTCAGGGAGATGTCTCATAGGGTGGCTGCACAATATCCAAGCTACTACCCTTCCTTATCTCGGTTCCTTCTTTCTCTGTTGGTGTGCACATTATTCCTCACTTGCTGTATAACCTGTAGCCTTCATGGCAGGCTGTGCACATTGGATCTTCAAACTTTTAATGAAAACAAAACAAAAAGCTACCAAAAAGAAAAAAAAAAAGTTGGCCGGAGCTTTACCAAGGTTCCATGTGGGTGCGGGCCTGCCTGTTTGTGAGCATCTCTCTGTACACCCGGTGCCTGACTGTTTGCAGGCGTCTCTGGATGCTGTGCCACAGGAGAGAAAAATGAGTACTACGGGTAGAAAGTGGCAAGACCGTGCTGTCACTTCATCTACAATTTTAGCCCAACAGATACCCACATTAGCAATTGTTATTGCAGGTCTTCCCAGGGAACCACAGAACTGAATGGAGGCATTTTGAACCTGAATGTCAGTACTTCACATCCCCTGGCAAAACTCCATCTCCAAGGGGAGTTTTCTCAAGGTTAAAAAAGCACAGACTTTGGGAGGAAGCACTGCCTCAGGCTGCGTTTGGACTTTGAGCACAGAACATTTTTCTTGCAATTGTACATGGTAAAAAGGCAGACATTTAAAGATGAAAATCTTAATTTAGTCCAAGAGTTAATCAACTAGTGGTATGCTAGTAGAAAGGCTAATAACCTGCAACTTCGATTCTTATTTATCCCAGCTGAAAATTTAATGCCTGGACTTCATTGTAAACAAAAGCAATGTTTATAACTAACAAATTTCTAAAAAAAAATTACTTTCAAACTTGCTCAGATTGTGGTCTTTTTCTAAGGCCCTCTTTACCTTTTCTTGTGTCCACAATATTTATGCAGCTTCCCCCGTCTTCTGTGGATTTTCTTTTCCTTCATTTCTCTGACACTTTGGCTTTTTTTCACTCTGATTTACATCCCTCCCTGCATCCCATTTCAGCACCTTTTTCCTTTCCTTCTCCCTCTTTCACTTTTTCCTCGTTCTGTCTTGCATCCTGTCAGTCCCCTGTGCTACTATTCAGATACCGTTTTTCTAAGTTGCCCATCTAGTAAGGAGCTCCCGTCTATAGTAGTCACTGAGAGTTTTGTTCCTGATCTCAAAAGCCTCAGTGCTGTGTCACCCAGAAAGCTTGAGCAATTAGGTCTTATTGCTGTTATAAGATTTGTCTTTTTACTTCTCTCACCTGTGCTCCTGAGTGGTGTACTTGAGCAGTTCTGCAAGCTGCAGAGGGTATTTGCAGATTTTCTGAACAGGTGTGAGGAGAAAACCATCAATGGCAATGTCAATCATCTGCTGAAGCAAGCGACAGGCCTCAAAGAAGTGACGGTATTTGCCCTGTTTCATTAGTTTGGAAAGTTCAATGCAGGCACTGGGATGATTGTTACAATACTCTGAATAAATAGCAAAGCCTTCTTGCTACAAAAAAAAAAAAAAAAAAAAAAAAAAAAAAAAAAAGTCAAACCTTTAACTAAAGTATGTATCTGTAAAGGAGAAACGGTATTTTTGTAACATCTATTCTATCTAATTAGATTCATTAATCCATTTCCTGTATTGTTTCCAGGCTGATGAGCCTTGAAACTATGCAGAAATCTGCTTTGTAACTATCAAAACTATGTACCTTTTTTGTAAGAACACAGAAATAGAGGCCTCCATGGCATCCAGATAATCAAACCCACTTTAAGAAGTACTTTTCTTTGTGGAAGACAGCTATAAGCTTACCAAGTGTCTATCAGGAGCTCCCAGTCTCTTTCCCCACCACCTTCTTCCCTTATTTGCTTTAGGAAGTTTTTGCATGCCCAATATGAGATGACTGCAAATAGTCCAGCTCACCTGTGATCATTAGTTTTAAGAAAGAAACTTAAAATTGTGTACATGCTTGCTAAAGAGAGGGGAAATCTAAAACATTTAAATAATTCTTTAATTGTAAATTATTTTTCTTTCTAAAATGCTATCTATACATAGTTTGGTATTTGATAAGCACTTGTTACTAAAAGCCCCTCCTAACATGGTAACTTAGCATTTTCTTATTTTATTAATTTCATACGTAAAATTGGCTTTTGCCACATACATGTTGAAGAAAACATGACCCTATTTCACTTAGATGAGGTTCCTCTTTGTTGTACTGTTTCTCAAGATCCTTCAGAAACTTCCTTTGGAACTTGTAAATATCTTCAATATTTCCAAAAATGGTGCTTAACTGAGCTGGGGTGAACATTCCTGTATGTTTGCGACACTGCCGAATATAACCCTGGAAATGAAATTTAAAAAACTCTTTAGTCTGAAGGCATGGAAACAGGTTCTACCCTGAACAAGCCCATTTGAGCTGGCAAAAGTCCGGTGATCTACAGGCAGGCGAGTGTTTTCCCAGCCATGCACACACGCACACAGACATGCAATTTCAGATTTGCAGCAGAAATGTTTACGCATCAGTTCTTGCAGCCCAACTTCTGCCTCACAGTACCACAAATGAGTCAGGGAACCAGTGAGTAAAGCCTGGTCGCATCTTCTTGTTACAACTACCCGCCAAGCTGGAGGTGAGCCCGGTGTCAGGCCCCATGCACGCTACTACTTTAGCTGCGACGCTTTTCCGCAGCAGTTTCTCTATGCTGTAACAGTTCTTCTCTGTGCAGATAAGAACAAACCGTAAGACAATTTCTACCAGGGCTAAAATACTGGTTCCTTGACCAATAGGTAAGTAGGGCATAGGCTAAGCCAAAGAAGAATTCAGAATGATGTGGTTTGGTAAAAAACATATAGTATTGGCAGGAGGTAATAGTATTGGCAAGACTGCACATATGATCACTTTTCCAGGTTTTTTTAATGAGGAGGATACAGTGCAGGGGCTGAATATCCAGGAATAGCTGCCGTGCTCATACTCTCCTATCAGTTATGGCGCCGGGGTGCAGAGGAGTGTGAAGGTTAACTGGTGTGAGAGGGGTTATCTGCCAGGCTCCTCCCTTTGGCTGCTTTCAGGCAGGTTCACCCAAATCGCTTTGGGAGCAGACAGCTGTAAAAAGCCTTGCAATTGCTCCGGTGAGGTTTACCAGGAAGTAACTCTGAATATTGCTGGCACCGTTATGAATATTCCTGTCTCCTCCATAGCCATCTGCTCTGAGAGCTGTGCAGTGGCTCTGCTGCAAGCCAGCTACCAGGTTTACTACTGTTAGGAGGATAACTCCGACAAGGAAAATCAATTCCTGTGCAGCTCCTGTAATGTGGACTGCAGACACTTCCCAAATGTAAAATGTTTTTCTGGGTATACTCCAGCTTCACAATCCTGACTGCACCAGCCCTAGTGATTCTTTATAGTGCAGAGCTTGCAAATTTGGATTATCATCTGCAGTAGCTTTTCTGGCTTAGTCTTAATTGAGTGTATCTTCAGCCTTATGTCCTTTCAGCCTTGCACCGCCCTGTGGATTCACTCTGAGGAAAGCAGACCATCTCTACCCCACATATTGAATATGGAACATCACTTCTCTACTTGGAAAATGCGTGTTTGCTCTCTTGCACTAACTTAGAGGCATGACAGATTTTAAAAAAGAAGTATAGAATATATGTATTGGAGAAAATTAATTATTGATATCGGTCTAAGAATTAATAGGTCAGTAAAAAACAAGTCGTGTCCTAGAACTCAGCTAAGCATGGCAACAACACAGCTGTGTGTACAAATTCCTCCTTGATCTTAGGCACACAAACTTACTAGCATAAATAAATAGTGAATCTACATTACAAAACTTACGTTTAATGTTTTAAAATTAGGCAATTAGCAACCAATTTTTGTCTTTTTGTTTTCCCTTTTTTCTTTCTTCAAAATGCATAAAAAAGCCTGATCTAAAAAAAAAATAATCAAAAAACCCACTGCTGTCTTGCCTACTTTGCTGTCCATGAAAGAATCTAATGATGAGTGGTGGACTAAAGGATGACAACATGACAAATACAGAGAGACCTAGCAATGAAGGGTACAAAGAATATTTTGGTAAGTTGCTTAGCACCCTTGCAGATGCTAACCACAAATGCAAGTCAAATACAGGTCACATGTATCACAGTCCGGATCAGAAGAGGCAAACTTCAGTGAAAAGTATTAAGAAGCTTCTTGTCCAAGTGTGGGCCTCCACCAAAATGTGAACAAAAAGCAGAACCACCCCCCTCACATTTTATAGTTCAAACAAGCAAGGTAGTTCTAAAACACCTTTAAAGACTTCTTCATAGCTGCTAAGCATCCACCAAAAATCTTTGTTAGAGAAAACAACAAAAAAATCTCACCCAGCAAACACTCTCTTTGCAAGTTACTTTCAAAAAGTTTTTTTCTCTGAAGTATAATTGATTTTATTAAAGCTACTGTAAGTTTTCTATCTAAACCAAGTGGTAAAAGCTTCTAAGTAAACTGGATTTCCTTCTCTCATTATTATGGAAATAGCAGTCAGATAAACAAAGCACTTTTTCCATGCCAAAAGTGGAATGTTTTTGTTTTTTTTTTAAAAGGAAGTGGTGCCTTGTGGCAGAGAGGAAAGCCATAAGAGGACACAAGAAGGTTCTGACTGACAGCCTCAGAAGTGCAACCAGGAATATTTTGATATGAGAAACCACTCTGGTTCTCAACTTATATGGGATGTTTTGTTCACATTAGGTCAGCAGAATGTCCTCAGGTTAAAGCATGTACCTCACAGATGTCCTTGAGATGCTTGATATAGACTCGTTCTGTGTTCATAATTTCCTGTATAACGTTGGTTCTCATCTGATCCTTGTTTTCAGCTATTTTCTGACGATGCTTGCTAATATCTGCATCTTGTTCTTCATCCTGGATACTACTACAATTTTCTGGCACTTCTTCCTGATTAACTCGCAGCTGCAGCCAGAACAAACAAAGCAAACTACAGTAAAGCAGCAAACTTTTACAAAACATGGTAAAACTGTTACAAGCTTCTTACAATTAAGAGAGGACTTGCTACTGAAATGTTCCCATTCTTACCTTAGAGAGAGGATTGCGCAACAGGATTTATCTCATTGTACCCACTGCATATTCAAATAAAGGGTTAAGATTTCTGTCTGTTTAAATACATGGTTTTGTACTCACAATATCTGAGAGATACCATATTGTGTTGCCTGTGTATTTTTCAGACTTAAGCTTATTTCTGACCCTTACTAATAGTTTATGTGTTATTTTGGCCAAGCCATCACATGTGTAAAAATTACAAAACTTGTCAAATCAAACACTTCTAAATAGTTTCCTTCTGCCACAGTTCCCCATCTGCACGATGTGGGTAACAGCACCTCCTTTTTTGACTTTTGTCTGATTGCCCATATTGGCAGGAGAACTAGGAAGGGCAAAGGCAGGAACCACCTCTTGCACTTTGCGTAGTACTTCAGTGCAGCCCAAGCTTCATTACAAGCTCTTATGACGTACTTTAAATTAATTCCTAAAATGTAGTTCAATGTTATACCATTTGAGAGTTATACTGTCATGATAATCTGGCTGAGTTCTGACTGGGGAGTTCAGGTCATGAACCAGATTCCTACACAATGCTGTGATAATAAATTAAGCCCTATTTTACCAAGAAATCCCTGCAGCATAGCTTTCCCCATTCCCTCATGAAAACTACTGCATCCTCTCCATATACACTGACTGCTCCTGGTTGAGCTTTCTGCTGCCCTCATTTCTGCTTCAGAAATTCCTTTGGTTACAAAAGGACCACGCAATGGAAGAAGCTAGACTAAAAGGTGTCAGAGGAGCTAAGGGATCTTGAGGTGCGATTCTCTATTGCTTTTTGCCTTGTGAAGTCATTAGGAGTTACACCACTGATGTTCAGATATGAAGATGCACTTAAATCTAATGCCATGACCATTGCTCTGTTGCACTCTGCTAGGAATCTCATGTGACAATGGTACAAAAGCAAGAGCTACTCACCCTGACAAAGCTAGCTGGAAACCAGGCTTCCTTGTCCTCGTTTCTTCCCCACCACCAGTCTTTGTTGGAAGCTTCTAGGACTCTAATGACGTCTCCGGCTTTGAAGCCCAGTTCTTGATCGTCCATAGTCACATGGTCCCAGAGAGCTTCTGCATAGACAATGCTGCCATCGCTTATCAGCTGAGATGGGAAGAAAATGAGGTTGTGAAGGACAAAGAATAAACAATTAACTACTTATACACTACCAGAAAGATCAAAATACTGCAACAGAGTACCCATGATTACTCCTATTACAGGATAAAACTAAAGTTCTGGATTTTCAGACATCTCTGCATATATTTGTTAGTGAGAACAATTAAGAGCCCTACTCCAGAGCAGTTACGTAGGCTAATGAGTGAAGTATTGGTCCCTGTGCTCCTCCCTTGGCATCTGCTCCTGGGGCCTGCAGCACACCATGGCCGCGGGATTCTTCACTATGCTGGCTACTGCCACTGCAATTTTTATTAATATGAAACCTCAGAGCTGTGGAAAACCCCCCACCCCACCCCCCATCATTACAGCAATGCAAAGCCCAGGACGTTACCTCATTAATTGCTAGCTGTTCCCCTCCGGGCTGCAGGTACCTGGGAGTGGCTTGGCAGAGCTCCTCATAACTGTAGTCTTCCTCACTGCCATTGTCGTCCACTAAGGCCGAAGATTCAGTCCCACCATCTGCAGCAACTAAAACAAAGGTACAACAGCTGTTTGCTTCATCATTTTTATGATTCCCCAAAAAAAAAACAATGCAAGAGGAATCGCTGAGAAGTTGCCTTTGTTATCACAAATATAATGATAACAGCAGAAGTGGAGGGCAGCAGAGCTCTCAGGAAAACTGCTTTTCCGCCATGAAATACTTTTTTCCTCTTCTTCAGAATTTTCTCACTTAGCAGCTGACGAAACTGAGAAATTCTCCTTTTTGTGTGTGAAAACCAGACCTCGCACCGTTGCTGGTATGTTTTTTTACTCAGAGGAAGTCTCGAATGACCTGAATCAGAAGGGCGGTCTCAGTGCCACCTCCCACAGCGAGAGAACTCCAGCGGGGCCCGGGCAGTCCGAGGGGGCCACTGTCGGTCCCAGGCTGGCTGCCATCGCATCGTCACATCCCCTGCAGGGACGTAATGACCGGACACCTCCATGCCCACCCACCCCTGAGAGGAGAGGGCAGCCCACACCACAGCCCCGGCTCTGAGGCGGCCGCCGACACCTCTCCCAGGCGCCGGGGGAGGCTCCGGCAGCACCGAGGTACCCACGGGGAAGCCCACCGGGACACGGAGTCCGGACTGAGCACGGTGTCACTGCCTGAGGAAAAACTTGTTCTAATTGCCCCGAATCACAAAAATATTCTTGCTTTGACAACTGCACATTTTCTGACCAAAGAGGCAGCTTTGTAAAGAAACAGAGGCCAGAGCTAAGATGGGTTTCACGTTATTACACAGACACATAAACCAAGAGAAACATCAGGTAAGTGACTGTCAGTGTGCACACGTAAATCTGCCGTTACTGCATAAAACTGTAAAGCCCATTTGGGGTACATCACTGGGTGGTAGATCCTTTCAGCGATCATCTCCGTACTGGCAGATGAAGAGGACCGGGGACTGATCTCAGGACCAAGTAATTCTGACTGACTCACCTCCACGCTGCTCAGTGCTAGACCCTTTTAGACTAGGTTTGCCTTTGAACGCCAACAACCGTAGTCTCCAAAACAGATCAGGGGATGAGCTAGTAATCAAGAAGCACTCATGACCAGTGGCCCCTGACTGCACTCTCTGGTCCTTGTTAATTTATCCCTAAAGATTTATTCCTATAGCAGGGCCAAGCTGTGAATAACTAGAGAGTCTAAAGCTCATACTGTGTTCAAAAATCCAATAAAAAATAAAATTGGGAATGGGCTGCTAGCACTGACCGCCTTTTTTTAATGGTTACTGTGTCCCAGATAAGCTGCCCTGCAGCCTGCAGAGCATCTCTCACTCCCCAGTGCCTGGGCAGGGACCTTTAAGTGGAGTTACCGAACCTGCCGCTCCCGCCCAGCGAGCAGGACCCTGACCCTGCCTCTTCTCTGCCCTGCTCCCCGCCTGGGTACCGCGGGCCTGCCGAGCTCCGGATGGGTCAGCCGCAGAGAGACGAGTCCCGGCTTTACTCCACACACCGACACAACTGGCAGGCACACCGTCGCCTGTCTGGTATTTACTTTATAGGGAGAAATGCTTTAACCCTCTCCTTATGGGTGCTCATACCATTGCTAGCATCTTTGGTCATTTGGATATTAATTTGCAAGAGAGATCAAAGCTGATTACTGCACAGATTTAACTAAAAAACTTGGAAGATTTTTATTTTCTTTGAAAGTGGAAAAATATGTCATAACCATGATGTAACACAGCATGGCTATTCAACTGTTCCGTTCTACTCCCCAGCATTTCACATATACACTCACATTAATGGTATAATCTGAATAAGCAGGGAGGAAGCAGAATCCATATTTAAAAAAACAACATTTTTTCCCTACAGACTCACAAATCTGAGCACTGATAAACTTCTGAAATACATCTTGTGAAACTTACTGAAACTGCTTTATTAAAAAAAAATCTGCAAATAAATAATTCATTAAATGAATTTTTACCTTATAAAGCACCACCAAAAACATTATTCCCAGTGATCCTTTATACATCTCCACTGTACTATCAGTACTCCCTGCTGGTTGTTCCAGTAACAACGGCACATCAAAACAATCTAATTCATTTGGCTCGAGATACAAAATGACTGCAATTTTGGGACCGATAACTGTTCATTATTCTGCACCAAATCAACAAGGTTACATTGTCTTCATAGTTAGACTCAAACGAAAATCAGTCGCTTGCATTCTGCTTCTATTCCTCTATTGTTTACAGACACAAATATCAGAGGTAGGGGTAGGCTTTCCCCATCGCTCTAATGGGATGCAAAAACTTAAAAGACAGCCTGGGACTGGTTCTGATCTCCAGCAGCTTTGCCACCGGTGTAAGGCTGCAGGTTCCCGTGCATAAACACACATCCCGACACGGTATAAGCACAATCAGGATCAGGCCCAGACTGCCACAGTTTTATCAGTTCAATCTAAAAACACGGTAAAAAACAGCGCGCGAGAGAGCATGTTCTACTCACACGTACCCATCTGAAGGCTCTCCAGGCTCCAAAATCGTGCCATGCCGCCCCTGGCTACCATGCTGCCGACAGACCTGACCTCAGGGCAAGGATCTGACCTCTGACAGGTGATGCTCGGTCCTGAAGGGCTGGCGGAGGATCACAAAAGGCTCTGAGCTACCCACAGCGCGGAGAAACAGCCTGTTCGCTGCCTTCAGCTCCCGGTTGTGCCTCTGAGGCCGAGCACGGCAGGGAACTGCCAGCGGCGTGCGCTCAGCCTGGCCGCTGCGAGCTCACGGCTCGCTGACATCATGGGGTGCCCTTAGGGAGGAAGTTCCAGAAAAGAAACAAAAACCTGGCTGCCTGGCCCCGGCCAGGCTGTGCCCACAGCCGCCTGCGCCACCCAGATTGCTCCCAAAGTGCCTGAACGTCTCACACGCAGCAAGCCAAAGAGTACATTTGTTTTTCATTAAAGCAGCTTAATGCGATTTCAATCTATATTCAAATGACTGCAATTCAAAGGGAAAGACTATTTGGATGGGAGCTGGGAGTTCCTTGTATTACAACACTGTTCGGGTATCGGTCTATCTTTGTTATATTATACCGGTTAAAATTCCAGTAGAAGTAAACAATGAAGGCATTTTTTGCATGGCTATTAAAAACTTCTCTTCTTCACAGACAAATGCTGTATCGTTATTTAGGGCACAAGCAACTGAAGTGTTAAGGCTACAGCAGGCTGCTCCCAGGAAAAGAGGGAAGGACGCAGACATTTTCTCACTCAAACTACAAACTTAATTCAGCTGCTCCAGAAAATCGGGTACGAAGCAGGAAAGCACCCCAACAGTCCAGCTTTCCCTGGGGCTGACCCAGCCAGAGCACAACCTCATTCATTAGCCACGGGCCAGCATTTACCACCTTTACATCCGCACCCTTCTGCAGCGAAGCTGGATCAGTTCACGCACTAGAAGCAAAGGCAGGAGCTGCTCCCATCAGCAGACTGCAAAGCCTGCTGCAGCCTGCGCTCGTACACAGCACTACATTTACTGTTTGGAAAGGTCCATAATCCTTATGGCTCGTTCTTTACCTGCAAACTGCATTGCTCAGCTGAGCCTGTCCTTTAACTGGGGACTGCCTCCACCAGGGACGTCTGTGGAGGCATTTCTGCACACAGCGAGCTCTCAACACCCACTGAAATCACATGGTTTCCCCTAGCACTGCTTCAGACAGAGAAGGAAAGGCCAAACATTGCCCTGCAATATTAATGCCATCTTTCTACAAAAATCCAGACTGTGCTGCACTGCACGGGAGACTGATAGGAATTCTCTTCTGAACGCCCAAACTTCCTTCCCTATTATTTCTTGTTGCAAGGACACTTGTTGGATAGCACAGTAAAAACACGCTACTACATACCAGATTTATACACAGCCCCAGGCGTTTTTCTCAGCACAAATCATTAAAAAACCCCAACAACCCAGCAATCAGAAGCGACACTGAAGCGCTGATGATCCTGGGACCTGCAAGCGAAGGCTTCATGCTTTTAATCAGCCAGAGCACAAGCTCTGTGCTTGTCAAACCCCCACCCACAGGGGAAAAACAGCTCAACTGCCAAAGCAAAACGAGATCAAACCCCACACAGCTCTTCTAGAAGATACATTAAAAACGATCTCTGAAAAACCGTCATTTGGTTTGATTTTTTGCAGAATGGAACAAACTGTGTGCTTTTGCCCGATGACTAACCCAGTGCTGCCGTGGGATGCTGCCGGGGAGGGAGGGGGAGATCTGTTCTTCCTCCTCTGCACGGGCACATCCAGCAACTGCGCAGCCACCAACTGAACCACCACAAAAGTACTCGTTTGGGGTGAGCGGCCGGCGGGCTCATTTTCTCACAGGATCAGCCAGGGACAGGAGGCGGCACAGGCTGTCCTTTGTAGCGGCAGTCCACAGTGACCCTCTCCAAATGCATGCCGAGCTGTCTTACCCAATGCTCAGGGCATTTTGCAAAGGCTGTGGGTAACACATACTAAAATACTAAAATTAAAAGCTAGTTCATCCGCCTCACAAAAATCCGGTTCTCTACCCTGGGGCAGACCAAAGGTCCCCCCAGCCCCGCCGCTCTGACAGCAGCCAGTAGCAGATGCTCAGTGAAGAACATAAAAACAGATGAGGCATGTAATGGCATTTTTCTGATGCACTTTCCTAAATTCCAGCTATCTGCAGATCAGAGTGAGATCCCTCCTGGGGCAGACATGATAACTTTGTGTTTAATGAACTGAATTTTTCAAACCACTTTCTGAATTTCTGTAAACTTTTGGGATGTGAAATATCATGTGTAGAAAGTAGTTTCATAGTTTAATTTTACAGAGTGTGAAAATGATGTTATATTTAGAACTTGCTATCTGATAATTTCATTTGGTGCCCTTTAGTTCTCACATTATTGGAAACAATAACTATTATATGTTCCTTTTTCCTGTGCCAGTCAGTCTTTTATAGAATCACAGAATCACAGAGTAGTTTAGGTTGGAAGGGACCTTGAAGATCACCTAATTCCAACCCCCCCCTGCCATGGGCCGGGACACCCTCCACTAGACCAGGTTGCTCAATTCCCCTATTGTCCTTTTTTTCCAAGTTGCCGAGCCCCAGCCCCGTTAATCATTCCTCGCACAGAGACAGTGAGTAAGTTTTCTTGTCCTTTTGCCTTTCTCTGTATTGTCCCTGTAAAAAATGCCTTTTGAGGTTGAAAGGAACGGGGAGATGGCCCCCACATGCCACACCAGTGGCACAATTGGGCTTTTTGTTTTGTTCTCTATTCCCTTCATACAAATTCCTGCCATTTTATTTACTGTTTTGACTGTTACTATGCACTGAACTGACATTTTAATTATCTGTTAGGATTGCAAGAGCTCTTTCTGAATGGCAATATCCAGCTCAAAGTCCATTCTTCTGCAAGCATACCAGGCTCATGTTCCTAAATGTGCTCTACCTTGCCTTTATCAACACGGAATTCACCTGCCACCAGTGCAGCGTGCTGTGTCTCAGGGTTGTGAAATCTTTCCACAACTCTGTCCAAGCAGCTTGTGTTTTTACTACCTTGAAAAATTTAGCATGCAAGCAAGAATTATAATTTCATTCTATATCTCCCTTCCCACATTATTTGTGAAGACACAGAACATCTGACTCCACTCATGAGCTCTCTCCTTAAGAAAACCAACCACCTTCCTCCTCTCCGTTACTTCGTGCCTACTCACTTGTTAAAGCATGGGAGGCTCTTCCCTCTTATCCCAGGCATCTATTAAGAGACACTTGTAAGAGATCTTGTCAGAGGCCTTCTGGAGATCCAAGTAGCCTATACCTACTGAATCCCCTTGGTCACAGCCTCAGTGATCTTCTTCAGCAAACCTAATCCATTTGTGGGGCACAGCTTTCCTCTACATAGGGCACCTAGACTCTTCATCATAAGGGTTCACTAGTCTGTTCATGTTACTCCATGTTATAGTTTCTAAGTCCTAAATACATTCTTTATATAGTCTACGTACTATTATGTCCAACTGACTAGTCTACTGCTCAGTGGATCCCTCCTGATGCTCCTTTATAAATGGTTATCCCATTACTGCCTTCTTCCTTATACTGAGGCAATTTTTGAGGAATGAATTCCATGCGGAGGCAGAAGCTCGGCAATTTCATTCTTAAATCTCTTTAGAAGTCTTGGTTCTGGCAATTTGTTACTATACATTTAGTTACTCTAAAACTTTTACTGACATTTTGAGACAGATCCTTATCTAATTTGAGCTCAGGTTTTATTTCTCCATCACACACATGGCCTACAAACTGTCTGGTAGCCTACCAGGTTCTCGTATTTTCTAAAAAGGATGTAGTTTTTATGTCTTTAGTAAATTGTTTCTACATTCCTGCAGCTTTACATCAAAATTGCTAGAGGTTTGGGTTTTTTCTATTTGGATACAATTCAACAATCTGAAGGATGCTTCTTTTTTTTTTTTTTCCTGATAGATTGTTTTCCCTTTGTTTAATGACAGAACCCTTTTCTGGTGTTTCCAAATTTGGTTTTGACAGGTGACATGAATTTGCTCTAAGCATCTAATATGCCGTCCTTGAACACTCTCTGTGCTGCTGGCAAGCATTCACCACCTTTTTCTGCTCCTTTAAATTCCTTTGTTACATAAATGACTTCTCACTTTTATTTACTTTCCCTCTTTTAAATTAAAACACATACTGTATTGGATTTTTTCACTCCTCTCATCCCTGCAAGGATATTGGCTCATTATGAACACAGAGGGCAAGATTCATTATCTGTCTGTATTTGGTCACTGAACAGAACCCTAAATTATCTGTTTCTTCCAGTCAAGGTCACCCAGCTTAGCTTAGAAGTCTATAGAGTCCGATGAGACACATCCCGCCCTTACAGAGTGGCTCTTATATGTGATCTTGCGCACACCTCAGGCACGGTTCAAGAATTGTTTCCCTTCCTGTAGGTCTCCTGATTAGCTGCACCGAGGAGTTATTTATGGTACACCTAAAACCGTGGCACTGTGCCCCATTACAATGCTTAACCCATAGGACAGCAATTTAAGTCTCCTTTTATGACTGTGCTTGCCGCCCTTGAAACTTCTCTGCTTTCCTTGGTTTGTCACATTTACTGTCACCACCCTGGTGATCTCAAGATTTAATCCTGTTCATGATTTAATCCTGTCACTATACTTTTTCCGGTTTGGGCATGGCATTCCAGTCCATAGATCCTGTGACACATGACAATACAGTCCATTTGTTTATCTGATTTGGCTTTTAGTTTTTCTTTAATACATTAAAGACTCTCTTTCACTGGTACAATCTTTTCTGTTATTCCTATACAGCTTGCACAATAGTGATATGCTGGTTATGCTCCACTGGTTCTCTCCCTTCAATCGATTTTCTGACATATGCCATCTAGCTTCTTTAAAAATACGTTTCTTTCTCCATCTTTGTAATTTTTCGCTATTACTGGCAGGATTGTCTGTTTTTCTAAATTCTCTTTAAACAATATTTGTCCAAATGTTCCTGACTATTTCTTGCTTGAGTTTTGTCAGCTTCTGCCCTATACTTCATTTGAGGACACAGTGATCATTGACATCACCTGTAAAGGATGTGCTGTCCTATGCTGTGCATTATTTCACCTTGCCAACTTTCCCCTAATTCTTTGTTTAGAAACTACTCCCTTACCTCTTGATTTGCATGTCAGCAGGCTGCTTTTGTTTTGGTTTAGAAAACAAAGGATCTTTTTTATTTCAAATGTTCCTTGATTCATAAATAATCTAAATCTCCCTCTTTTTATTACAACTTTCTGCATGAAGGTGCCTGGAGGTAAAAAGGTCCCTCTGTCTGACACTGAGCGTGGCAATGCCACCACTTCAGACAATTTTACCATGAGGTTCCTGGTCTTTTCGCTTCTACCCAACAGGTTTGATTTTGCCTCCAGTGCTTTCCTCCTGTCCATCGCACCCTCCCTGGTACCCACTTGCCTCGCAGCTATCACCTCCCCTCTGGAGTCCTGAGCACTGCCAAGGTGCTTCACTCGATGCACCAGCTGCTCCCAGCACACTGCTAGGTCCTGTTTGCAGCATCGAGCCCAGCTACCTATGCAACTAACAATCCCATTACCCACCAGCATAGTTTCTATCTTTTCACATCAGTTAAGAGTCCCATCCTTCAAAGTATCGCATAGCCATCGTCCTCTGGTGCGGACACTTCTCTGTCCCCAGCAACACTGGGACTGCTTAGCCTCCGGTAGTGGGTTTCATGATGCCCCTTCAGGTCCTGCCCATGAGTCTTTCTGCTTCCCTGAACTTTTCAGGCACTTTGGCCACGCCATGCAGCAACCACCATGGAGCTGCTTGCAACATCAGACATATAGCACCCACCTCCTGGTAATCACAAATACAGCACTCAGTGTAATAACCCGGGAATTTGTGTTTCGTGCACATTGTCCTACTTGCATCCTCACTCTTTTGGGGTGGGGGAGGAAGGACAAGGTGGCAAGGAAATGGTAGCAAGGAGGGAACTGTTTTCTCTTGAAGAGTGATTAATAACTTCTATTTATTCACTTCCATGGCCAATAACCTGTTTGGGGTGGGGTTTGTTTATTTGATTGGTGATAGGGATAGAGAACCTGAAAATCTCCTCTCCCCAACAGGCAGTTTGTTTGCACCCCAGTTTCTGAGCTGTGCTCCACACAGGCTGAAACCTACTCGGTTACCCAACCTTGATGAACTGGGAAAAGCTTGACGGTACTTCAACATTGCAGGGAAACATCCAGGACAGTATACTACTTGAATTAAATACATTTACATTTATTAATCTAAATGCAAGAATCCACATTTGAATGAACCATCTAAATCCGCAGGTATTGGTCACAATTAAAACAGCTGAGAGAGCAATCCACCTCATCCAAAGGCAGTTCCTACTCTAACCTTCATTAGACTGCAATGGCTAGGGCCTCAGATCAGTTGTTTAAACGTACTTAGCGCCATTTAAAGTATTTTGGATATCCTGCTGGCTTCCAGCTGCCAACTGAAGAAAGGAACAGGTCTGCCATAGGTCCTCTGTCATATCTGCCAGCTGCAGGCAGGTGATCAGGTATCTCACACGTATCTGGACCCTGGCGTGGGTAACTGAACCAAGCCCTAGACCTCCACTGCCTCTAATGGGTGCTCAAATGCTTAACTCTTATGTAGGTACTACATTTAGACTAAATTTAGGTGACTTAAACTTCAGCTGAATCCCATCCTACCTACTCAGAGTTAAGCCTATCTGAAGGAGTTCACCAATTAATTTAGCCAAATTCAAGTCCCACACCACAATATGCAAAAAAAGATGCATTAGTTTATAAGATACTTATTAAAAATTGCTCTACTGTGATAAATAGGTAACCTCCTTAATATAATTTAAAACTTGTAACCCTTTAAGAACAAGACTAGCAATGTAAGTCTCAAGGGAAGTTTCCCTTATGAGTTGGGTGTTTGTTATTTTGTCTCCTACAGTATGATGATTTACTGTCTTGTAACAGCTGTTTTTCTAAAAATTTACATCTCCAATTCTATCTCCCTTTGTTACAGAAGTATACATGCAATGTATTAGGCTTTAGCAAGTAACTAAAATAAGATACCACTGGTTTTCAGTGCTTGGGTTTAGAATTTCTTTCTATAATAAAGGGCTTTTGTGCTATCAAATTTCACTGTACATGAGCAAACAAAAAACTCTCACATGTTCAAAGACAAGGAAATGCCTTGTGAATTTAAGAGAAAAAGGAAAGAGATCAGAATGTGTGACACTAGTCACTTCATTATTTTCTGCTGGAGCTACTTAGCAGATCTTTGCAACTGCTTTCAAACTGTGAAGCCCATGATATTCCCCACTTGCCTTCAGGACTTTGATTTCAGAAGCTTTTCCTGCCCAACTGCTATGTTTATTGAAATGAGTCATAAAAGTCACTTCTGGCATAATCAACATTACTTTGGCTTCATTGTCTTGAGAAGTGGCAGAAACCTTGCCTTTGTGTATTTGTCGTCCTGCTGCTTATGTTTAGGAGACCAGTTATGCTAAAGGTAAATAGCTGGAAAGATACTGCTCTCAGGCAGTTGTCTAGGTAACTGATATGATTTCATGTGGTTTCCAAACGTGAAACGGAAAGGATATCTAAAAATAAAAGAGGAATCCTTACTCTGTGATGCATAGAGTCTCTTTTATTTCAAAACTAGCTTACGGCAAACCTGTTATTCTGTGACTGGTCCTTCTGGAATCAGGGACTGAGATACCACGTAATCTCAACAAGGGTTGCAGCATTAGATGTTAAATTTACCTCGATGTCTAATCTGGATTGTTAAGTATACTGAGATACATACAGCAAGGACACACTCCAGACACAGGTTTTAAAGTAGTTCCCAATATTTTACTACAATATAAATTAAAAGGAGACTACTAATATATAATGTATCTCATTGTTATAGTTAGAAATTCTCAACTCTGTTTCTTGGACAGCATGTTCTGAAGAAAACTGTCATGCTCTACTGAAGACTGGAAAATGCTGTTTTAAAATGTTCTTATATAAATTACTTTGTAGTTGAGGGATTTTTTTGAGCAGAATTTGGATACCACTGCAGCTAAAACTTAGCTTAGAACCATAAATGCCAAGTACTGACTAGTAAACATATGTGTAATTTTAACAAAGAAACACTGAAAATGCTATTTGTTAACTTTCCTACTTCAGTCACGGCAAGCCCTGATCCAGACACCTTTACTTATTCTCTCCACAGAAAAGCAGAGTGAAGGTTCCTAGTAGTGTTTTGTTCACTATTGGCAGTGAAAATAAAAAAGTGAAAATTTTGCTTTTATGTCCAACCCTTGCCAGTGAAACATGGGTAACTGTTTAGGTTACACTCATGGTGGCCTGAAAGAACACAAATGTTATAAACCCAGGTTCTTCTGGGCCCACCTGCCAAGAAACATTCCACTAATACTAGACAGGACTTTCTATTAACTCAACATAGTATTGCATGCTAATAGTAAACAATTACAGAAAAAAATACACAGGGCACATCAGAGAGTCTGATAAAGGGTACTGTTTCCAAAAAGGCAATCTTTTCCATGAATCCACCCATCACGTCCCAGAACCCTGGCTGGGCTACACTCACCACAGAGTAAGCAACTGCAACTGCATACAGTTCTCTGAAACAAGCTGCTGAAATATTTAAGGCTTGCTTATCTAGGTAGTTAAGCTGAATGCATGGCAAACAGAAAATTAAAAATACATGTGTGGTGTGGCTATGGTTTGAGTGTGAACTCAGGCATATTAGACCTTACTTCCTTCATATTCTGTTACTATATTCAGGCAAGTATGCGAATAGAGAGTGGCAAATACAGGAGTGCAATACAGAAGAATAAAGCATAGTAATGGCAAACAGTAGATGTGAAAAACAAGTTTTACATGTACACAGCAGCTACTAATGAGAAACTCCCAAAACAAAGCAACTTAGCTGGGTACTACATTGTCACCGAGTTGGTTTGCACCCTTTTGTATGCCACACTATAACCTACTTCCTGACTGAGCTGGGCTATGAAGTTGAGATCTACAAAGTTAAAAAGACTTGTCCGTCTTACCATTAGATGTTCTCATCTGTCGCCTTCGTCCAACCCGGTCCAGGCCGATGGGAGTACTTTGTGAAAAGGTGAGCGGCCGGAACCTGGCCGAAACAGCTTTGTAAGGGGGGACCTGGTGCGCTGGAATGGGTGGCCGTGTTACAGGCTACAGAGAAAACAGGAAAATCCAGTATTAGTAAAGCTACCAGCAAGTCCAACTGAGCAAAAGTCAGCTATGAAGTAAGGTTTCTTCAGATAGTCCAGCTAATTACAGGGGCAGTAAAATCCCCTACTTTGAAGTGGCATTGCTTAAACACTGCATACCATATCCACCAGCATCGCAGAAAATGTTTTATTACGATCCAGTTCTCTGTTACATTAAAAACTCCTGGGCCTTCTGTTAATATCAGACATGCTCTATAATTTTCATCTTGTAATACACCGTGCCCAAACGCTCTGGGATCTAACTGCTTTGGGAACAGCCTGCGTGACACCGGCTGGCATTGGAAACACACGTCTGAAGGGAAACCCAAAGCGAAAGAATGACCAGAAACGTTACGGCAGGAAGTTGTGTTCATTTCCTGGGACATTTGCTTTCTTCAAATAAATGTATTGCTTTTAAGTAAAATAAACATATTTTACAAGACAAAAACAATTGTCTAAATGATCCTCTGCTCTGAAGTTCCTAGGAGTCTCATTAAAAAGAGGTAGTATTAAGTTTACTTGTAACTTTATCCAGAAGCCCTTTTCTTTAGTTAAATCATTGATCTGCTTAATTATGATTAGAGAACCTACTCCTGTTTTATTTGCAAATTGAGTGTAATTTTATGTCAACCCTGAACATCTCCACATTAGCCAGGCTGAATGACCTTCCATAAACATTCAACATTAAAATGCCAGATCAAAGCACACAAACTTCAGAGAAACTTGTCTTTACATCTTATCTTTCAGTTGTTACTGTTCATAGGCCCTTCTGTCAAGTAATCTGAAAGATCAGGTTGGGTTTTTTATGATCTCTTGACACTTTAGCATGAAACCAATGACTTAGTATTATTTGAAAACGTTTTCTCACACCTAAGCTGTCAGACCAAGACAAAGCACAACAAAGAAGGAATTACCATTACACTTTTCCAATATTCCCAGGGGTTTTCAAAGCTTTTAAGAAAAAAAATCAGCAAGGTGAAGGTCAGTCTTTGAAAGCCCCATATAAAATACTTGTAGCACATGTATTCCTGCTTCATTAGTCCTTTCTTACATTCCAGCTATAAATTTGCTTTCTAATATGACTGCCAAAATCCTGTGTGTATTGAATATGATTTAACTATAACCTCATCTCTAAACCTCATTTCTTCAGTGCTTTAGCAATATATCAGGATCCTATCGCTGAATAACACCACAAAGACTAAGTCAAATATATTGCATTAAATAGCTAATAGAGATTATAGCAATTCCTATATGCAAATAACTGGCTGATTAAGCAACAAAGCTATTTATTTCTGGGCAACAAAAATTGCCAGGCTCCAGTCCAGATCCCTACCCTGGGCAGACAAGGACATGCTGTCACTCAGTGGCAGGCCTGGGAAGGCCATCGTTTGGGTCAATAATGTGTTCCTGTGTTCCCGTTGGGAATGCTCCATAGTTTTGGTCTTGATCACAGTGATCCAGGCACGTGCTCGTTTAACCCCTGCCAGCCCTTGCGGTAGCATCACGGCATGGAAATAGTCAACTCAAACAGCTGCCCTGATGCGTGTTCCCTCCTTAATGAACTGATGTGAGCAAGGTGTGAAGAGAGATCAATTTTGTTTTCAGCAGTAAATGAAGGGCTTGGGGAGTGTTAAAACACTTCCATGGTACAGCAAGGATTGTTTGGGCTGCCGATACTTACTGTCCCTTGAAATCCATCTACTATGCTTGACTAAGATGGCCTAGAATTTGTAACAATAATTTTCCTCTTTTTTCCTCCAAGCTAAGTAGTGATAAAATTAATTTTAAAATATCCCAATTATGTAGGGTTTGAAACTATGGCCTTTGCCTGAGTAAAAGGTTCATTGGCTTCAGTTGGAGTTTTGCTTCAAGATGCATTTTTTCATCAGGGAATTATAAAGAAAAAAAAATGTGCAATATACAATAACAATGTTCATGTTAAAAATTGCTCTTCACAGGAGACTGAAAATTCTGCCATTGTTTCAGCATTTGATTTCCGCTGGGGGAGTACCGTATCCATGAATGATACTGCATTGAACTTCCCAGCAGGAGATCAAGTAGCATGAGAAAGATTAAGAACATTCAAATTCCATTAATAACCACTGGAATCACATTTTTTGACAATGTAAACACTATTCCTTTTTTCTGTTGCTTTATCAGCATAACAATTGCTTTAGATAGGAGTTCTCCAGCTTTTCTGGAAAGTGGAAAACACCCAATTAGTGCAGTATTACAAAACCCCGTGAGCCTGAAACTTTGTGTAACCAACTACAAGCTGGGGCCACCACCACCATCAGAACAGTAAGTTCCTCTACACGTCGTACCTGCTCAGGACTACCTCAAGGAAAAAAAGGTGCTATTTTTATCTTTCAGAAGTTTTTTCTCACTCTCTTACCTAAGCCAACAGAGATGGCAAATAGGTACACAGGTGCTGCTCAAGCACTAACTCAACCACTCGCTCTTTTCTTCCAGGCTTCCTACATTCCATCAGGTCAATTTAGTAGTACATAAACAGGGTAGGGTTTGTTTTGTTTTTTTTCCCATAGTCACAGTTTTCTTAGACTCTTTCTTTATTTCATTAATTTCTTAATTTATTACCAAGTTTCTAAAGCTACTCCCTTATTAGCTTTAAGTATCATTGCCGAGATTTTGATCAATACCGAGATTTTGACCGCCACAGCTAATGCCACGGGTTTTGAACAGGCCTGCTTTTGGAGAATTTGAAATGATCAGGAAATAATGTGTTACTATCATATAATTTGTACTCCCCTGTTCCTCAGGCCCTACACCCCATAAGGTGACTAAACACACAGGTATATTACACACAAATCAGCTCTTATACACCAGTAAGAGATGTAACAACCATTCCAAGAAAGAAATAAGGTTAATTTACAATATAAAAAAGATTATCCCAAAGTCAGTATCAGTTTTATTCCATGCTGTTTTGTTTTGGAACAACAAGACAAAGTAATTAGTGACCAGGAAAGCAGAATTGTAAGTACACGATGTCAGCTTGACAAAAGGGAAGGAAGAGAAGGAAGCATCCATTCTATTTTCTAGGCTGAAGATACAGACAAGGAAGTGAAAGGGTCTTTTGCAGTTTTCAGAGAGCACATCTCTTATCTTACTTGTGTCAGCAGACCTTCTATCTCTTCTGCCGGACCGCTTCCATAGAAATTGACCCCACCTATTACGGAGATGGGTCTTCTTTTTCGCCCTCTGTGGCAGCCTACTGTATTGCTTTGGATCACAGACCCGACGGAAGCCAGTCCTGGCTGATTTTCTCCATCCGTGCAGTCTGTCTTCTGAGACTCCACCGCAACTGCATCTTCTGGTATAGAGAAACTTCTGATCGACATTTGGCCATAGTCTGAGAGAGGTCTGGGACGAGATCTTTTTCCAGAGCCCCATCTCCTGGGTGTGACCTTTTGTGTGTCTGTCTTTTCTTCATCCTGGGATGGGGACCTCTTCCAGTGGTCATCAGAAACAACCTTTTTAAATGTGAACAAGTCAAATAAGCCACAGAATTTTCTGACACTTAATAATTTGTGAATTTTTCATATGGCAGATCAACTTAACATTGCTAAAAAGAAAGCATTACCATAGTAAATACAATAAATGCAATTGACAATTCAGGAAGAGAGTAACTTTGCAAAGGAAAGACATCATGATGGTCATACTGAGTGAGGTTAACACCCAACCATCAGCACCTCTTAGGCAAACATGAATAATAACACTAAAACCTCACCTATTACCTCAGCAGTACAGACAGGCCCTATCATAAACACCGAACATGCTGAATGATGTCTTGGAAAGAGAACTCTGGCACTCACAGGACTTGTTCCTGTGCACTAGTAGGATGCTACAGGTTACACCAGTAAAAATAATTCAACCAGCACACTCTGTTTCTGGACTTTCTACCAAAACCTGTAGTGACAGGACAAGGGGCAATGGTTTCAAACTGAAAGAGGGTAGATTCAGATCAGATACAAGGAAGAACTTCTTTACAATGAACACGGTGAGGCACTGGAACAGGTTGCCCAGAGAAGCTGTGGATGCCCCCTCCCTGGAAGCGTTCAAGGCCAGGTCGGATGGGGCTTTGGGCAATAAACTGTAAGGTTGCAGCGTGGCTGCTTGCTGATCCCACGTAACTGCAAGCCGATACCAAAAGGGGCAGTCGCGCCTGCTCCTACCACTCACTCCCACACTTTCACTTGGGTCAGATCTAGAGATTGTGCAGAATTGGGTGGGTGACCTCATCCAGTCTGGAAGTGAGAAGCTAATTTTCTATACACTCAGGGAGGTTATAGTTGTATGGAGTAGGATCAGAGATACATTACAACACAAATACAGGAGAAAGGAAGCTTGGAAAATGAGCATGTTGTTCCTATGTAACAGCACACCTGGCTCACGGAGGTTAGTGCCTACAGGTATCATAATTGCACTTGGTACGGCAAGTTTAGAAATAAAATAACCTCAACTGAAATACTTGTTCGAGGGAACATTTGTAAAGATTTCAATGCGTTTGGAGTAATACGGCCATGAACTTCTCTAGAAACCCCCCCCTGCAGTTTTTATTTTGAGAAAAAACACTGCACTTAAAAACTTATATTCGCTTTTCTCTCAAATTTCCAAATTCTCAGCATTTCCTTGGCTTTTCCTTGCTCCTCAGTAAAGAACAGAAAAGAAACAGAGAGAGGAAGACGGGTGTTTCTGGGCTGGTGGCAGTTTGCATGAACGCCCGATGGAGAGAATGGCAAACTCCAAAGCACTGCTGAGCAAGCGAACCCTGCCCCAAGTTCTCACAGAAATTATGAACTAATTCTGACCCTTTTTTTTTTTAGTAAAAAACCAGCCTTCTTCTTTATTAGGGTATCTTTAGACTACCCAAGTGCATTTCTGTGGATGTTCAAAGCTAGTAAGTATTCCAAAAAAAGAGAGGCACCATTTTGTCTGTCTCTGGCTAGGTTTTGTTCATCTTTTACAATGATGCCTGTGAATGACGACTTATCTTCTGTCACCTTCTTCTCCACCTAATGTTTCCAACCAGGCCAGTACAACTCCAGTGAGCCTTTTTTAGAAGGCCACCTGATACATTAAGCAGATTTCGCTTTTTATTTGAAAGACAGCTTAAGACCAATTTCCCTGTATGAAACAACTTCAGCTAGTAGGCAGAGTTATTAAACAGCCAGCATTTTAACATGATTACTGCAATTAAGGTGTGAAAAATGATCAATGTCACACCTTGCTCTACATTCAATTATTTCACTTAGAGCATGAAATTTGTTCTAAATAAAGCACTTGCATAAATTCTGATTTCTATGGCGTCACACCTGTCACTCAAGCATGCTTCGGCTTCTCTGCAGATTTTAGCTCAGGACCAGTTTTAATAGTATAAGCGATTCAGTAGAGAATCAGAATCAGCACCGACACAGTTTCAGCAAAGCTGTCCCTTTAACCAGCTCCTCCAAGGTCAGAGCAGCAAAATCTCAGGTTAAATAAGGTTCTTACCTCAGAATCAGACACAGGTAAAGGGTCTCCACATATGCAGTGACTGAGAAAGGAGCTCATGAGAGTCATTTTATGTTTTTGTTTTGCAGGCTCCACTGTAAGAGCTAGCAATGTGAACACACTCTCTGCATAACCAGTCAGGCGAAGTTCATCCCATGATCCTGTACTTTCAGACCAAGGGAAGGACACGTCACATGTCATCTCCTAATCTGCTTTTTACACCCTTATCTTGAGCAATAACATTTACAAAGAGAGGACTGCTCTACTCCTGCAGCACTCCACCTACAGTAGTGACCCAAATGACACCAAGATTAGTCTCTGCTGTGCAATAAACAATGCTGAAGGACGTGTATTTTTAGGCTTAGATTTATAAACCGCATTGAAGAATACTAATAAAACAGAAAACATAATCCTCTCATAGCAAAAATCAGAGGAAACCAGATGGATAACCTCACATTCCTCTAAGTGACCTACTCAAGCAGGACCTGATCAAGTGACCACTTACTAGTAGGCATAAAATCTCCAGCACACAACTCATAGGCTCCAGTGTTGCGGTCACTTAAGCGTAAGTGTGATTCTTGACATCAATGAAAAAATTCTGAACAAACAATTTTGTTCCACTTGTCATTGGCTTTATACTGGGGCAGCACCACTGACCTCAAATGACCTTCTCTAGATTAATCCTTTATAAGTGAAATCAGGTTTATGTTCTACAATTATTATCGGTAACATCTATAGATATGAGTAGAGATATACCCGGCACTTCATATAGGATGAAAATAAAAATGTCATGCACTGACTCATGCATTTTAAGTGTTGGTCAAACATTTCAAGGAATTTCAAGATTTCTGAGGTAAAGGTCTAAGCTGAATCCACATTAGATTTTCCAAAATTCATACCTGCTAGTCTAGTAACAGCACAGGATCACCAATGCTAGCAATCAAGATTATTGATCTTGTTTTTTAGGCTGCATCCTAGGTTAGTTTTCTTCTGAGACTGCAAACAAACAACTCTACTTATTTATACTAATATGAGTGAATTAATTTTATCTGGACAGCTAAATTCCTACAACAGCATATTAGGTAAATTGTTGTATCTCGATCATCTTCCTTTTTTTCCTGATAGCAGTGTATCTACAAATACAACCATTTAAAATAAACATTTACTTTGATCCAGGCTACAGTTTTATTTGCTGTTGTTCCCATGTAGTATGTCACTCGTAGGGTGGGATTCAGCTCCAGATTCCAGCATCTAAATTTTGACGTCTGCAATGGAGGTGTCTGTACGTCAGCGAGACGTTAAAGCTGTCATCGTAGCCTGTAGAAATCTGGAGTGAGATTTTGCTGCCTGAACCTAAGCACCCAGGGCCATTTCAAATGACTTAAGGGATCTAAAGTATCTCCATGTACCATGCATCATGCAAGTATGACACAGCACCTACAGGAGGCATAGTCTATCCAGAAGCAGCACCTGGAGATGGGGGGGACCAGTCAGGGCACCTCCAGCAGCGCTGGGTGCTCATGTTCAGGCAATCGGGTTGAGCCCTCAAACAAGAGCATCAGCCAAGCCTACAGAGCAACCACAGGCAGAAATCAGGTGCCAAACCTGATTGCAGATTGAAGCAGGTGGCACTACAACCATGTTCCCCAATGCTCTGGAGAACCCTGCTTGATCTCCATCTCCTGCTCCAGCAAGGTGCAGCTTCCCCGCAAGGTGCTTCCCACCTGTGCGGAGCTGTGGTGGATACCTGCCCCTCATTGCACTTGACAGCTATTTTTAGGTGGCTCAGCTGTAGGTACCACTTTCAGGTGTGCTGCTCAGGGTCTGCACCGACCAGGCTATGGCTGGAGCTTCCCCAGGCTGCTCACAGGTAGACCTGAGCTCAGCCAGACCAAATCTTTCCTTTGGCTGGGCCCAGTCTGATTTCCCAATCCAGGCACAGCAGCTTCAAGGACTTGATCATGATCTCACTCCACTCCAGCAGGCACTGATAGAACCCTTTTGCATTTAATGGCACATGACCCCTGCTGGCATTCCCTGTTACTCATTAATACCAATGTAAGCAACATCAGCATCAGGTGGTTAACCACTGAAATCTCAGCTTAGCCTTTATAGCCACCAGAGCCAGGTTCTGCAACTGTTAGTCAGGTTACAGTGTATATTTGATAAATTCAGCAGCCAAAATTGTCTTCAGAGGGAGTGCTGCCCAAGGAGCATGAGATCTGATCTGTAGAGTACTGACAAAGTGTTGCTTATATGGATGCAACTTTTATCAGTGAAATGGTAAAAAATTGCCAGTACCTGACATTGCATGGCAGGACTTTTTCTGGCAGACTTATACCAACCATGAATAACCCTTTTTTCTATACCTGACCATGCTCTCCACTACAGAAAAAGCCCAAACACAATGTGACCCAACACGGCCTGTTGCTCGTCACCCTGCTGCTGTTGGTACCCTTGTGAGGGCTGACATACAGCTGCCATCGTGATGCCAAAGGAAAAACGATCCCTGTCTGAATTTTGTTAATGTGTTTATGCCAATAAACTCCCTAAAGAAAATAAAATCACTACTCTATAAACATTTTAATGCCTGTGTACGTTGCTGAGGGTCCTTGCTCACTAATCTGCATTTCCACCCCTACCATTACCCATCTGGATTTTTTAAATGTTATTTGTATGTTCTAAATGCACTGACACAATTAATGCTTCATAATGTATACAATAGACAAGCGTGGCAGCATAAGGGGACACTTAAATCTCCCCAAAGGTTTTTCTCTACCTGGCAATCTGCTGGGAAGTCACAGGTAGGTGCCTCCTGGACCAGCCTTGCTGGTCTGCAGGGGGATGAACATCCCCTTCCCTCTGCCAAAGCAGCAGCTGTGCCGCAGGGCCACACAGACACGCTGCTGCTGCTGCCGCTGCCCATGAACCCTGGGGAAGCTGATGCTCAAGGGAATTTCATAACCTGTTTTTCACTAAAGCAACTGGTCTCCTTCTGCCTTCATTTTTGATAATTATTATTATTATTTAGCTCCACAGGAAGTTGTATTGCTTCTTGTTTGGGTATCTCTGTATTTTTGAGCTGCCTGGCTGAAATGCAACCTTGCTAACTACAGGTGTCTTTTTCTAAAGAGAAGGGAGATAATCAAGATCTAATCATGCATATGCATTTTCAAATGCAATTTATAACAACTTGTGATAAATGAAACAGATAATATTTCTGGCTGAGAATAAATTACAAAGAAAACCTGAGTAGGCTGGAAGTGTCAGAACACTATTACTCCATATTTTGAGTGAAAACTTGTGATGGATAATCAGTCATGTATTTTGTAAATTATAAGGCTTAAAAGCAGAAACTGGAATATTTATTGGGAAAAATCACAGCATTTGTGCTACTTCATGTAGATATCTCTCTGTTTTGATCACGAGTACACATTTCTGTGTGCGTTTTGAAGTCTGTATAAAAATGTACAAACTTCTTATGCTAGCAATGACAGCTATATGCCAGTGTTATAACTGGTTAGTATTAATTAGCTGATATTTGTGTATAAAACATTAACTGCCAAGTGCTAGGAACTCAGTAGTAATATTAGAATTCATTTTTCAATTCATATAAGCTAGCAAAACTATAAAGGACCAAGTGATCATGACCTAGTTGTCATAAATTATTTTATCGTCTTCACTTAACAGAGCAAAAGTCCAGACAACGTGTCTCTTCATCCAGGTACATGATAAAGGGCAACCTTTGCACTGTTTCTTGTTGCTAAACAGCAGTGGGGGAGCATTAGTTGAAGTTCATTTATTATCACTGCTAACCAAGGTCAAAAGCTTGTTTTATGTTTCGTGGACATGATCAATATTTTTATTTGCAAACTATTGTGACAAAGACAGAGATTATGAGAGTCTGGACACAATACAGCTTCCCAGAGAAAATATATTTATTGCTTTCTGTCCAGATTTTATAAAAAGATCCTGAAGTGTTATGAGAGCCCAGTGATTCCCTGTTGATCCAACAGGCTGACAATTTCCAGCAGTGATACTATCACAGCAATAGTTACCACGGAAAGGATTGCTTTTACTGTAGAAGATGCACCCATTCAGTCCATGTTCGCATCTCACAAATGAACAGAATTATTAAACCAGTGCAATTCACTTACAGGAAGAGAATTTTCATCTATTCCTTTCTAACTAAATGCAAATTGCGCTATATCCTTTTTCTTTACGTGCCTGTGCCTCCTCTGCCACTAGCATCTTTTCTTTTTAATTAGCCTTTGAGAAGACCCTAAATAGATGTGTTGATTACTTGTCCCTAGAATGCACAGTGCTATTTGCCCTGCGGTCTGCAAGACAGGAGGATGCGATCTGTGAAACAACGGCAAAATAACTGTTTAACAACACATACATTTACATCTACACAAACGAGCAAAGCACAAGAAATCAAAGTAATACAACCATATTTAAAAATTAATATAAGTTTTAGCTGCTTAGAAGTTATAAACATTATAGCAAGATAATCTGCCTTTTCTTCCCCTCTCTCCCCCCAAAACTGGGTTGGAGCCACAGTATAAAAGTTTGAAGAACGCTGCTTCAAAGGGGGAGCCCCTAAAGGAATACCAGTGAACGATACCAGTATAAGCTTCTAGAATGGGTGCAGGAAAAACTATGCATTGTCATAAAGTAAAATTACATTACTGGGCCTTGTAATATGATAAAATCAATCCCCATTAGCAACACAAACTACTGTGGTAAAACACTCATTTTGGAAGTTTTAGAAATTGGAAAAAAATTGTATAATTCCACTCTTGGGAGTTGCTGACACCAAAGCAATTGTGGCGTTTTAACTAACAAATACACCTATAAAAACCCATTAAAAGGTCAGGCTATATAGATACAACCAACAACAACATTTGGTCATGTCTTTCTAAGGCATTGTTAATGCAGGTTTGCTTCATTTAACCTGATCCTTGAAAGCCTGCTTATCGTAATCAACAAGCATAATGCTTTCCCTCTCAGCAACATGCCTTACCAAGATTAGCGAGTTCACCTTCGTAATATCCACATTTCACAGATAAGGAGCAGACACAAAGCAGTGAAGTCATCTAAGTCACAGAGGAAGCACAGGGCTGAACTGGAAATGACAAGCCGATCTCGTGACTCTCAAATCTGTTCTTCGGCCTCAAGGATTTCCTTCGTCCTCTCCTCTAACTCATTTCCAAAACCAAATCAGCTAATATTTCCAACTGGCTTAGGGGAGTTTGCAGGGAAAAGTATTTGCTTTGCAGAAATAATCTCATCAGTCATACAAAAATGCAAGCATGCTAAAACCAGAAAACTGTTTCCGCTAGTTTTCCAGTGACCGATGCTTGGGGATGGCTGGGTGATGCTCTAATGCTGTCCCTTCTTTACTTCAGTATCGGAACTGGAACAGCAAGCATGTAGCATATAGTAAAGGAGTATTTACATCCTCCACTATTTTTTACAAGATGCACAGGCATTAATAATCCCTAAATAAATCTCTAAGTAATTTCTAAATTGACTCAGAACACCCCAGATCAAGCAACAGAACTAAAAAAGAAAAAAATACATTTTCCTTTTATTTGGCAAAACAAGAAACTTTTTCCAGGCTGCCTTTCTAACATCCGCGGGCGAACCTCAAAAGCCAAATGGTAACTACAGATTGGAAGCAGAACTTTAAGCTAACAAAGCAAAACATAAAAAGCCATAGGCCTGCGCATCTCTTCCGCGTCTCTCCAGGCGAAGGTCCTCTGGGTCCCCCCCTCTCCACCCTTCCAGAGCAAAGCCTCATCATCCCTGCCCAAGCCCAGCCCAGCCACCAGCCGGTCCCAGCAGCAGTCACAACCTCCCGCTTGCACGGGGTGGAGCTGCCTTGGACAACTTTACGTCTGCAAACTATTACTTCCTCGAGCATGGAGTAAGGGCGAGGCTGCTGTGGTTGAGCTCGAAGTAGGAAGAGTCGAGGCCGCTGCGCTCAGTCTCCTCCAGCGCTCGGCCGGTTTCCCAGCCTGCCGCAGCATCCTGCTTAGCATCCCGGTACCAGGAGCAGCACAGCAGCCTCCAGATGCCAGAAAGGGGAAATGCAGGTGGCTCAGAGGAAACTCTGCAGCTGCCTCTGCTCAATTTGGACATCGCAGCCTCCTAGCATCAAGATGGATTTTCAATGCTGACAACTCAACACCATGCTTGATGTAAAAACTGAATTACATGGCCAGAAGCGATGGTCTGCTCTCTGGGGTACCATTACTCCTGATCCCGGGGTGAGCAGTGCCTGGGTATTACTGAGGTGTCAGAGGAGAGCTACAGCAGACTAAATAGCAGACGCTGTGGAAAGGCAGAGGAGCACGTATGCAATATGGAAAGGGAGCAGCTTGCCCCAGCCTAACTGCAGTGGAGTCTGTTTGAACTCCCCTTTCAGCATCCACAGACTTTTTTGCAGGGATGACAATAACCCCCAGAACAGGAGGGGTTCAGGAATGGCCAATTTTATCCAGCACTGCAATTAGTTTAAAATTTAACCTGAACCAGAATTCAGATTACTGTCACCAGTGCCTTGTTCTTCTTCTTCCTAGTAGAGAACGCAGCAACCAATGATTACAGGCTGTACTGAATGGCAGGCAGCTCTGCTGCAGCGAGTTGGAAAAGTTTTTGCTGCGATGGGAAGACACGTGCGTCCTTTGAGGGCTCCCTTCTGCATCATTTCAGTGATCAGTTCTGCAATTTGGGTTTGTAGCAATGCACAGTGGTTTCTGGTTTCGCTCTGGGCAAGCACTCTTGGAAGTCACTTTTTGGACAACCGTGAAGGGTGGAGACATTGTGTGAACATATCCTGACTCGTGCGGAGCAGCTCAGAGAGTTAAGTGTAAATCCAGTGTCACTCGGTCTAATCGAAACCTCAGTTTGCTGTCAGAGATGCTGAGAGCCTGACAGTGCTCTGCCGCTCTGCCCCAGGCCCTGTGGCCAGCAGGACCAGAGTGCCACTAGAGTCTGGGTCCTCGCTCCGAATTACAGGCCCCATAGAAGTAAATCTAGTTTTAAAAGTTCCCACCTTTATTTATCTAATCATCCTTCACAGTTTAACACATTTTCAGTTATACAGATTAAGCTGATTAAGCCACACTCTAAATGGCATGTGGATGAACCAGAGGTGAATAAATCCAAAAAGAAAAGTTCACAGAGCTGAAACCAGCTAACTCCCAGCACGTGTGCTCATGCCCGGCCCCACAGTGCTTGCGGTAGGCACTGAGGATGCCCATCCTCAGAGCTTGCGGTGGGTACCGAGGATGCCCATCCTCAGCTCCTGGCTGCTGCATGCTCCTTGTGGGTACTGAACCCAACCACCTCCAGCCACCACCCTTTGGTCCTTCACTGTGAGGACACGTTCTGAAGCAGCAAGAGATCAGGAGGACAGAGCTGAATCCTCGCTGTATTCCCACCCATAGAGCTGTTCTTCTCCTCCTCCATAAGCTGTCCCCCAGGTTAAGCCATCTGTGCTCAACGTTGAGAGCCCAGAGACCTGTACGGGAAAGACCAGCTCAACTCTGCCAAGCGCTGAGCACTGGGGACTGCGCCATGTGGATTAGTTGGGGCCACCGACTTTTGCACGGCACAAACATAAATGAGTCAACAGACAGGTCTTAGAGCGCTTGACGTACAGTCTGCAAACACAACGTGACTCAACCCTAGTTACATCAGAGTTACCTCTTTAATTTATCATTCGCTTATAGTCATGCAGATAAGGTATTTAAGTAATAAACCGTCTCGTGCTGTAAAGCCAGATGCCAGCAGGTGCTCTAAGAGCTTGTGAAAGACTAGGTAAAATGTCAAATAACTTGATTTGTCTTTTTTGTAACTATTTCAGAACAGCCTTTTGTTTAGGCAGCCTTAGTGGCTGATACGTGCCAGTCCAAAGCAAGGGGTTTCAGTTTTTATTTACAGTGACATGGAGCTCTTCAGGAAAGTCAAGACTATGCAAAACAGCCCAAATGCAACCTTGTACTTAATCACCTGATGCTATTTGAAAGCAGCACATTGAATACAAGCAGCACTGGTATAAAGCGGAGACTGGGAAAGCATGGGCTGTCACCCACGAGCTTTGGTGACTCACGCCACTGCAGCTTAAGAAGTGCTGAGGCACGGATGCAGGCTGCACGTAATTCGCTCTTCCCTGGGAAGCAACCACTGGCAGGACCAACAACCGAGAAGGCCAAACACCTCCCCTGCTCCAGTCCAAATCTTGCATTTTGGTGAAACCAACAAAGTGACGGAAGCTGCGGGTTCTCAAGACAGAATCACATAGGAAAAAAATCCCCAAAACATCAGTTCAGGTAGATGGATAGACACCCTTGTGTGAATACTGCAAAATCAGCTTCATAGCGTTGGGGAAACGCAAGGTAGAAATATTTCGTTTCCACATTAGAGAAAAAGACAGAGATGGACCAAGTTCCACAGACTTCATTTGCCAACTAATCTACTAGATGAGTGAGTAAGAGAATAAAATAGATTTGCTTCCAGCTACAGCTGCCAGTCCTGAAAGGAGAAGCCTTTTGAACCTGACCCGCTTAGTGCCTTGTAAGCTTTGCACTGAAATATGTCTCCAAGCCACAGAGATTTTAGTGGCTGTACTGGAATACACACTGGTTTTTACACGAAATTTGGGATTTGCATGGCTCGGCATTACATCTCAGCTGACCACTGAGAATGAACCAAACGCTCGACTGTCACAGGAAGAACTTGCCGGATGGGTACTGTTCTGAAACATGGAGGTCTAAGGTAGAGTTAAAAATGAATTGTAGTCAGAAGTTCAAACCCCAATGACCTCATTGTGTGAGCATGCGGCACTCATAAAAGTACCTGCAGGCTGAATAAACTCCAATTAAAAAATAACCTGGCATAAGTATCTTTTGTACCAAGTTACCTCCATGCTGAGGGAAATATGCTGTGAAGGATGAAGAAATGAGCAATGAAACCCTCCAAAGAAACGGCAGAGAGGAACCATACCACTCTCCCTGTTTTGTAGTCACTCTGAGTGCCACCGCTTTAGGGTTGTGTATGGCATGAGGAGTAGGCATGGAAAAAAGAGAGAACAGTTTACACCCCTTGCATAGCAAGACAGAAATAAACCCTGTCCTGCACAGCTCCTGCTTCCAATCCACCGCTCCTGTCTCCAAAAACTTTGCTTTTTTGGATCAGCAGAGAGGGTCTGGATGCAGCTGCACTACCTGGGTGGCCACCGTTGTTCTGGCATGCAGAGAGGGCTGCAGGCAGCGCTCACAGCAGAGGGAGAAGGCTGCAATCCCGGGCTGCTGCCCTCGCAGCCAAGGAGCCCATCCCTGGCCACCATTTCCTTCATCTCCTGCCGGGCTCCATCCCGCACCGGCCGCCGGCCCGCTGCACAGACCCAGAGCTGCCACCAGTGCACGCTCCGTACTTTGGACAACTGAAGTGAGCACCAAAAGGCACTCACGATTAACCTAAAATATGTTATAGTGTAAAGAGAAAGTTTAAATTGCACGCTAGATAATAACAGAATAGGGTGTTAAAACTAAAACTGCAGTAACTTTTATCCGCCCAGTGTACACCTTCATTTAAAAACTGTACTGGTTTGTCAGGAGCCCAGGGGAGGGATAAGCTGAAGCTGAACCTCTCTTGGGTTGTGATCACAGATCACCACTAGATGGTAGATGAGTAGCAGTAATTCCACTTCCATTTTATTCCCAAGAAATACAACTGACATATGTCCACACTAGGGCTCTCTCCTCTTCTGGCAGCGTGAAAGCATCTCCTCACATACGCTCTTAAGTGAGAGTTTTAGAAAAGACGGATGGCTGTGGCAACTCTGGGACTCCAGCAGAGGAATAACCTCAGAGCTCCAACGTTCATACACATTGGGTTTATTTTTCCAATCTTACCATAGCAGCAAGCGCTACAGTAAACAAACTCGCTTTGCTCCAGCGGAAGGACAATATTGAGAAGCTCTGTAACCATTTACGGTTAGTTTGCAAAAACCATGCCAGGCTTTTAAAAGACAGCTTGACAGACATTCTAAGACTTTACAACATGAAAGGCTGAAGCTTGTGCAGCTGCAACAATTGCCTTTGTCTATCTCATCCCTGAGGTATAAGATACTGTTAGTCAAACTGAGGTGACTTAGAAGATACGTCAGCTTTATTTTGTAAATGGCTTCCATATTCATACAGATCCAGAGGCATTTTTGCCCTGGTGTATTTTTCCCACTGAGTAGCAAACCTTTCTCTGCTGCCTAACCCCGAGTAGCTCAAAACCACGTTAGTGTACGCTGCTGGGGCCAAGGCGGGCCAGACCATCTGGTACAGGTACAGGACACGTATGACAGCTCTGCACCAGCACTGCCAAATCATTGCAACTGGTCCAGTGCCAGCTCACACAGTGCTTTACGTACAAGCACAGGGTTATTACGAGAACTTACCTCACAGGTGCTGCAGCACGTCTACCCATCTAGTGGGGATATGAAATCACGCATTAGGTGCGGTGAAACACTGGTGTCTTCACCAAAACGTTAGTAGCAGCCTACTCAGTCCAGCATGTAAAGTGCTGCTGTTTGAAATTTGGAGGCAAATAAATACCCAAATCATCTACCCTCAGCATGGCCATCGTTGCACAGCGTAAACATCGGATACAACTGAATGCTTAAACCTCTGTATCTTTCATGCCACACTGCTCTACAAGTACTACCACGTTCTGCAAGGCTTCCACAGGCAAAGCGTTTTCCACCGAATCAATGCTACTTTAAAAGACACAGAGTCTTTAGAGACCTTTCAAGCTTGGAAGGAAACACAGCCAGACCCTGCTTAGGCTGGTAAAATCTGACAAGACCACATGACAAGGTGGTGTATCTGCAGGGTGCAATAAGCTGCCCTTGAAAACGTACGTGAATAGCTTCGCTGCCAAAACTTTCTTTAATATTAATGCACAAAGAAAAAATAATTTGATGTTAACATCCAAAGAGAATATATTAAAGGAAATAATTGCTGTCAGCATATTTTAGCAATAACAAGCTGCAGTAGCCATTAGTATTCAGGTTAGTTTGCATTGTTTTGCATTAATAAAGACAAAACCTGATATATATATATATATATACACACACACAAAGCTTTGAAAGGATTTTGCTTTCTGTCTTACCTCTTCCTTTTTCTCTTCAGCACCAGAGGCTAAATTGAGGCTCAGCTGAGAGTGACTGCTTATGCCACTGTCTTCATTGCCATCGTCATAGTACACAGTTTGCACCGAGTCCTGGAAGCAAACCGGATTCCTGCCCAGCTTCAGACCCGGTACCTCAGCTCTCTCCTCGCTCTCCGATGAGCTCAGTGAACACGTGCTGTGATGGTTTGGGCACTGGAAATTCATATTGCACTTGACCTTCTCTGCAGGGGGACTTTGAGGCTTTGGAGTAGTCGGCCTGACCGGAATGTGAGGGTTTTCAGCTTCATGTGTAAACTGCTGAGTAGCTTTGGGTTCATCAGAGTCTGAATAAAACACTTCACTGGGAAATGGACTAATGTCATTCAGCGTGGGTGATAAGCTGTCAGAGTCTGGGATACCTGATGACATCCTGAGGCTGTTGTCTTCAGCAACAGCTACGTTCATTTCAGCCTCTTTATCCTGAGCAACTGTGGGGCTTTGCAGACAAGGTGTTCCTGGCGAGGAAGAGTCTGGACTGGATACTGGGGAGGTGCATCTCTTTCTGTCATGGTCCGTGCTGCTGGAAACCCTGCGGGAGTAGTCATCGTGCAGTCTGCTGTTTGACCTTGTTCTCTGGGACTGCTCAGTGGGAGAAGGAGCGGTGCTCTTGGGGTCATCCTTCTTCCGTGCAACATCTGTAACGTTACTGACAAGCTTCAAAACTCGGTCAAAATCCTTTGCCCGGATAGGGCTCTTCCATCGCTTGGATCTCCTTTCGGGGTTCCCACTGGTTTTGTCCGAGTCAGCAGAAGTAACACTCACAGCCCTTGTTGGCATTTGTTTTTCATTTGCAACCTTGAGGTCAGTGAGGTTTGAGGTGGACTTCCGTTTGAATGAGCTTTTTTTCAGAAAGTTCAAATTATCTGAACTTTTGCTTCTCCGATAAATGATCCTGTTGTTTTCAGAGTCTTTCACCAAAATTTCACAGATCTTTGGCTCTGCAATGACAGGTGATGTTGGCCTAGTACAGTTTTGATGACTCTGAACTTTATCCGCATCTAGCAGGTTTATGCGGCCAGCACCGTAAGCCCGCCTGATGCTGCGTGAGCGATGAGTATTCCTCAGGAAAGACTCATCGCTCTCCTCTGCGTCAGAGCAGTCAGAAGCTAAACCGTCCACTGTGTTCTGGAAATCATGGAGAGGCCCCGAATAGGAATATCTGTTAGTTTGAACTCTCACCACTGCCCCATTTGAACCATGTTTGCCTACGCCGTTCTCATTTAAGACGTCTGAGCATTCCCTTGCTTGAATTCCTTGGAGAACTGAAGATTTCAACTTCTTGAAAGATCCCATTTTTCTGATGGAAGACAAAGCATTCCATGTGGTCGAGTTGCCCATCAAAACCAGCGAACGAGGCCTGTCGGAGCTGGAATTAGCCCGTTTCCGAGGAGTGGTGAAAAAGCGCATGATTTTGGAAGGGCTGAGCTTATCCTCTTGAACTTCCTCCTCATGACTGTTGCTGGTGCTGTAACCCCCATTGTGACTGACGCAGGTGGTCTGGTTTTGGGGCTCTTTATTATCCATAACTATACAGGTAACGGTGGTGCCATTTCCACAGCCATTGGGAAACGTTGTCATGCTCTCGATGCTGTACGCATGGAGATGGAGGCTGGGGTAGCTCAAAGCGACATTGCTGTCTCCACCAGCTGACCTCGCCGTCTCTCCTGCATCTGCTGCACCTTGGTTTGTCTTGCTTTCACATCCACTGGGTGAGCTGAGCTCCTCAGGCTGCACAGCCTGCACCAGGAAAACAAAAGCAACCGTTAGAGAAATTTCCTTACGAAGTCCCCAACTAGCAGAGCCCTGGTGTAGGAAATAAAGGCATGCCCGAAATGAAGGAGTTCTTTTTTGCCAAACAAAGGTGTGTTGCAGTGGTGAGGAGAAGACACTCGTAACTCCCTCAAAGTATAATTGCTTTCATTAGCAATTAAAGTGACCGGGATCATTTCAATATGTGCTTGTTTCTATAATGCTTAATAAGCTAATAAATGCAGTATGACTACCACACCTACCTCACAACGCTAAATATAATCCACATACACACTTAGAGGGAGAAACCCCCAACAACAGCAGTACAGTCTTCCTCCTCACAGCACTCAGCCCCAAGACACATGAGAACTTTTCATCCAAAAAAACAAGCACATCCATCAAGTACCACCTAATCCTCAAACAGTAGGTAAAGAAGAGGAAAACAGAGATACTTTTTCCTTACACTTGCTGCTGTCAGAAGACTGCATGACACTTGACTGCCTTGTCTGTCCCCTAGCAGCTAAACCCAAGAGTTACATCAAGTGCACAGCAAAGTATGTTTCCCTAGCCAAAGAAAACAAGATTCAGAAAATCTCGTAAAGCCAGAAGCCGGCCTGTGCTGTCATGACAGCATGATGAAACCTTGAATTTGGAAGTGACCGGAGTCTCTGTGACTGGGATGTGCTGTATAAGGGATCTCCTGCTCAGCTGAGCGTGGGAGATCCAGCAGCCCAAACCACGCTCCAGTGCTTGGGAAAGCTGTGTGGGGACCCCCGGCCATGCCTCCCCCGCCCCGGCCAGGGGTCTTTGCCAGGCAGGCAGGTGGTTTGCACCACCACACACTACACAATGCCCAGAAACCACTGGGATGCTCAGTCTGAAGCTGGCACCACCTTAAAAACAAAAGCTCATTGCACGGTTCTCTCTGCAAGGGCCAGCAGGACCCTCATAAATTTNCCCCCTCAAAAACAAGCAAACAAACCACAAACAACAAAAAAAAACCAACCCCACAAGTAGGGAAAACACACAGCTGTGCTTGAGGGAGAGGTAGCCCCGGCCCCTTCTTTGTCTCCTTCCCACCCAGGTGGCCGCGGGGGCTCCGCGGGCCAGCGGGGACGGGGGCGGGGTGGCCCCCAGCAAGCGGCGAGGCGGGATCCGGGCGGCAGAGCCGCTGCAGGAGATGCGGCAGCCCCTCGGGGTCCGTCACGGCAGTAAGGCTGCAGCGAGCGGCTCCGGGGAGCAGCAGCAGATCCCGCACAGCCAAACCCGACCACCCCGCGAAACGCGGGAGCTTTTGGTGCTCGTACCCACTGGTTTTCAAGTTGCTCCCTCCTGCGCGCACTTGAAAAGGAGTTTTGCGAGCCTCTGCCCCTCTGGGGATAAAAGGATTTTCT
Organism: Aramus guarauna; assembly: GCA_013400195.1. Lineage (NCBI taxonomy): Eukaryota > Metazoa > Chordata > Aves > Gruiformes > Aramidae > Aramus > Aramus guarauna. The sequence continues at coordinate 673,113 of VXBL01004255.1, read as the reverse complement.
TGTGTTTCAGCGAGACGCCTGAAATCTCCCTCGCCGCTGTTTTTAATCCCCTTCATTCACAGGGGTGGCGGCGGGAGCCTGCCGGGCTGCAAGGCAGAGCCGAGCCCAGCCAAGCCTGACCCCGCCGCCGCCGCCGCACCCGGGGCCGGACAAAAGCCCGCCGGGCACCGAAACTTCGGCCTGCCCTGGTGCTGCTGTACCGCTCGCAAATACCCACGCAGAAAAACCAAGACTATATATGTAACAATAATGAGAAGAGACGCTGCTCGCGGCAGAGAAGTTCCCAGAGGAAGCGGCTCTGGGAGAAACTGCACCTGAGCAGGCAGAAAGGGAGCGGGAGAAAGGCAGGAGAACGAATACAACGACGTGGAATTCAAAAATCGGCTCACAGCGCGGAGTCTGCAACTGCCCCGCGGTGCTGCCGGCAGGCGGCTCGCGGAGCAGCGCCCTTACCTGGGGGGAGCCGGGNCGCCTCGGCAGCGCCCGCTCCCCCGGCACGGTCTGCTCTGCTCCGCCCGCCCCGAAGCGACTCCCGCCGGGTCCCCAGCGCTGCCGCGGGCTGAAGGAGCCTCCCTCCCATTAGCCGTGCGCGGCGGCGATGCCCCAGAAGAAAGGGTGATGATGTTCAGTACCTTCAGAACGTCATGCGTGCTGTCCCAGCCTCACCACTCGCTCTCTGCCTTTCTAGGTACGTGTGCTCTGCTCGCCCATTGTGGGCGCAGGCCTTGTGCTGTCCTGCCCTGTAGCAGGTGCCAGCTCTCACCCCTTCGCCAACACGAGTTTATTTTCCCAGCTGTCAGCTGCAGCTTAAACAGTCCACTTCTTCGCACGATATAAACGATCCTCCTCGTAAACCCAAAGTCACTGAAAAAAGCTTCAGATCATCTGTCACTCTCTTGCACCTCAGCAAAGTATATTTAGCAGCTAGTTGTTATATTTTATAACAAAACAATCCGCAACATAGAAATATATTTTCATTCAGTATTTAAATTGGACCGGAGTCCCATTGTGTTTGTGGTGCCAAACACAAATTTCTTACTGGAGAACAAATCAGCATATTTTCCTAAGCGTGGTTGGCTTTATTCAGCTTAAAGACATAAATGCTGAAAAAAGAAGTTCTTGCCATCAGCAAGCTCTTTCAGATAGTCATGCTTGGTTCCCAGGCTGTCTTTCAGTCCCAAATCGAGACAATCTTTTGGTTCGCCTCTGTTCCTCAGAGTTAAGAGCAAGAACACGTTACGCACAACCTGAACAGGGTTTATATACTACAAGGAGAATTTTGTGAGACAGTGTCTTACAGCCCCATGTCGTGACTCCTGACAAAGACCCATCACAACTGCTAATCCTTGCTCAAATAGTTTATTGTCTAAAAACATACACTTGGGCTGCAGCTGTAGACATTTTAATGTACCTCAGGTAGGAGGCAAAATGAAAATGGGACAACACAGAGTGCGAGGCAGAACAGACACCCTGAAGAAGTAGCGAAGGCCATCAGCCCACTGGGTCTCCTCTGAGACTGGTGTGACTGTACACGCTGTAATTACTTCTCTGGAGAGCAGAGCAGGCATGCTCTCCAAGGCAAGGTGTAGTTAGAGGATGAGGCAAACAAATGGGCTTAAGGGATGTAGGTCAAATGAGGCAGCAAATAACTCTGGGACTGACCACAGGTGTTCGGCAGTCAGCCGCAGCAGGCACAGTCTGCAGCCAGCCCAGGTCTTGCTGACCTCAGCTTTATGGTACGCCCCATGGAAGGAGAGAGTTTTGAAGAATGACTCAAATGAGAGGGTAAAGCGTTTGCTTTACAGTGTTGGACATGGGAAGCAAAGAGGAAATGGAGATTAGGACTGGAAATGCTGACACTGTGTGGAAAGGGTCCGGGTGGACCATCGCTGGTGGTCTATGTTAGCTTGGGACTACCTGGGGAAGTTCTCCAGCCAGGGCAAACAAGAATTATCTGCTTCAGATCGTGGGAAAAGGAAATCTCTGAAGGGGGACTCAGTGAAGGCGCTGAAATGGCCAAGAGAATGACTTTAGCAGCACCATTAAGGGAAATATTATTTCATTTATATGAGACAAGAAGTGTATCAGAAGTTAACTTTAAACCCACTTTCAACAGGTTTTGTAAACTTGCATCAGAGCCTCTATACGGGTCTGTGCTGGTCGCTTAAAAACTTCTAACAGCACTATTCAAACCTGAATTTCAATGGATTTCTGTTCCTATGGTCCTGCACATTCCTTTCCTTAAATACCCCAGCTATATCCATCACATTAATTTTGAATATCCTTTTTAATCCACAAGCCCCCTCAGAGAAGGGAACCCCCACTTCCTCCTGTGTCCTCCATCTACCAGCTGGACAAAAAGACAAATCAGAAAAATCTATTGAGCTGAACTGAGCCGTTAATTTGGTTGTCTCCTTTATCCAGCCAACAGTGTTTCTGAAACTTAAGAAATTCTGATCACTTTGAGATCTGAACCCTTCTTTTAAATACATTTGAAGCTCATCAGCAGGTTAAAAGCTGCTTGAGCAGACAGAAATGATATGATAAGGTATTGACAGACTAACAATGTGCTTGCAAGAATTTAATTTCCTTAGAAAACCACACTAAAAAGATCAGTTTAGATAATTAGGTAAGAATATCATTGTATGTCATATTTCCTAAATGTCATTACATTTAATAAAGGAAATATCTAGAAAATTGCAATTACAGAGATAACAGTATTTAGACAATTGGACATTTGTCAAGTTTCTGAAAGTAAATAGTATAGTTTTAATCTTCCAGACTTGTTTGTCATAGATTTTCTACTGGTAGTATGCTAAAACCCTCTTCAAACTCTTGCAGTTTCTTTGAGTCAGAGTCTGTCCTTCCACATCCACGTACTATTTAGCGAAGCACGGATGCAGCACGCTAAAGAGTGTGTCTGAGAACAGGATTAACTTCCTGTACTGCAGACCAAGAATTACCCAAATCTTTTCTTAATCTGAATTATTTTTATTTTTTCAAAGCTGGGAAGTGTATATAGTATTCAGGTGGCTTTACACCAAGGTTTAGTAAAATGATGCAAAGCAAAAGTTATCAACAGGACTGCCATGAGAAAGAAGGCAAATCTATAAACTCAAAGACTTTCCAGTTTCTTACAATATTTGAAGAAAAAGAAGCCATAGTATTTTGTCAAAGTTATACACCAAAGTTTCAGTAAATTAGTCCTTCATATATAAATGTTCTTCTACAATCCTAAAAAAGCAAAATGTCATCCTAATTTCCGATTAAAAAAAAATGCTTTTGAAGTGGCATTCCTGGCTGGTTTTCCAGCTTTTTTGTTTCTTGAGAGGATTAATACTATTTGCTACTGGGAATACTTGAAAAGGTGCAAATAAGAACAAATTCACTGCACTTTCATAGGTATTTCTGAAAAACTGAGCTACACACTGTGTTATTTACAGGCTAATAGTTTGACTCCAGAGGAGTGACAAAGGCTGCCGTGAACTGAGAGGCAGTGCCAGCATTACGGTTAGGGTTGACCGAGTACGGTAATTTGTGAAGAGAAGAACTCCAACATAAATTCCAGACTGGTATATGCATGAGATTTTTAATAGTGATTTGACAATGGTCACCACACTTACCGAAACAAAAATGAAATGCTTGTTTTAGAAGCTCTAAGTCTGTAATTTAAAAGAGGTTTAATGCACATGTGACAAGGAATGAGAAGGATTATTCCAAGTGTAAGACAGGTGGGAAAGGATTACAAAAAATGTGACATGGGAGAAAGAATATTGAGTTTTAATGATGAAGGAACAACCCCCTCTCCCAAACTTTTAATAGGTAGCGGTAAATCTCTTTGCTTTCTCAGAATAGCGAAGGGCTATATGCTTTTATATAATAAAGTCACTCACTAAAATCTGAAAAATCTAAATGAGAACAATTCTTTCTACTTAGTTTAGAAATCCTCTCTTCCACTCCCACATCTCTATTATTTCTTTCATGGTTCTTTTAGAAATACTTTCTAAAAGTCTATTTTAAAGTAGTGATTTTTTTAAAAAGGTATTCTTAAAAGAGAGACAAAAGGAATAATTTCAGGAAAACATAAAAGCATTTGTCCTACTTCAACAGCTATTGGGCAAGATGGCAAAGGAAATGACTCTCTAAAACATTCTTTAAATGAATGAGTGACCAAATTTAATTATTAAGATGCAGGATTACTGAAATAAGAGATCCCTTTGCTTTAAATTACAGTGTCTTTTCCAGGCTGCAGTACATAGCCAGTGTGCCGGTTCTGAAATTTGCACCTTCCTTTTCCATCCCAGGCAAAGACTCTCCTGCAAAGCAATTAACCTCCAAGGACTCGGTACACATTGACAGGTCCCACAGGGGGAATTAAGCTGAGTCATGTATGTATTCAAGTTAAAGGCAACTCCCCCACCAACTTCACTGGGAGCAGGATCAAGAACTCAATTTGTTCAGCTTAGAAATGAGGGAAGAGTAGGATGTTTGGGTATGCAAACTCAAGCTAACATAAGCTGCTAATTATTTTCATCTGCTTTATATATAAACTATGTGAAATTAATGTAGGAATTTTCCATTTGTGTATATCTGCAAACAAATTCATAACAATAAATTGAAAGGGATTTTCCAAATTCAAGACTTTTGTTGTCTTGGCACTGAAAAAATCCATTCCAGAAAATGAATCATGTTGCTAAGGAAAACACTCGAAGGACAGCTTGGGCTAAATTGCTGTATTAACTTTGTAATTTGCCCAGTGAAAGTCATCTTTGCCTTTACGTAGGAAGCTGGTATGCTACTTCCGAAAGGCCTGTTCCTATTGCATTTACTTTGCTGCTGATAAAGGCAATTACTGACCAAAGTGAGAAGAGTTTATCGCAATTTGGTCTAAATCACAACACACAACAAACTGGTTTTCCCCTCTAATCTTCTTTTAAATGTGCTTTGCCTTGTTCGGCTGAGCTTGCTCAGCTCTGTTAAACACAGAGACCTAATTTAGAGAGAACACAATAGCCCGATGGAGTGACGCCATCAATGAAAAATGACCCTTGTGTACCAGGTTACCATTATCCCATCTCCGAGTTGCTCTTACTCACCCACCTACACCACTACAGCTGCATGCAACTTAATGATGGCTTCAGCTTTTCAGGCTGCTAGAATGCTATTTATAACCCCACGGGGTCCAACTGCGATGCTATTCTTTCTCCCCATCCTCAAGAGGCATTATTCAGACAGCATGACATGAAGAGATGGCTGGTACTACAGAAAAGCAGTTTCCAATAAACAGATCATTGTGTTTAAACATAAAGAAGACTTCCCGTCGCCAATTAGGAAGGCTGAATTCCACCTTTATTTTGTGTCTCACAAAGTGTAAGATGTAGGAAGGAAAAGGACCGTGGAGATGCGAAGTAGACAGAATTAGGAAGGAAAAGAGATTACTCAAAAATATTTTCAGTCCTATACCATGTATTTTTCTTTTTTTTTTTCTTCCTTGAAAAAAGTTAGATTAGATTCTCTGTTAGATGGATGCCCATCAAAGTGCTGGGGGCTAGTTGGGAGGAAAGGGTGCAATCTCAGAAAGAAAGTTGGGATTGTCTCACTCTGCAGCCATTTATTTTCTTGTCCTTCTCTGCTCTACCTGCCGTCCTTTCCTATGTTACACCCCTCGCTGTGGCGTCTGATGGCCCTACAGCCCTTCTGTATTTATTTTCCTTGCTCAAAATAATAGCATGTAAAAGTGACTATTAAGAGTTCTTTATCAACCTTCTTCCCCACCCACCTAATTACCCTGCCACCCCATCCTCTCTATTCAAAACTGTCCTTCCAAAACTACCTGAGGATACGAAGGTGCCTTGTTATGCAACCAGGAGGCCAAAATAAATCCATGGAAGAATTAATACACGGAGAAAGGGCCTTGAGGAGTTTGGGGGCTGAGGACCACCTGCAGCGGGTGTTTGACAGCGAGGATCATTTTTGCGCGTGAGCCGTAGAGAGGGGCTGCGTCTGGGTTGCTTTGATTTCTGAGTGATGGTGCTTGTCCCTGGGCTCAGGGAGGAAGCACAAGCAGCACCCAACCCTCACTTAAATCATTCAGCTGTGCTGACGGGAGCAGGGATACAGCAAAACTGCAGAGGTACGGAGGCCGTCGGGTATTAGAAAAGATGGAAACGTTTGAAAAGTGAGGCAGGTAGTGGACTTCATTTGGACTGATGCCACATCAGTAGAAATTATGCGATGTTCTATAAGATCATCTTACTTCCGATGCTTATTATAATAAAATAACAGGTCTCAGTAGAATAATTGGCCCAGCATGATGCAACAGAAATACCCAACTGGTGACAGCGCAGCTGCGCACCTTAGTTAACTCCGTGCTGGCCAGGGCAAAAAGCCCTGAACAATTACAGCTTTTGATACCTATGAGAGATCAGAACAGCAAATGTCTCACTAAATTACAAAAGGAGAAACATTTGGAGGGGAAGCATTGGGGCTTGTTGTAATCAGTGGAGGCTTCTAAGCAAACTTGATTCATGTGCTTCAAGAACCACACAGGTTTTTTTTCAATTAGAATCAATACTTTTCTTTGTTTAGTCTCTTTTTACAATGACAAACTTGCTGTCTTTGTTACAGTCTGAATTAAATTAACATTCATGGGCACATTTCTTGTGCCAGAAGATTGAATTACCATCTCCATCATGTTTCTCTTTCTTTTTCAGAAGGAAAAAAAAAAAAAAGAAAAGAAAAAAAGAAAGAAATCTTCTTGCTAATTCTACCTCTAGTTTGTCAATAACTTCTACTTTTCCTTTCAATTTACTCTATCAAGAATCCTGTGGAATGGAAAAGCTAGAAAAAAACAATTTGAACAGAGTGCATACCAATGAAGTGCTACAACATTTACGTGCTGGGCCTTTTCAATAAAATACGTGCTCTGAATTCAGCCTGCCTGAAAACTTCAAAGCAATGATAAGCCTTTAACTAATAGTCATCCCTCTCTTTCTCTGGTGTTGTAGTAACTACCTACCTTCTTCTTTATTAACACTAAAATCAAGCATATTTTTTTAAAGCATGGATGATCAGATTTAAGAAAACCGTTTAATTTGGCAGGAAGAGAAGTTACCTGATTTTAAAGATGCAGAAAAGACAATGCTGCTCACTTGAAAACTTGTTTGTCTGGACATGGAGTCAGACACATACAAATTTATAAATTTTGGCCTAGCTTACTGGTCCTTTAAAAACAGCCATACATACTAAATTAGATCTTTTATCAGCAGGATAGTCAAGGAAATCTCTTGCAGCCTGACGTTATTTGTAATATTATAATTGTTTCTAGGAATCAGTACAAATAATACATATTGTCTGCCTCTATAAGATATTGCAGCTGCACAAATTATTTAGATCTACTACAAGTGTAAGTAGAGGGCATTAGGTAAGGTTGGGACAGCTCATTCGTGCTACTGGAGACCCTAAAAACTAGTGATTGTGCGCTCATTTGGGCTAGCAGAGGTTTCCACTGGCTGGCATATGTCTGTGTCTATATTTCTGTTAGGTATCTGGTTGGTTTTTTTGTTTGTTTGTTTGTTTTTTTAAGGGTTGTTTATTGTTGGGGGTTCTTTTTAACTATTTCAAAGTGGCAAAGCTGACAAGCTGTCTGCAAAGGAAGGAAAAGATTTCTTGTGCTTTCTGGTTTACACTCCTCCATATTACCAGTATACCTCCATGCATGTTTCATAAAGATTTTGGTGGGAAATCAGAAGAAGATTTTTAAAGGTCACAACATTGGAATCGGGCAGCTGTCTTCCTCTTAGAACAGCGTGGAAGAAAACCTAGCTTAATTAGACTGACATAGAGTTAGTTAGTTATGTGGACCTAAGGTACCAAATGGCATACTTGTGTCAGATGGAGGGGACTGGAACCAGTGCCCAGAGAGACCTTGATGGCTCATATACCCAATATTCCTATGAGCAGAAGTTAAATAACTCTGGATTCTACCAGCCCTGAAAGTAATGGTAAATGATCTGAAAAAAATGAAACCCCATTTAAGGCAGGAAAGATGTCTTTATGACTGAGGCTGGGGAAGAGGGATTCTGGATTTTGTTTCTCTCTGGCCTTGGCAGGTCAGCATACTTTTCTCAGCTTAAGTGCCATATGTGTAAAAAAAAGTGATGATAGGAGTAGTACCTTATAACCTATGGCCCTGCAAGGACAAATCCATCAATGCTTCTCTGGCACATTGATGCTTACGGTGATGAGAGCTATAAAAAGTGTACACACGAGGAAAATAATCCATTATCTACCCATGCAGAGGATAGAAACTGAAGTCCAGTTTTTTGAAAAGAGTTCAGACTAAAGTGCCTGTTTCAAGACTCAATTGCCTATTTTGATGATGGCCCATTAATCTTCTAAACTGGAGTTTGCAGCTCTGGCTAATAATTTATGTCTTGTTAAAGCACAGGATAGCTCTGAACCTGAAAGATTACACATTTTCTTACTACAGAAGTTAATTTATGTTGGTGAGCTGTCTTTGCCTAAACATTGCAAATAGCAAAATGGACACTTTGGTTTCTGTCAGTCACGCTGCTCTTTTTTAAAAAGACCTCATTAAACTTCAAGTTAAGAAAATCTAACGAAAAAAACCTTAGCGGCCATTCCCTCGACATGTTGGAGTAATAATTAAAATACCAAGCTGGAGGTGTGAGCTATATTCTAGCTGCGGTACGAAAAGAGGCAGTTTGCATCACTTCTGTGCTAGGCAGAATTGTATTTTGCCTAGGCAATACTAAATAGCTGAGTCAGATCTCTTCCCACCTCTTGCTTTTCATGACATAAGTCAGCAAACTTGCTGTTTCTGTGCCAGGACTGAACGGCTGCTTTGCTCTCTCCTGTTATCACATGCTGACCCAGAGATGCTGTCGCTCCCCATAGACCACCTGCTCCTCTTCACATCATCTCCTTCCATCTACCTGGTCTCTGTGGATGAAGGTAGAAGTGATGGCTCCAGCCAATCCGAGGGAATGCCACCACCTAAAGGGAGAGATGCTGGACATGCTCTCTGCTTTTTCCTGCCAGGCTGTGAGTTGAAGCAGCTCCCCCGGCTGCACCCGAGCTGTTGCAGGGCAGGCGGTGGAAGTAAGCGTCCAAGGGCAGGGAGGAAGGTGCAGGAAGGCAAGTGGAAACTCCTCCTTCTGCAAGCAACAGGACTCCTGAAACGGCTCCAGGCTCAAAATTTGTCTTAGGAGCTGCCTGGGAGTGCTGTGAATTGGAAGGGCTGGGAGAAGGTGGAAGTGCCCTCAGTTTATTCCCTGTGTGTTGCATTTCAAAGCCGTAGGGTGCCAGGTTGCGTGGGTGCGAGGAGGGGGTGCGGGTGGGGGCCTGTAGCGGGTTTGCAAGAGAGACACAAAGAAATGCAAAAAGAAGGAAAATACTTTTCCAGAAAATAGTTAATTGATTTTATGACGTGCTGTTGTGTCAAATTCAGAGATTAAAATCAATCATTAAGGTAAACAGCGATTTTAGTCTGCTTTACATTCAATCTCTGATTCAGTTTCAATTCCCGCCTCACCACAAAAATAATACAAAGGTAATCTCAGTGCAAGGACATTGGGATTGCTGTATACCTCAAAAAATAGCATTTGTAAAAGAACTCAGTAGAGATGCCATCTAACACTTTTTTGATGCGGAGAAAATTTTGGCAGGGCAATCTATGCTTGAGTAGTCTTATTGGTAGAGTGAACACTGTGTGGAGGCTAACCTTTAGTATTATGCTGGAATCAGTTGGTTTAAGACCTGTTTTCACCAGTCTCCGCAGCAGCGGGGGACAGGGCCTCCCTCTCCGGCACTGGCAGCCAAGCCATACGCAGCATATGTTCAGCTGAGCCACTGGTGACACCCCCTGTCAGCATCTGGTAATTTTCCTATCAGGGACAAGATTTACGTGAAAGCTTTAACTCTGAAAGTCCTGAACAGCCACAGACAAACGCATTCCAGAATAATTGTTTTAACCAAAGAGTCAGAGGTGCACCTTCATAACAAGCCAATTTCAGCCAACTGCAGTATCAGCTTTAGACTTCACCGTACCAGGCCATGAGAAGATGCTTAATTTATCAGAAATCCTGCTGTCGTGCAGCTGATACTAACGTCCCCTTCAGCATTCAGCCCTCAGAGTCACAGCTCTTGCTGCCTGAGAAACAATGAAGTAACAGCCATCCTGCTCCATGCACAATATTCTACATCTTGATTTTCCAACACTTAAGCAAAATATGGCATACAAACACCTGGAAACTACTCAAAATTGACTATTACATTTTTCATTGTTCTGAAGTCTTAAGAAAAGGGGGATGGAGGGAGTTCAAGGTCTGCAGAGGAAGAAACCCTTCCTAAGGCTTGCAATAAGAGGTAACAATTCTAATAAATCATTCAATATTCTAATAAAGTATATTCTCTTTTCTCACCAGTCTTGCTTCTCTGATTGCTTAGAGCACCAAAGTTACACACTGTTACTCGTAGAAACCAACATATAATTTTTAGCCAAATCTCATTTTACTGGAACCTCTAAGCTTTTGAGAGCTTATTATTCCAGATTTAACCCGGTGTTAAATGAGAAGAGAGTGAAATCCAGGCTTTACAGCAAGTATTAAACAGCTTTGCTAACACATAGTAATGAAAGGGAATTAGCATACAACCAAGCCCAGCCTCATTTCCCCTAAACCAGGAGCTCTTTTCCCAGGGAGGATATTGAGTACTTGTGACTACTTTCTGCTGCAATATTCTTACGTGGGATCATGTGGTGCCTTCATCCTACGCTGAAAGTTTTGGAAAATACTTCACTGGCATCAGCAGTCCACTTCTGTTCCCATAAACTTCTACCTATTTCCCCACTTTCTTTTAATGAGTAAACAACTCTCAACTTCTTAATGTCGCTAGCTTAGCTAATTGTGCTTAAAGTTACACAGAAACCTCTCTAATTTACTAAAGACTCCTAAAACCTCCATTTTGTTTGGGTATTTTGCTTATTTCCCAGAAAAGCACAGCAGCCAACTTGACGGTCATTACTCCGAGAAAAGTGGCAGTCAGCAAGTTGCTTAACCCACAGTCTATTTACGTTCTAATTTCATTCCCCAATTTCAGTTCGACTACATCGCCAGAGCTGTGACCTCGCAAACATTTAACGTATATGATTCTGTGCATGCTGCAAATCACGCTGATCTCAAGAGATAATCCACACATAAATGTGTGCGCAACTGGTAGTTAACTTGTAGGAGTGAGGGTAAAGGCCAACAGTGTGATTGGTTATTTTGAAAATATACGGTTATTAACACACAGGTGTATTTGAATTAAAGTGAGATTCCTTCAACAGTCCCTAGAACAGAACTGTGCCTTGGTTTTTGGGCAACCTTAAGTATAAGTCTGAAAGCAAAATTCAGGTTTAGTTTTTAGCTCCTAATTACCATTATTTGCAGGTGATACCAGAACCAAAATCAAGGAGCATCTCCTTACTTGCCTAGCATGGACGGCTGTTGAACAGGGAAGGCAAAGGCTGCCTTTTTGGAACTAACTTTCCTTGCCCGTAGATGGAATCAAACCCCATTACTTAAAGGTTTCAGGTCCTGTCTTTTTCCTTGCAAACAATGGAAGATTGTGGTCTTCATCTGCGTATAAATCAGCAAGAGTTACCTTTCAGAAACAGTATGTTACCGCACTTGTTCTGTGCCAAATATATCTGAATTTACAACACAGACCGATGCCACGCTCTTCTCCCGAAACAAGCTTCGGAGAAAAAGTAATGATTAATACTGTAGTTTGCACAGGCTACACCACGTCTTGGTCTCATTAAGATACATTTGGCCACTAAATATTAATCCTGGCTTCCCAAAATGTAAGCACGGATCAGCTTTAGTAAAGCCTACCTTTCGAAATGTCTGATCCTCAGCGGAGGACAGCGCTCCAGCCCCGCGCCATGGGTGACAATGCACCGACACAGGCAGCGTCAGGGGCTCGGCTCTATGGCTGGGTGGGCTTCTGCCCAGAGGGGCTCCAGAAACCGGGGGTAATGCCAGGGAATCTGCCCCTCGATGCCACTGCCAGCGGGATCCCCTTGAAGTCGCAGCGCACAAAGCGCCCTGTTGCACGGTGCGTGAGCGCAGCCATGAATAATGCCCGAATGGCTTTGCTAGATGAACCGCACAGATTATCTGCTGCTCTAAAAGCCACGTACAGTTTAACAGAGGGGCAAAGCACACTGCAGCCAACACACAAAAGATTAAATATTAGTCTCAGTCATGTTTTTGCACTTAACTGGAACAACTAATAAAACCATAGTTGTAAAATGTAATTAATTACCACCATACATACCTAAATGTCTATGTCTTCCAGCAGCCATTAACTACGAGATCTGTTGTTCTGGATAAGATTTAATCTAAATGTATGAAAATCCATTGCACAAAATATTGCCCAGTTACAGTATGAACCTTGCTCCAGGAAACCTGTTTGGTTTTCGAAAGAGCCTGTTGTTGCCCGGATTGAGGACTCAGTCCCGCAGGGTGCTGAGCAGCCTGTAAGCCCTTAAACGCCACCAGGACTCGGCACGATCCAGTAGCAGTCGGTACCTTGCGGGATTGAGTCTTAAGTTAATATATAACACAGGGCTGCACAGCGGCGTGTAAGATCAGCAAGTTAAACATACAGTTAAAGTAACCGTAACAAGAGAGAAGCAAGCATATTTACAGGAGTGTTTCATTAAAATCTTTGGGCTGAATAGTCTCATATGCAGCATTCCTACATATTTACCATACAAAAGCAAAGGTTTGGGGAGTGTTCTGGTGACAGTAAAAGGAAGTCAAGGAAGAAATAACCTAAAGTTGCAGCCAAAGACTAAGTTAACTATTGTGCAAACTGTGAGTTGGCTATTATCAGCTGGAGTCTACCCTGCGCAAGCTGCACCTGACAGCACGGACAAAATGGATGACCCAGAATGGCACATGCTGAATACACATCTGCAAAAATGAAAATAACAACCAACCTCAAAACTTTACCACCCAGTTCTAGTATTTGCAGGTGTCAGCAGCAGAACCAAATACCAAAATCATACCTGGTCATACCTGGTCATTTACTGTAACAAATGAAAGAGGCAGAAATCAAAGGTATAATTATGTCTTTGAGAGCAGCAGAGCACCACGGGAAAGTAACTGGGCGTGCAGAAGGCACCGCAGGCGTGGAGCTGAGTTATCCCAGCGGCTGAACACGGTGCGGAAAAACAGATCCAACCCTGCCAGAGGATAGGACCTGCGCTTCCCTGCTTTTGCTGCCTGGTATACAGAGGGAGAAACTACACTCTCCTAGAGACCCACATTTATCCCGAGCGCCTGGCATCACATGCAAAAACATACAATGCCCCTGGCTTCGTGCTCTCCAGTCAGAAGGACCGGTACAGCTCTCTCCTATATAACCCTATAGAGAAGACAAAGTAATATAGAACAGAAGATCTGCTAGAATGTGATTTGGTCTTATCTTTCCCTCCGCAGAAAAAATAGCAACTTCCAACTGCAATTTTTTTCTGAATTAGAGTTAGCAGGACATGGAGAATAACTGTAATCCTAAATGCAAGAGAACACTAATTCAAAGAGAAATTAATTTTTGTCTTACATTTCTTGGAGTTATTCTGGGAATAATCACAAGGAGAATTTTTAATGGCTACATTACATTCATTTCTTAAAAGTAGAGATGCCAACACATTTACTTAATAATAGATTTACATATCCAAGATACTTTTCAAAACCTAATTAATAATTTATAATGATGTATGAGGCTTCATATATGTCTCATGCAATAATTTGAAATTCAGATATTATTGAATTCCCAATTATTAGTTACATTCATTTTAGCTGAAAGCTTTGCTGGAATGTCAGTGTCAAGAAAATTAACTATATGAGAGTATAAAGACAGAACTACAACTCCACAATGTTTGACCTACACTCAAAGCCTTCAGTGAAAAGGAGAAAGCAAGCTCCTCACTGCCATGCTCTTCTCATGCAAGGCTGGGTTTTACCATTTTAAGCCTTCTGAGTCTGATACAAGGTCCTCTAAAGTTAAGGGGACTTTCCTCTGCTTCTGTCAAGCTTTAAGTATAAGAGTGTCATAAAGGCTAAGTCCAAGTAATTTTCTTAGTCTCAAACTGTTCACTAGGGTGTTCGTCTAGGATGTTGATTTTGATCATGGTCCCTGGGGTGGGGGAGGAAGTGAATAAAAGAATAAAATACCACACCTTCCTTTGTGGTTTGAAATTTTAGGAGGTTTGAAAATTTAGGAAACTGAAATGCCGATAATGCTACACGGCACAAGTTGATCTCCAGGCGCTTCACAAGTGCCAAGAGAAGGATCAGAATTCAGATCCCACAGGAAAAATGAATTAAAAAAAAAAAAAAAACCAAAAAACTTATAAATGTCTTTTCTTGCAGTTTCTAGTATTCCTGCCCATGAAACCTTGCTTATGCTTAGGATATCAAATGCTGCTGTAGAAGACAGACCAAAGTTTAGAGAGCTATATGACTCTTAACTTTCTGGCAAGACTAGCAGCAAAGTCCAGTCCAGTTTTAGCAACTCAGTAATTGAAATATCTTGATGAGGTTCCTGCTTAGAGAACAATAGATCATTATATTTGTACCTGAGTTGTAGCTGCAATCTCAGAATCTGAAAGTACTTTACACACTTGAGTAAGTTAAACCTTTCATGTGTATGAAGCCTGTTATGCCTGTTATACATTTACAATTTATTTTTTTTTTCAGAAATTTCCTTTAAATTTTGAGCATTTCAGATTTTGAGCTGATGATCTGAGGTGCTGACATCCAAAACTTGAAGTAGGCAAAGTACAAAAGCAGTGATCAGTTTTTGGTGAAGAATATTGTGGAGAATAATCTCCAGAACAATCAAGAGAGCAAACTTGCATTAAAAAAAAAAAATATTTAATGCAAATCTCAAGAGTTGATTAGGACAGAAGCAACCAAAACAGCACGAGGAACCTACAGAAGTCCAGTAATCAACCAGTCAGAATAACCTCATTCAAAATTACCAGGAAATCAGAACTGTCCAGGCTTAATTACCTCATTTGTAGAAGTGCAGTACTGTACTGTACTACATCTACTCTATTCTACTATTTCTGAGTTTGTACTACAAACTATGAAAGCATTTTTTTTTTAAAATCAGTGGGATTCAGGGGCATACGTTACCTACTCAAGTCAAAGCAGAAATAGAACAAATACATCTCAATGGAAAATAACTTCCCTATTCCAAAACAATTATTACTGTCTGAAATTGTGACAAAGAAGTTTCAAATCATGACCAACAGAAATATAAATATCTGGATTATTGAGATTTAAGCACAGAAAGTGAACAAATGTCCACTTGGGTCGAGTCTACCAGAGTTGTGTGTTAGATGTGAGTACCTGCTATTCCCAGAATCACAGAAGGGTTGAGGTTGGAAGGCACCTCTGGAGATCATCTAGTCCAACTATCCTGCTCAAAGCAGGGTCAGCTAGAGCAGGCTGCTCAGAGCTGTGTCCTATAAGGTTTTAAATAGAGTTTTTTGGAGTCTCCAAGGGTGGAGACTTTGGGCAGCCTGTTACAGTCTTTCACCACTCTCACCATAAAAAAACATTTCTTCTTCTGCTTAAATGAAAATTCCTGTATTTCATTTTGTGCCCATTGCCTCTTGTCTTTTTACTGGATGCCATGGAGAGGAATCTGGCTCTGTTTTCCCCCTTCACTCCCATCAGGTGTTTATACACATTAATAAGTTCCCCTTGAGCATTCTCTTCTCCAGGATGAATGGTCCTAACTCTCAGCCTCTCTTCATATGTCAGATGCTCTAGTTGGTATATCAGGTACTCCTCCCAGTTTTGTATCTTCCACAGACTCACTGAGGATGCACTCTGTCCCATCATCCAGGTCATTAATAAAGATATTAGGCAGTCTTGGCCCCAGTACTGACATCTGAGGTACACCTCTAGTGACTAGCTTCCAGATGGACTTCATGCCATTGATCACAAGTCTTACAAGCCAGCAGTTCAGCCAGTTTTAAATCCACCTGACTATCCACTTACCTCGTCCATACTTCATCAGTTTGTCTATAAGCATGTTATCAGAGACAATGTCAAAAGCCTTGCTAAAATCCACTGCTCTCCCCTTGTCCACTGAGCTGGTAATTTTATTGTAGAAGGCTATCAAGTTGATCAGGTGTGATTTCTCCTTCGTACATCCATGCTGACTACTCCCAATCACTTTCTTGTCCTTCACATGCTTGGAAATGGCTTCCAGGAAGATATGATCTGCCTCCTTCCTGGGGACTGAGCTGAGGCTGATTAGCCTGTACTTCCCCAGATCCTCCTTGCTGCCCTTCTTGAAGACAGGAGTGCCACTTACTTTCTTCCAGTCCTCAGAAACCTTCTCCAGTCACCACAACCTTTCAAAGATCACCATGAGTGGCCTTCTACCTCTTGGTGGTGGGTTGAGCTTGGCTGGCTGCCAGATGCCCACCCAGCCACTTGTTCACTACTTCTCCTTAACAGGACAGGAGGAGAAAATAAGGTGCAAAAGCTTGTAGGTCAAGATAAAGACAGGGAGATAACTTACCAATTACTGTCATGGGCAAAAGGGGAAACATAATTACATTTATTCCAATTAAAATAGGTTTAGATAGTGAGAAAAAGACAAATTAAAATAACACCTTCCTCCCCATCCCTCCCCTTTTTCCAGGCTCAACTTCATTCCCCACTCTTCTACCTCACCCTGCCCAAGTGGCACAGGTGAATAGGGTATTGTGGTCACTTCTGGTCAGTCAACTGCAGTTCATCTCTGCTGCTTCTTCGCCCTCACACTTTTCCTCTGCTCCAGCGTGAGCCCTCTCCAGGGCTGCAGTCCTTCAAGAACTGTTCCAGTATGGGTCCTCTCTATGGGCTTCACTTCTTCAGGATAAACCTGCAGCAGCTTGGTTCCTTCATGGGCCGAAGTTCCTGCTGGGAGAACCAGCTTCCTCCTCTCAAAGGTCTAAAGTTCCTCCAGGAAATATCCACTTGCTCCAGGGTGATCATCTCCAGGGCCTGCAGTGTAGATACCTGCTCCACCGTGTTGTCTCCATGGGCTGCAGGGGAGTGTCTGTCCTGGCACCTGGAGCACCACCTCCCCATCCTTCTCTGACCTTGGTGCTCACAGAACTGTTTCTCACACTTTTTTCTTTGCTCCTCACTGTCTGCACAGTGTTTTGCCCCTTTCATAAATATGTTTTCCCAGGGACATCACCAGCTTCCCTGATGGGCTCAGCTGTGTCCTGTGGTGGGCCCATTGTGGAGCCATCTGGAATCGTCTCTCTCTGGCATGGCACAGCCCCAGCCTCACCTCACAGAGGCCACCCTGCAGCCCCCCACTGCCAAAACCCTGCCACGTAAACCCTATACACTCTTGCATACTTCCATTTGATGTTTGAGCTCTGTCAGGAGCTCCTTGTTCATCCATACAGGCCTCCTGCCATCTTTGCTTGATTTCCTGCTTGTTGGACTAGACCATTCCTGAGCTTGGAGGAAGAGGTAATTCTTGAAAGTCAACCAGCTCTCTTCTCTCCAGGATGTTCTTCCATGGGATTCTTCCAAGCAGATTCTTGAAGAAGCCAGTCTGCTGTCTTGAAGCCCAGGGCTGTGATCCTGGTATTTGTCCCGTTTCCTCCTCTCAGGATCTTGTACTCCATCACTATTGGTCACTGCAGCCAAAGCTGTTCCCAGCCTTCACATCATCAAACCAGATCTTTCTTGTTTGTAAGGATAAGGACCTCCAGCAGAGTGCCTTTCCTCATTGGCTTCTCAGTCTCTCAGTTCATGTGTTAGGAAGTTATCCTCAAGGCACTCCAGAAGCCTCCTGGATTGCTTGTGCTCTGCTGTGTTGTCCCTCTGGCCAATAAGGGAATGGTTTAAGTTCCCCATGGTGACCAGGATTTCAATCATAGGATGGTTTAGCATCTGGTAAAGTTCATGATGGCTGCAGAATTTCTGCCCTTGATTGCTACTAGCTGGAAATCTGTTAGTTTTCAGAGGACCATTTCTTCTCTGGAAACTACTATTACTTCTTTCGACCACTGTCAGCAGTCTCAACCAAAGCAAAGAAGGCTTAAGAAGGCTTGGACTCTAAACTCTGGACACTGCTAGGAGTAATATATTCATACTGGTGATCTGAGTTTAAGCGTGTTAATAAAACAATGCAAGGAACACTTGCTCATGTTTCCCATGCTGTATATCTTCTGTAAATAAGAGTGGGCTTTCAGGGATGTTCATCCACTACTTTTCATTAGCTCAAAATTAAATTGAAAATAGAGAAAAATGGAATAACAGTTCACTTACCATCAGTTCCTGCCAAATCTTTTATAATAGTCAGAACACAGAAAAACAAAGAAAGAAAGCAATTGAAACAAGAAGAAAAAAAGTAGGCATGTCTGCATGTTGCTGTGAAAGGCATCTCAATCTTAACAAGTCCACGCAATACAAAGCAGGCCCTGTAAGAAGGGCAATCCTCCCTGCAAATATTTAGGCTAGCAATTGCAAAGTAATCCAGGCACAGCACCATTCATAAGACCAATTCATCACCAGGTCATACAAGGCAATTAGGCCTGGACATTAGATACAGAGAGGAACAGATTAACAACCACCACCTGAAAAGACGTTTTAAGTGATCCTGGTTTATTTTTAACAATATTTTAAAGCCTTTCAGAAGATTAATTCCTCAGCCCAAGAGCTGAGTACCTTGCTGCTGCTGAGGTAAACCGATGTACTAATTGAGTCCTCAGCACAGGAATATTCTCTGTAGGACTTGGGAGCGATACTGCTATTGTCAGTACACAGAAAACACCACTGTCCTTTGCCCTGAAAGTCTTATTAGTTTCCAACAAGATGAAGAAGTTCCTACAATTTTCTCTCTCCCTCTTTCTCATGCCATCATGCAGAAAACACGCAACAGATTACATCTATAAAAGTAAAACCTGTTAATGTGCAGTCTTCAATAATAAGAGTCTGTTTCATAAGGAAGACTGTAAAAACTTCATCAAGGACATTATCTCCTTAGTACTATCAGCGGTAAGGGAATTTATAACACTGAGGTTAAAGTGCAGCTGATAAAATACAAGAAATATATCTATTTTAAAAGATACCAGATGAAATGTCAATATTTAAAATATAACCAGATACACTGGAAATAAATAGTGTTAGGTAGGACCTGCTGCATTAGATTGGACGAAAAAGCCATCTAACCAACTCTCTTGTCTCCAAGTGGCTTAAGGAGGAACAAGAAACAAGACGAATACAGAAAAAAAATTCCCTCTATGTTACTTACTCATCTTTTGGCAATCTAAGTTTAAGATCTTCCTAAATCAGAGGCTGCACGCAGAATAGACTGTTTTCTTGTCCTGTTGGGCCACTGTCCCGTGAATTTTCCTGCTTCTATTTTTACTAATACTTTGGCTTCCATATCCTCATATTTCACTGAATTCCCATCATTAATTGGTACCCTGTTTGAAATGTATTCCCTTTGGTTTGATTTTAATCTCCTGCCCAGGTGATGCTGTGTCTGTTTGAAAACCTAGTCCTGCCAGAAGGTGCTGAGAGCTGGGTGCCTCCAGCCCTGCAGACATGGGTGTTGAAAGAGGTGAAGTAACAAACAGGAAGGATGGGTTTTCAGGAGAGAATAAGAAAGGGGAGCACGTTTGGCAAGAGGACGTACAGGCAGAAATGCAAGTTAGGTTTCTGGACTATTGCCCAAATATTTAAACAATGGTCATACTTGCTTCTTGTTAAAAATCAGGAATCTCCTCCTAATGGTACAGTCTCAATGACTGTAATACATAAATCATAAATAATTCATTCCTTAAAAGTGTGCTGTTCTTGATCTTTTTTGTCTAGTTTCTCCACATGCTACTCATATTTTATGCTATCATTCAGGTTTTAACATATTTCACTCACTCAACTTTTTTAGAAGCTGGAAAGCCAGAGCCCTGCTGATGAATGTCACTAATTCCCCAAAATCCATCGTTCCTCTCTCAGGGGCCAGTGCACCAGGAAGTATCATGTTCCACATTAACCTTTTATCTAGTGTGTTACACAAGTGTATAACAGCAAGGTATTTAGCCAATTTAGCTATTTTCTTCCTGGATAGCTAAGCTGTTCCATCAGTAACATAAAAATGTTTTAACGACACAGCAAAAAACCACATAGCATGCCAAGGAGCCATGGAGCCCTTGGTTCATAGTTGGGAGGTTACTTTTAATTACAAGGCCCTGATTAACACGCTGGAACAAGGCAATAGCTTACTTCAAACAGTTCCAAATCATTGTACTTAAAAATGCTGACCCTTGTCATAAGCAAGGACAAATGATGAAGACAAAAAGAAAATTGTTTTGGCTCTGAGTTTGAAGTCCTATGACAGACTTTGCAGAAACCCAGTAATCTAGAAAAGCCAACTTTCAGACATTAATTTTGTAGTATTATAAACAGCCAAACTCCTACCATTAGTCATCCAATTCCCAAATTGATAGTATCAGACAGGAACTTAATTTTAAACAAGGTTTCTGTTTAATATTTGTCTTTAAAACTTTTGCATTGATTTTATTTTTCTAGGTGGTGCAACCTAACATATCATCACCATCATTATTATTATTATTATGGTTGAATCTGGGTTATTTAGTCTGTTAACTAGCTGAAACATTTTACTGGTTTCCCCAGAGACAGCATTATCTACTTCTAGAAAAAGCATTCTGGTTGTAACTCAATCTTTGCAACAGTATTACTGCAGGAACAGATCCTGGCTTTACTTGAAGCTCTTTGCTTCAGTTCTTCCATATGCAAGTAGAATGTGAAATTACCATAATTTAGAGCTAGTCAAAAATACAAAAGCATAAGGAAGTACACTCCTCATCATGGAAATGCTAAGCATGGCAAAACTGAATCTGGGAGCTTTTGCAGGGAAGTTTCCTTCATTAAAAAGAGGAAAACATCTGATGAAATATGTAGGTTAAGCTCAGCAGCTGCTGCAGTGTATCTGTCCTACCTCAAGTGGGTAGTTGGGTGAGCTGCTGAACATCTGAACTTTGACCATTACAACAGACTCTTATTTTCTACTGATCTGTGTGCATAAAAGCCTCTTCTCATCCTAGGAAATGGAGGACATATAAAAGAGAACTTCAGAATATGTAAGTATTGCTGAGATATTTAATCTAGAGCCATAGAATACAAGTAAATCAGAAACCACTGCAATGATTAATTTATGAAAATCTCTACTCCCTAATTTAATCAGGTAAACAAATGAAGAAAGCTGACCAAGATGAAGAATTAATTGCTTATTAAATCTAGCAGGATGCAGCTGATGCCTAGTAGGCAAATCAAGGTCACTTTCGAGCTGGAGTTCAGTGGCCTGTTCCAATAGGGTGGTGGTTTGGGTGAATGAAAGAAATTAGTTGCTTTATATGAAGAAGAAAAGAAAGAAAGCTTTATATGAGACAGCTGATTCTTGCACGCCAAATTAACTCTTACTTCATGCTACCTGTGCACACAACAGTGGGAAAGTTGGTCTCAAAAAAGCAATGCTGGTTGCCAGGAATACATGTAAGGTGAGCCTTGTGTAGAAGCAAAGCCAGGTTACAGTGTAGTTAAACTGCTCTTGAATTTGTTTATCATAGTTAATCAAATTCAGTATGTTTTCAGGGAGCATAAAGCATTTGCATAACACAAAGAAATGTGAAAAAAATATAGGAATGTCAAATATGACATTCTGGCTGTCTATCAAAAATCCAGAATGACATCAAAGACTCTTGCCTTGAAGTCAGCAGCAGTGGTCCCACAGACTCCATCAGAACCACAGGTCAGACACTTTCCCACTGACTCCGAGATATGGAAGAAGGGTGTAACACAGAGATAGACATCTCAGACACAAGTGATACAACAAGTGTCTGAGTGTTAATCTCCCTCACCTCCTCCTGCTCAGAACCAACAGGCAGCTTGGAGGGAATTCTACATATTAGCAGAATTTGCTCCTGGTGGGACCCAGGACCAATGAGCTGCTGGCACTGTAGATACCAGTCTTTCCCTGTAGTCCTTGTGTGCTGAGTACCCCTCATCTCTTCATCGGAACCTCAGACTCAACTGCTTCAGCAAACTGTACTAGAAAAGCTATGCAGATTTGTTAGAAAGCATAGAATAAGCAGGTAACATTAAGTATGTCTGGCAAAACATATGAAGTAAATGTATTTGTGATGAAATGTGATTGATATATCGGCTTCTATAAAGACCATTAGAACATAAATTTGCTTCCCAAATGCAAATTTCTGTGCATACTTATGAGAGTGGTATAGTCTCGGATTATCTGGTGGTATAGTCTCCGGTTCTCTGGTGAATATTTTAATGCTGCGCAAAAAATGGTTTTCTGTTTAATGATAGTTTGACATGAATGTGTCTTTAAGGGAAGAAAAAAAATACTTTGTTTAATCTGTTTTTTATTAGTAACTCTCTGCATTCTGAGTCTAATTTAACTAATGACTTAATAATTATTTCTCTGTAAATCATAGAGAGCATTAAACACACTATGTCACTGTGTCTTGATAAAGCAGGTTTGAGAACTTGAAAATGTAGGAATACCTTCCAGGAGAGTATAAAAGCTCAGCTCTTCTCTGGCATATCACTTGTGATTTTTGGACAGTTTCCATTTGCAGCCTATCCAGTTAGCTCTCAATAGTCATGTCCTTTCCCTTCCTGGGATTTCATTGTCTTCTAGAACTTTACATTTATTTTGCCAAACTTGGCCTTTACATATGCCACTCTGCTGGAAAGTTATCTCTTGCTGCCATCCTCCAAACAGTGCAGTGTGGTCTGCATAGAAAATAAAACATACTCTGGATTTCCACTGACAGTAGATCGGTGGAAATACTTTCCATTGCCTTTAAACATAGGACTGTTAGACCCAGTGACTCATCAAACCAAGCCCATCACTACAGTTGTGTCTCTATTTATGGTCACCCTGCTTAGATTCAAAATATTCTCATAAAATGTATTCTAAATTTATTCCAATTCATAATCAAAGGTTGCTATGGAACCTGTGGCAAAAGCAATACTAAGAATCTTCACTGGTTCAAAGATTAAGTATCCTGAATGGAGAAAGCTGAATTTTCAGAAAATTTGTGATTTTTTTTTTTTTTTCATTAGCAAGAGGCATAACATTCTTCTTCCCTTCCAGTTTCCCACCAGGGAGACAAAGAAGGGAAAGAGACAGGGGAATTTTAAATGCTGTAGCATCTCAGACATATAATTCTTTCTAATGATATATGCCTTGTTAATTTGGCACTATGTGCCAGCAGGATAAGTACATACAGAATTAGGAGACTTTGTTTGTTCAACAGACTGGCTGTTGAAATTTGCATTCCAGTATCTCTTGGAGCTGGCTTAAAATTGTGTGACAAGTGACTCTTCTTATCAGAATAATGCATATTATTATCTGTTACCATGGCTTCGTGTCATGACAATTTGGGGAGCAAAAGTAAGTCATGTTTTGTGTTCATATTGAACCACTGTTGTATTTGACTGATATGAATTGGGAGTTCAGTCCCATAAACCATTTTCCTTCTCTTTACAATAATTCAGTTAGTACGAGTGGAACAACTCCTCCATTACCACATACATACACACAGTGTTTGAGAACAACAGCAAACCCAAATTCTCAAAAGATTAAATAACACAACGGACCGTCTCTCTCCCAGAACACAGTATTAACCAAAATGAGACATTTCATGTGCATTAGCAAGGATGATTAATGAGTGTTTCAAATATAGACTGATATCAGGTTACTGAAGAGTAGAAAATGAGATGCTTATATTTAAAAAAGAGAAGGAGGGTTGCCTGGGCAATGAGCTGACTCTTTAGTCTGATTCTGAACTTGGTAAGATTTTACAGTCAAATCTGAAGGCAAGAGATTGGCTGAGAAAGCTGGGGAGCTCTGCTCCAAGTGAAGAGGAATCATGTGCCATAAAGAAGCAGATGATGTGAGACAGGACAGGTAGCTCTGCACAGTGAGAAGCGGAAGGTAATGCAATTTGAGGGATCAACCAGGGATCCAGGAGGAGGGAAAAATGATGTGGTGGTTTTTATAAATGTAGAAGGAAGAGCAGATACTGTTGAGGCCCAAGGAGGTCACTCACTGTACATGTAATTACATAGCCCTTTGCCTCTGAGGGTCATTGCGCTGCTGTCTCCTGAATGTCAGTGACCCCTTGTATTGGGTTTGCATGGCAAGGTTTTGGTAGCAGGGGGACTACAGGGGTGGCTTCTGTGAGAAGCTGCTGGAAGCTTCCCCCATGTCTGACAGAGCCAATGCCAGCTGGCTCCAAGACGGACCCGCTGCAGGCCAAGGCCAATCCCATCCATCAGCAATGGTGGTAGTGCCTCTAGGGTACCAGAGTTAAGAAGGGCGGGTGGTGGGGAGAGGGAAACACCAAGAGCAATTGCAGCCAGCGAGAGGAGTGAGAAGATGTGAGAGGAACAACACTGCAGACACCAAGGTCAGTGCAGAAGGAGGGGCAGGAGGTGCTCCAGGCACCGGAGCAGACATTCCCCTGCAGCCCATGGAGAAGACCATGGTGAGGCAGGCTGTCCCCCTGCAGCCCATGGAGGATGATGGTGGAGCAGATATCCACCTGCAGCCCATGGAGAACCCCACGCTGGAGCAGGTGGATGCCCAAAGGAGGCTGTGATGCCCAAGCAGGACCTGTGTCCCCGTGGAGAGAGGAGCCCAGGCTGGAGCAGGTTTGCTGGCAGGACTTGTGACTCCATGGGGGACCCACAGGGGAGCAGTCTGCTCCTGAAGGTCTGCACCCCATGGAAGAGGCTCATGTNAGGTCTGCACCCTGTGGAAGATACTCATGTTGGAGCAGACTGTGAAGAACTGCAGCCCATGGAAGGACTCACATTGGAGAAGTTGGTGGAGGACTGTCTCCTGTGGGAGGGACCCCAGGCTGGAGCAGGGGAAGAGTGTGAGGAGTCCTCCTCCTGAGGAGGAAGGAGCAGCAGAAACAATGTGTGATGAACTGACCACAACCCCCATTCCCCGTCCCCCTGTGCCGCTGTGGGGGAGGAGGGAGAGTATTCGGGAGTACAGTTGAGCCTGGGAAGAAGCGAGGAGTGGGGGGGAAGGGGTTTCAAGATTTGGTTTTATTTCTCATTATCCTGCTCTGATTTGATTTGTAATAAATTAATTTTCCCAAGCTGAGTCTGTTTTGCCTGTGACAGTAACTGGTGAGTGATCTCTCCCTGTCCTTATCTCGACCCAGGAGCCCTTCATTATATTTTCTCTCCCCTGCCCAGCTGAGGAGGGCAGTGACAGAGCGGCTTTGGGGGGCACCTGGTCTCCAGCCAGGGTCAACCCACCACAGTTCTTCTCCCTGTCTCACAGTTTAAGAGCTCTGTCCTGTAAGGAGCTACAGACCAGGAGTTAGCGACAGAAAATACAGTTATTGTAGAGTAACATTTTTTTTAGAGAGAAAAAAGCATTGTAGAGATAATAAGTTCTGAGTCACAGACAGTTTATCTCCCTGCTCCTTCCTTATACAGACCATTCCCTACTGGGGGGAAACTCAGCATTTTTCACTGTTTTCTTTCTCTGTGGACTTTTTTCCCTAGGTAATACCTAGTTGCTCATCACCACCAGATACCTCTTCTTCAGAGAAGAGACTTTTAATTATCCTCTGCACTGTAGCTTCTCAGCCTGGCATTTTCATCTCAGGTGAGATCCCCAAAGCTAATGGATTTCCCTCTGATT